>JAOTON010000041.1:0-432500 GCA_034440635.1 Lepas anatifera
TTAAGCATCAGAGGCCGCAGAGTCTCTACGGGCCTGAGCCCCTGACTTTTTGGTGGCTACCCTGAACTGATATTGAGTCCCCTCAGCTGATCTGGGACCGCTTTAGATAACCAGGCCCTCACACTGAACTTGAATGTGTCGCCACTGGAGCCTTCTGAGCTTTTCGACGCCCTGGGCTGTTCTGGGACCATGAAAGAGTATTGTACAGGAGCTTACTGGCTTGGCCTTAGATCCTTCGCTGTTTGCCCCCCTAAGCTAAAAATAACCCTATAGGTGAAATTATTGTGGCAGCCATGAGCTGGTCTAGGTCCCGTGAGAGGACTTACATAAGAGGCCTCTGGTTTGATCGTAAGGGGCCCTGGCTGTCCCTTGAGCTGACAAGGGGCCCCTGGGCTGGTATCGTGTTCGTTTAACTGATATAGGCCCCTTCAGCTTGTTTGGGACCGGTTGTGCGGATCTGGGCCCCATGAGTTCGTCGAGACGCCCAGCTAGTCTGGCCATCTTAGTTTGTATGGGCCTCCTGAGCTGCTTGGTGCCCCCCTCAGCGTGTCTAGTCTCCATGAGTCGAAGACTGGCCCCCTGGGATAGTTTTGGGCCCCTGAGCTTATTTAGGACCCTTTTAAATTGGTAGGCACCCCACACTGCCTACGCTGCCTATACAACGCATTAGGTGTGTCGCCAAACTAATTTTTTCCAAAAACACTATATTATCACATATAGTCACGACGAAAAATTAGGTAAAATAGTTTTGCTGTAAAAATTGCGGGCCAGGATAAGTGCAAGAGAGGCCGCGCTGATGAAATGAAAGCAAAAGCAAAAATTAAAGTCTAACAAGTCCCGAGAAGAGTGGCCATAACGGCCACATCCCGGCCTGAGCTTCACAGATTAGAGGGACACCCCTGCTCGCTCCCCACCTCCTACTTCCCACGTCCATGCAATTCATCCGTATCCCTGATACAACCCTTCCCGTATCTATTGTGAGATGATTACTTAGTCCATAACTAAAACGTTAAGGCTTTTCAGTTAACAGACTTTAGCCCCGACTAAAGTCTGCTGGTACCTAGTCAAGAATTTACCCGTTTCGACACATTGTGTTGGCTTCTTTGTTCCAAACGGATCACTTCCCCCTCAGTATCTCATTCCCCACGAAAGTCAAAGGAAAAGTACGGGCGGCGCTCGAAAGCTCTTGACAAGACGAAGATATTTAATACGAATAATTTTTCATTTCAGGTCAATATTGAGGTCAGAATAGGTCAAAGAAGGTTCCATTGGCCTACAACAGAGCAGTGTATGTTTCTCTCTGGATCTTCTCTCAGGGGAGCTAGCGCAAATATTTATGCATCATTGGGTTCCTCTCATTGCGGCGGGGCGAATGATGTATAATATGACCTTTCTAGGTCAAATAGTGAAAATGACCTGACCTCGAGCTAGTTCAGGGTCACAGAGTATGGTCATGTTGCATATCAATCGACTCCCCGTGACAATATAAGCACAATGCAAGCAAAATAGGAACTTTATCTCAATTCAGTGAGAAGTTATTGGCAAAACAATCACTCTATGCTCCCCTGACCTGACATGACCTTTGAGAGGTCAGATGCTTAAAACTCAACTTTGTGGTAAAGATCGTGGTAAGAATAGACGGTTTGAGGATTTTCAGCTTTATCTATCCAGTATTTACTGAAAACGAGTCCATTATATTTTTAAACATAGACTTCTAATGGGGTGCCCAAAAATTTGACCCCACCTTAGGTCAACAATATCAAAATTTCGAGATAGCAGATTTGTAGACCCTAATGACCTTATCATATTCTACAGGTTTCAAACTGATCGGTTTGCTAATGTTCCCTGGGCGCTGCTTCAAACTCGTGATTTTAGGTTTCGAGGCCGGGTCACTTGACCTTGAATAGATCCTGGACCTGCCATGACCTTAACTTAAAGATTTGGTCAGATGTGTAAAATTAATTAGGAATACGGTACTGTAAGTTTCGTTGTTCTGCGTCTCTTTTTAGCTATATGGGGAAAACCAGGAGCGGGGCGAATTTCGCCCTCCCCAGCGGAGCGCGTGTTAACTCACCATGTGATACAACTCACCCAACCGGTGGGGTAAGTTGTATCAAGTGAAAAAGGTCTATTCGCCGGGCAGTTGGAGGAAAACCAGTAAATATTAGGCAAACAATTAATTGGCAAAAGGAAGCCAAAGGCTGCAGCTACGAGATGGTATTAAAATCACGAGGCCATCCCAAGTAGTTACAATATTAATGGACCTGGAGTAAAAACTGATACAACCCACCCCACCCTCCCCTAAGGTCTGTAATCAGTAAGACGGCTGAACTAGAACTGCGTCCCCGGACTGGGGCCCACGATAAATGCATGCCAAAATTTGTATGAGGACTTGCTTCCAAAAGGTGCATGTTCGGTAAGAGTACGCAGTAGACCATCGTGCAAGAGTAGGCACGCTTAGGAGATAAAGGCACTTATTTTTGATCGGGACAAAGTGCATAATTCATATTTGGGAAGCTAAACATTGCAGCATTAATAGTTTTTGCAGCTCATGGACGCAACAACTTCCAGGGTCATATAGCGTCGCCAAATATTTCCCTGTTTGGAACGGTTCCCAGGGAGCCAGATATTTATGCGTACCTATTCTAATATCTTCTTTTGTGTACTCTTACCGAACCACTCTGGAAAGAGTGCCTATGTAACTTTTTATTCATTTTGGGATCGTGTTGACTTACTGGTTGAATCAGCCAACTAAAACAATAACCATACATAAACATCACGTCGGGGTTTTTCCGGCGGCACCAAAAAAGGCGGTGCGAAGCGCCGCCGTACTTGGCACACGTTATCCTTGATCAATTCGGCAAATTTTCCCAAAAATTTAAGGTCGGGTCATCTCAGGTTAGTTCACCAGTGAAGGTCAAGTGACCTAACATCCCAAAAAAGTTTGGGATATCATAAGCAAGAATAAGATTAGTATATCCGATTGAAATTCATATCATATTATGGGCCATTCGAGCGCTACACAAACAAAATTCCGATATTTTTTTATATCGCTGACCTAGGTCCAGATACAGACCATGACCTCTCCATTGAAAATGCATGGGAAAAAACGGGAATTTGGCGAAAAATGGCTCACTTTATGTAGACACAGCTCATAAAATACCTTCATATTATTCAAATCGTAATATCTCAGACTCCTTCTCAGGTTCATGCTGCAATTTTGGGCCTGTGACCTCTGAGAGTTCATCTGGGGCTACCAAAGCAGGTTTTCAGACTTGGGTCAATACATTTGTAAGATGATGTGATAAACCTTTTATCTTGATACGATTACGTTTGTATTGTAATTGCGAGTCGATTGATATATGCATATTGACTATGCTATGCCAAATGATGACATTGACCTGATTTTTGGTCAGGTCGTTTTTGCTTTGATCTCGTATACTTCTATCATACATTATTCGATTTGCTGTAACGAGAGGAAGCAAATGGTACCTAAAAATTGATTCTAGCTCAACTCTGTCAGACGTCAGAGCCCATAAATTCTTCAAGAACATGTCACCTTCTTTGGCCTGCTATGACCTAATTATTGAACTGAGGCAAAAATGGCTGATGTAGTTGCGTCTTGATTTTTTTCTGAGTTTTCCACCAGCTTTGGCATTTTTCGCTATCCCGCATAGGAGCCGAGTTCGGGGAGGGGAGGTTTCACCCACCCTCCCCCCACACCAGGGCGAAGGTGGCTCGGAGTCCTGCCGGGGCGTGCATTAAGTGTAGACACTTGCTAGGACTTCTCTTAATCGTAAAAGATCGAGGAGGTCAACGCCAAATTCCTGGACAAGATCGTGCAGGAGCTTTTCGGAGCAGACTTACGCTGCCGTGTTATTCTACACATTTTACGAATAAACGTTTGAATAATAAATTGTTGCCTCAGGAAAAGGCTAAATGACCTGCCCGCCGTTCAGAGAGGATGACTTGCCCCCGGTACTCTTTTTGAATTATTTCGGCTTGCACTCAGCGGCTCAAACCCTCCCAGCTCCTCCTCCCCTCTTCCCTTCACCCCTACGCCTCACGTCCTCCGGCCTGACCGAGACCCTAAGCCGCGACTCCTGTGGTATGTCAACAGAGGCATCGGTGTTTGTTCAAATCTGCTCGGACCGTCTGTAATGGGACGGACACGCCGAATGGTGAAATGCGGTGTCTTAATCTGTATGGCTATATAATCTCGATTGGTAACAGAATTACACAATCCTGTGACGGGTGAGTAACAGGATTAGGAGTAACAGGAGTAACATCCTGTGCCATTTTTTCTGTTGCAAGTATCGGTTTTGTGCCAAAGTTTTCGCCATAACCTGTAAATCAAACGGCCCCCTAAATTGATGACTCTGAGCGCGACCTTGCGGCCCATCACCAGCTGGGGCAAAAACATCCCATCTTTGAATAGCAGTGTCATCTTGGGGCTAAAGGTAAAACTCATACATGCGCCAGTCTTTAGCAGAGGGTAGCACTCCCGCTACTGCCGCAAATGGCACACCATGTGGCAAATCTAATGATATGTAACATGACCATGCTAAGTAAAAAAACAAAAACGACCTGACTTGAGGTCAGGTCGTTTTTGTTTTTTTACAAGGTCCCTTTTCAGCCTGCCATAGTCAATATACATATCAATCGACTCGCAATAGTAATCCAACGCAATGGTATCAAAATAAAAGCTGTATAATCATTTCATCCAAAGTTATTGTTATCAGTCTTAAAACTGCTCGAATAGTCCCAGATGACCTCTCAGTGGTCACAGGTCAAAATTGCAACATGAACTTGGAAAGGGGCCCAGGATACTATGATTTGGAGAATATGAAAGTATTCTAGGCTGAATCTAGACACATACAGCCCAAGGTATGTTTTCCCACGAATTCCCAATAGAGAGGTCATGGTCTGTATTTGACCTTATGTCATCGACATGAAAAATACCGCATTACATGTTATAGCACGCGATGGGCCCATTATGTGGAAAAAGTTTCAGTCCGATAGATGCATCTATTTCTTACTTATGCCACCTTAAATATTTTTTTAGGTGAGGCCACTTGACCTGCATTAGTGACCTGACCTGAGATGATCCAGCATTGAAATTTTGGGGCAAGTTGCGGTATTGATCAAGAATAAGGTGGGCCAAGTACGGTGGCGCTTCGCGCCGCCGTTTTTTCGCGCCGCCGGACAAACCCGAGGGGTTTTTCAAATACCCTCTACCGGGGCGAGGGTAAAAAGACCCATCGTCTCATTGAAATTTTATTCCTTTTTTATAATAGTTTTCTGTGCTCATATACCTACATTTTCTCAAGCATTCTCTTTTTTACCCGGGTTAGACTCATCGACCAGAGACGTTGTTTGGGACAAGGTATGTACAGGTGGTAGGAAAGTGCTTCACAAATATGCCACCGTAACAACTACGATGCATATTTGTTCTTTGAATATTTCACCGTATGTGCTATACGAACCACAAACTGTATTCAGAAGGTGGGTCCCTGACGTAGGGCCAGAGCTGGAGCCGCTATGCCTTGAGTGGCATCAGCTCCAGCTCAGGCTCCGAGAAAATATGGTGGTTCTTAACCACTCCGGCTACAAAACCCGACTAATTATATTGGTGACCTTACTCAAAATGAAGCTATTACTTTGAAAATGATGTCTTGGAGAGCTATTTTGAGCATGATGATGAATATATAAATGATGAAGAACAGCCTGATGCTCATATTAATTAAAACTCGTTCAAAAATTAAGTCAATATATTTCGCCCATGGGGCATGATCACGAACTTTGTGATCATGCCCCATGGACGAAATATATTGACTGTTAATTTTTGAACAAGTTTTAATTAATATGAGCATCAGGCTGTTCTTCCTCATTTATATATGAACTATTACTTATCATTTATATTACTTTGTCGCTAGGAGATCGTCTATCAATTACGTAACGCATGTTTTGCAATTTATCACCTTTTTCCTATCCAACGCTTTTTGACCCCCATGTTAAATGTTTGGTAACGCCGTGGCCGTCTACCCTACCGCCCACCCGTCCCGTTTGCGTTACGTGGTTTCTGGATGACCCCCAAGCTTATTTGAGAAATATGTCTGCGTGGGAATGAAAACGTCTTGCCAGAATAAGGCATGCATATACAATTAGAAAAGAATGCCGAGTGCCATTATGTTACATATCGGTTTTGGTTAGACTATGCAGAGTCAACAGTGCGAATCGGATGTCGCTGCCTAGCCTTATTAAAATTTCCCATCCCTAGGTCTTTATTGCCCTTTGTTTCCATATAATACCTTTGAAGTAGAGGAACAAGGGAATCGTACCGAAAATTAAATGCCAGAAACTGCGCTAACAATGCTGCTCTCTAAAAAATTCACGCACACTGATGACGAAACATTTAGTGGCTCAAACCTCTACTTACTGTTCCTTTGTGATGCCGTGGTTAGTTACAGTGTGTGATGAATAGGGCCACCCGGACCACAATTTTTTCCATTCAAACATCACCTGGCCACCCCTCATATGATAAAAGCCAATTCTTAGCCTCCACATTCCTCACATTCAAGTACCCGTGTAGCATCAACAAAATTACATGCATTTACAGGATCCTTTGTTTGTAAAGCCCGTCTGCTGATGGCTTAATAATGGACATACCCCATCCCGAGTCAGGAGTTCGGGCGCCGCTCCAGACGGCCGATCGCCAATCTCTGCGCGCCCTTTGAAGTGGTGAATATCTTTACCTTATTAGCAGGCCTATCAGCTCATGTGCCAATTATTCGTTGAAGCCTGAGAACGGACCGGTCGCACGAACTGGTTACCGTGCCCTGGGGCGGTGGTCGGGCTCCGGAGGGGGTGGAGTGGGTCCTGTGTGGTCTGGTAAGCAGAGCCAGACGAAGCCGCGGCAGCCGTGACAGCGGCCTGTCAGCTGGCTCTCAGCTCCTGCCGCGTCAAGATGGCGGCGTGGACGGACGAGCCGCAGCTCGTGGCCTTCATGCCAGCGCTCGTCACTCGCGCTGCTAGATAGCAATCAGAAATTACTCAGGAAATGAGTGTTAGTTTTTTAATTGACCACGCTTGTCTGGCCATCAGCCGGCTGAATTAACCCTCGCCCCACCGGGGGGGCCATCGATGGCCCCCCTAAGGTTTTTCCGGGATAGCAGAAAAACGACGAGGCGCAGCACCGCGGTTGAGGGCTCTACCTCTCACTGCATCATTTTCCCATCATCCCTGAATTTTTTTACCCCGGGTCACCCAAGGTCAGGTCACCAGACGAGGTCAACCAAGGTCACCTCACTTCACCTTTAGAGCTCTGTAAGAGCTACATTTCAAAGTCGATCGATTTGAAACTTCCTACACTTCATGACCCCTCCAGGGTCTACAAGGTGTATATCCGGGATTTTTCGATTTCGTGCCCTGAGGTCAGGTCACGAGGCGACCTCTCCCATTGGAAAAGCATGGGGAAAAGCTATTTCATGATATAAAAGCCACAAAAATGATTGTAAATACTCAGACTGCTCAGAACAACGTTTTTGGACACCCTTTCACGGATCCCTGGGGTCATATTTGCCCTTTGACTTTTCCAAGGTCATCCAAGGTCACCAGAGGTCAAAAACAGTATTTTGACAATAACTTTTGACCTAATTGAGCTAGAGCGGTGAAACAAACACCATCGTGTTTGTCTTGTCACTGGCTTTCATTTGATATACGGCAAGGTCACTTTTTGACCTTTCGTGACCTCAGGTCATATTAGGTCACGAGGTGACCTCTGGCGGTCAAACCACTGGCGGGAGGTCTTTACGTTCCACATAGCGGAAAAAGTACTGGCAATTTGCTATCAAATGTACTTTACCAGGCCTCAATAGCTCTAATGACATAAGAGTTATGCCCAGTTTGCTTAATCATTGCATTTTTCAGTGAAAATAGCCGATCTTGACCTAATTTGACCTCTGGAGGTCAAACCATTGACCTGGGCACTAAAACATGCGAAGTAATTTCTTACTGAATTCACGCGAGCTTTCTATTGCACTTTGCAGATTTGCGCTAACGCCCATATTTTCGGAGTTAGAGGGGGGGCCATCGATGGCCCCCCGGTGGGGCGAAGGTGGCGCCGGACCCCCGGTGGGGCGCGGGTTAAGATCATGAAACATCGCTAAACTGGGCCCCGGGGCCATAGCGTAGCCGACGATCAGGGGTCTAAAAACTTGCCGATCTACCTACGCCGTCGGCGACCCTATCATCTTTTGGTTGGCGACCCAGCAACCGTCTCAACCTCTGATTCCATCTGTTTTCCTATGATTTTAGCTTCCACCATCCGCTCCTGCTTCTAAATATGCTTACCCTCTCCAATGTCTCCACCCGTCATCGTAAACATACAGTGCCCATCAAAATCTATTGGATGAAGTCTGCCAGTTCCTTTGGCCAAGAATGGGCAGAATCTACTTCGACAAAGAACCAAATTAGCCTTCTTTTCCCGGCCTGTTTGGCGTTTCTGAAAGACAGCTTGGCTACAACGGGGCATCTTTGGCCGATTACATCTGGTATCATCACCGCCCTTAGTTGCTGCTAGTCTATGCTAGTTATGTTTCTTCTTATTACAATTTTTTGTTCCAATTTTATGAAAAACGACTGAAATCACCTGGTACTTTAGATGATGCCATCTCCCGTACCGTATTTATGTACTATTTTTAAGTTCAAACTAGAATGTACTAGAATCTGTCACGAGTCGGTACCAAGTCGGTGATTTTCATTTTTTTAAATAGGCGACCAATGGGCGACCAAGTCGGCCGAAACCGCCGACTTGCGTGGTCGCCTGGTCGCCGGTGGTCGCCCTGGTACATTTTCGGTGTCTGCGACCCTCAGAACGAGCGTGGCGCGGGCTGCTGCTAATATTTTTGTATTCTTGTTGGAAGCAGTGAGCGCCGTTTTTGACGACTGGTGTTCAATTTCTTAAATCTAAGGGGCTAAATCAAGATGTGCGTTTATCATAGACGGTCCGTGCAATCTAGGTGGGTTTTGGAATCTACTTGCAATGATGTTTCCTTGTTTTGCTTTACCGCGAAAAGTCTCAGAAGGAAAAAAACTTGAATACAAGTGGTGCATGTTTAAACCCTTTCCATCCACAATCACGCTAAAATGTCATCGTAAACATTGTTGTATAGTCACACATTCCCAAGGGCGTGGATTTCCTAAATTATTTTTGGGGTGCCTTATTATGAGACTATCCATATCAAGTATACTGTTTTTGATACCACCATGTTCTTGCCTTATACCTGTGTGCAAATTGTGGCATTTTCGACGAGATCTCGTCGGTGCGAGTGCCCTTGGAGACAGGACCGACTGGTGCGAATTTTATCAACCTGGTGCGAACTTGCTAGGTTAGTGACTCTTAAACTAAACAAATAATGGCTGAATGGCTATTAAGACACAGGAGGGGGCCTTATAAAAATTCCTTAACTAACTGACTAATGATTGAGGTAGCATTGCATTGTAGGGGTAGGAATGGGTGCATTTTTCCCTGGTATGTGCCAGATTGGTGCAAATTTTTGGAGGCTGGTGGTGCGAGAATTTTAGATGGCCGGTGCGACTCATCTGGCATGCTGCCATACTTTGCAGACTGGGCCTTATAGCTGGACATATAACTGGGTGACCAAGTAGGCCTGTTATTTAACAATTTTTAAGTCCCTGAAATGAGAAAAAGGACAATTTTAAGGATGCTCTTAGTAGGCACAGAGAATAACTTGAGCTTTCATTTGGGGTGCCACAGCAGTGACAGGTCCAAGGGATCCCTGAACTCGAGTTCAGGACCCTTTAAGTTTGAAAGGATTAAGGGTGGCCTGAGGAAAAGGGTACCCCCAAAACTGATTAAACCAGGTGTGTGAGGCAGAAAATGCCTTGCTACTGCTCCCACCACTAGAATACAAATGATCGGGCTACAGATGGAGCTTTGAAGTTTAGAAGTTGTGAAAAATGGCATTAAAGGTGCTGAAAACAGGTTTTGTTGTGCTAGGTTGGCTCGCATCATGTTCTGTATGGCCATATGTCTTGGTCTGTATATGTTATTATCTCAAGTGGCAATATAAATCAAATATTAAAAAACTTTTTTATTGTTTCACTAGGTATCTATTAATTGATTTTGTATATGAGTAGTGTTTTACTTACACAGATGCACCAAGACATGTGAATGATCATAATAAACATGTTGAGCTTCAATATATGAAGCAGGGTATAAAGTATGATTTCCTGTTTCTGCTTCAAAGATAAATGCCCTCTAAAATTTTAAGAACAGAAATAAGCCAGGTAGAAAGAACAAAAGTTTGTTTCATGGCCTAAAATATTGTTATGGAAAATGGTCTCAAGCATTCCCATAATTGAGAATGGGTGTTCCCATCTATGGGTCAAGCATTCCCATTTATGGCACTGTTACCATTTTTAAGTCACACCAACCACAGTTTTCTCCCACTGATTGATGATGATAGCCACCCTTTTGGGTGAAGTGTGCTCTTTTGGTCGACAGCATGCCTTCTCAGAGGGCTGCCCCTTACTAAAATCCTAGATCCATCTCTGTGCATTGGTACCCCATAAGGGATATAAATGTGCATTCCTGCACAGCACAAAGATGTGATAAACCATTTCCAATTTGCCAGAAGACTCCACTGCAAGGACAATGGTCCAATCCAAGTCTGCCAAACATAGAATAAGCTGTGTCTTTTGCACAGATGGATGCACACTGGGTTATCAGGGTGTGTGTGTATGTTTTTTAACTGACTGATTATATGCATCCAAGTTTCTGATAATATCTTGTATTTTTGTCATAAGAAAGTTGAATCGTTTTATTTTCTCTAGTATGGATGAAATATGGAAGCACTGCTACAGAGATACAGCAGAAATATCACAGAGAGATTGTGTCCACCACAAAAGAACAGGTTGCTGAAATGCAAACTGTTCTTCTCAGTACCCAGTCCTGGTCAAAATGGGTCATCAGCAACTATTCTGGAAACTTTTTCAGTCCTGATTATTAATGCTAAAATGCATCAATTAAGAGCTTTGGAAATAGTTATCATGGGAATGATGTCATGCAAAGAAAATAAGGTTATTCCCAAGAGACAGCATTGCTATTGCTTTGAGTAGAACCATGTTCAACAATGGAGCGAAAATTGGGCCTCATCTTAGCAATGGTTGATATTTTCCACTGCACTTCTGAGGAAATGTTGCCAATGAATAATGTTTGAATTATTTATTTGAAATGTTACAGGAATTTATCTGATTTGTGGCGCCTCAAGGTGAAGAATCACAAGTATTTCACGACGCATGTATGTACATGAAAACATTTTTCTTTAGTTAAATGAAACATCGGAACTGTTTCTGAGGCTCTTTTTTAAGGTGCTGCAAACCCTTTTACTTGTCTCTAAAATAAGGTCTAACAATTTTTCACATGGATGGACAAAATAAAACCATTATTGATGAGAGAACAACAATGGTGCATCAATCATGGTTGTATCTTGCTTGGTACCTATAGAAGTGATAGGCGAAAATGTTAATGCCCAGGGGCGCTGCCACGGAATTTTTACAGGGGAACGGACCCGGGCTGGTGCTGACCGGGGCAGGGGAATTGTGAGCATATTTGGTACCTGACAGCATTAATGATGATGAACCGAAAATTTTGGGGAGACGTCCCCCTGGTTGGCCAACAGGAGGATGCGTAGGTACCCCGTCCCACCGCTTTCGGCGCCCATTTAATTGCCCTTGTGTACGGGCAGTGTATCATAATTGACCTCGATTGACCTCCAAACAGACTTAGCCTAAAATTAGTGGGCACTATCGATACGTATTCATGACTGCGTAGTGCGTATAAATGACTGATCACTATCCAACATTGGATTTTAGGTCCGACATATCACGCCCAATGCGAGCGTTCTTCCTATTATAACTTGAAGCTACGTGATAACATCCTCAATATTCAGTGTCCTGTTGCGCCCTAGCCTTTGAACCGATATGAAAATGGATGTTGCCTTAGTGAAAGAGCTGGTCCGGCTCTGTCGAATAGCGTTGAGAAAGTGGTTCCGGCTATTTTGCGTACGGAGATAAGCAAGGTTTTATAGAGCGCTGCATTTGATACATTTTGACGTATATGAATTTTCCCCCTCTGGTGACCACAGTATTGACCTTCCGCAAAAATTCCGGGAGTAACGCCGATTGCATTTCCGATGACCTTTCGATCGCCTTTTCCGCTTCTATCTTTCTTTGTTTCCGAGATCGAGGGTGTCATTTTTAACCCCCTCCCACCAGGGGAAGGGGTTCATAGGTGATTCATGCTGGTTACCGGGGCAAGGGTTAACACGCGCATTGACGGGGGTCTGAGCCACCTTCGGATTGACGAGGGAGGCGGGTACCCGCCCCCCTAAGATCTCGAGAACCACGGTAGGTAGCAAAAAACGGTAAACGGCGTTGGGTAGCCCATCCGCTTCTCCATCGAAAATATTTGGACCATTTTTTTGTCAGGTCACATTTAAGGTCACCAGAGGTCAAAAACATGCCGTCACATGCTGTCATAGGGATAACATGTAAATTAAGTTTTTCGGCCATTACATCTGAACAAGTAAAGATAGAGCAAAACGATGATAAGTTTTGAAGTGCTGCGGCGAGGAGCATGATGATGAGTTACTAAGATGTTCCCTGGCCTCTCCCCTCGAATCCGGAAATGCAAAAAACACTGAAGATTATATATATATTAGGGCACAGCCCTTCATCAGAATCGTGGAGTAAATATCAATAATTCTCAGTCCAAGTATAGCCAGACCTCGAATTGAGCTTCACACAAAAATGCCTTTTAGAATGAATCGTTAAAAATAAGATTGGATGTCGTGACAACAA
This sequence comes from Lepas anatifera, assembly GCA_034440635.1. NCBI lineage: Eukaryota > Metazoa > Arthropoda > Thecostraca > Lepadidae > Lepas > Lepas anatifera. The sequence continues at coordinate 12,886 of JAOTON010000041.1, forward strand.
CGATATTGGTACCTCTAACCTAAAAGCAATGCCGACAATACGATAAGCCTAGACCAGTATTTGTGACAGACTTTTTTATTATATCAGCCAAACACCAGCTTTTGATTAACAATGAAAAACTCGCTGAAGTACCTTAATCGGTTATTTGAATATTTCTGTTCTTCTTATTTACTTTTTTTCGTCGACTGCAGCTAAAAAGCTAACCAAAAACTACCTATTTAGCACTAGTAGACGTGATAGTTAAGATTGTACCTAGTGGTCAAGGTCAACTTTTTGGAGTTGATAAACCCATATTCACAGCCTGCTCCTCTGACCCAACGTTAAGCGTCGAAAGAGTATACGTGTGGCTGCAAAAAAAAAGAAAAAAGTGTTTTTTGCATTTCCGGATTCGAGGGGAGAGGCCAGGGAACATCTTAGAGCAAAACGACTTGAACTCTATGAATCCTCGCAGCAAGCCGAATCGAATGATATATGATTTGACCTTGCTAGGTCAAATCAAAAGATTTGACCTGACCTGAGGTCAGGTCAGGTCATTATATCATTATATCTTTATATAAATCATTATATATAATGCATATCATTAGAACTGCAAAGCCAAGGCGAGTCTAATGAAGCTAAAATAAACGCTCTATCACTATCTGTTACTGAGTTATTCAGTAAAAACCATATTTCCCATGTATTACCAATGGAGAGGTCATGCTTCGTACCTGACCTTAGATCATCGATATCAAAAATACCGGAACATATTTTAGAGAACTCGGTGAGCCCATTATGTGATATAAGTTTCAATTGGATAAGTTCACCCTGCTCCGACTTATGCTATCTTAAACTTTTTTTGAGGTCAGGTCACTTGACCTGTACTGGTGACCTGACCTGAGATGACCTATCCTTAAAATTTTCACAGAAGTTGCAAAAATGATGAGGAAAAGGTATTCCCAAGTGCGCGCCGCCGTTTTTCTGCTGTCTCCGAAAAACCCGTGGGGGGCGGGTACCCGCCCCCCGTCAATGCGCGTGTTAAGGGCCAGCATGTATAATTTTGTTGCTTTCAGATCATAACTTTGATTTTAATACTGAATTATAATCTCATGAAATCACTTAGGTAATGACTTGATTCTGGCTTAGGTCATCGATATCGAGAAACCCGATCTATATTTTATAGTTTTTTATATCTATATTTTATCGGAACCTTCCCCTTGCACTCGCCAGTGCTTCCCTATAGCCATATTTATACCACTTTTAAGACCGATTTTGTAATACATGTAGTATTAGGTTCGGCGACCATCGAAGAAGCTTGGATTTTAGTCGGCGACCACAAGCTCACTTTTTAGACCCCTGCCGACGATTGGTTTTAGAGCTGAGGAAGCACTGCATCCACCGACAACAGGGGGATAAGTGATGATAATGCTGCGCAGAAGCTATATTCATGGTTTGATTTCGATAAACGTTCAGCTGAAAGCCTTGAGCACATCAGAGCACAGTGAAATAAATATGTATTCTTCTATGTCTTAAAATGTCCAAAAATTGGTGTCTCAAAATACCCCATGGCGTAAATTATTATACCAGGGGGGCATGGGTGTAAATCCTGGGAGGGGGTAGGTCAGGACCCTCTGGATTTTGGGTCTCCCATGGAGTTTGTATAGGGCTTGTATTGCAGAGCCGGCGTTAACCCACCGATAACCCCCTGGATTGAGAAGAGATCCCCAGTCCTGCAAGGGGGTTTATATTTCTGAAAATCATTTAAGATGCTTGACTACAGATATTTTTTACCATTTAATCAATGCAACACTGAGCTTGATTTCCAACTTGAACGTTTTTATAAGATCGTCCTCCAGGACAATATGATCCACTCTTGATATTTTCATAAGACTGCATTTTCCTAACAAGAAAAATTATAGTTTCACAGCTTTACCAAACCTACAGACTCGAGAGACCGTCTTAGAATGGGAAACAGCTTTGCCCCTTTCAATTTAATTGGGCCCGCAGAAAACCCATAAGAATGCCCGGCCTTTTAGAACCTCTATGAGAGAAAAAAATGTTCAGTGCCACCTTTCTATAGCTTACATCGACATGAAGATTACAAGAAATCAAAGTATGCATCATAACTAGATTTCCACTTTTAAATTAAACATTAGGGGAGGCTAGGGTAACTCGGAATTGATGTCACATTACGACAACAATATCACATATGTATTCGCACAACCAATTTTTAGTGTGCAGTAATTTTTTTTTTGGGGAGGCGGGGGAGGGGGGAGGGTGGCTTATCGACGCACCAACTGCCATGGTTATATGGCGTCGCCAACTTTTTTCCTGTTGGAAGGATTTCTCGAGAGCCAGATTGCTCCTTGCTCAGGAAATCCGCCGGGCCTTGAAACCGGATCGGCTGCTCGAAGGCGAACTCGCTAACCCCTACACCACTGCGCTCCCTCAGTAACTTTATGACATAAATAAGTGTCCGAGATTTAAAAGTTAGGGAAGGCATTATAAACTACCATTCCAGCTTTTTCGGAGATGAAATGTCCTGACTTTACGCCTTATGAGAGCTCCAGCTTGAATAATATTTATGGTTATGATCGTTTTCTACGTCAGGTTGCAGAATGATTATTGATTCTATGGATTTCCCCGTAATTATTGGACAAAAATATGTTCTGGAACCATGAGCAAAGAAATCACCACTTAAACATAACAAGACATGCGAGTCTCTGTATGCTATTGTGAGATTTAGTCAAAATCACAAGAACAAAAGCAAAAGCAAAGTTACCTCATAGCTCCGTTGTGTGTGAGAGAAACTTTACAAACACATTTATTTCACCCCTGTATAGCTAATCTAACTCGCCTCTCTTAGCGTTCAGTGCACTGGTAACTTCTTCCCGGACCTGCACAACATGTGACATTCGCATCAAGGTCTTGTGCAAGCCCTATATTTATTGTCTCGAACAACCCTGCTGATACAGCTGGCCTACTGCTGCCGCCCGCACCCAAGCCCCTCCCCGCCGCGGTCCGGATCACGTGACCTGGATCGCCCCAGGGTGAATACGCGAGCGAGCACCGCTGTTGACCTCACGTTGTAGTATCCACGGAAACGCGCTGACATATGAACAGAGCAGCACAAATATATAGCTGAAATTATTTCCATAGCTTTAAAGTGTTTCCGAAAATGTGCTGCCGAAACTATATCATTAGTCAAGAAGAATTAAAATCGGTCAAATCAGCAGTTTTGATACTGTACGACAATCCACATGTGCTTATAACAGCAATTATGGTTTAACGAAATATATAAGTGACTTTGGCAGAAATCTATCATAATATTGTTTCAGCATGATCTCGTACCGTAGGCGTGAATTTAGGCGCAACCAGGCACCCAGAAAGAATACAAACATGGAGTCAGGTGCAATTGTTGCCTTATGCTTCTATTTATCGTTAGAAATAGTTTCCGCTTCAAACCTCTGCTTCTTTCAGGGCACTGGCACCATGGCGGCGGAACTGGGGGCACTGGGGCACGGTGCCCTTCTTAAATAAAAGATAATTAACACCTAACCTTTGGCGTTGACTGCAAAGAAATGGTTGATAAATCCATGGTGCCCCCCTTAAATTCGGATGTTCTGCCGTCACTGGCCACTGGCCAATGACCAGTGGTCATGCAAACATGTAAGAACAAGCTTCAACCGATCACGGTTTTCCAGCCCAACAAATTGAAGATAATAGGGCCAGACGTTTTAATGTGTATGACCCCCTTTGCTAAGCAATAGTTCCGGTAACCTGAGATATCTTATGAGATATGACAAGAAGTACATCCTAGCTTTAACCCTCGCCCCACCGGAAGGGGCCATCGATGGCCCCTAAGGTTTTTCGAATAGCGAAAACGACGAGGCGCAGCACCACGGTTGAGGGCTCTACCTCTCACTGCATCATTTTCCCATCATCCTGAAATTTTTACCCGGGTCACCCAAGATCGGTACAGACGGGTAACAGGTCACCTCACTTCACCTTTGAGCTCTGTAGAGCTACATTTAAGTCGATCGATTTGAATTCCTCACTTTATGACCCTCCGGGTCTCAGGTGTATATCCGGGATTTTCGATTTCGTGCCTGAGGTCGGTCGGGCACCTCTCCCATTGGAAAGCATGGGAAAGTTTTCTGATATAAAGCCACAAAATGATTGAATACTCGACTGCTCAACAACGTTTTTGGACACCCTTTCACGATCCCGGGTCATATTTGCTTGACTTTTCAAGGTCATCGGTCACCGAGGTCAAAACAGCATTTTGACAATAACTTTTGACCTAATTGAGCTAGAGCGGTAAAACAAACACCATCGTTTTGTCTTGTACTGGTTTTTTGATATAGGAGGTCACTTTTGACCTTTCGTGACCTCGGTCATATTAGGTCACGAGGTGACCTCTGGCGGTCAAACCACTGGGGGGTCTTTACGTTCCACATAGCGGAAAGTACTGGCAATTTGCTATCAATGTCTTTACCGCCCTAATAGCTCTAATGACATAAGAGTTATGCCCAGTTTGTTAATCGTTGCATATTTGAGTGAAAATAGCCGATCTTGACCTATTTGCCTCTGAGGTCAACCATTGACCTGAGACTAAAACATGAGTATTTTTCTGAATTTCGGTTTCTTGCTTTGGATTTGAGCTAACGCCCATATTTTCGAGTGGGGGGCCATCGGCCCCCGGGGGGCGGTGGCGCCCCCCGGGGCGGTTAACCCTCGCCCCACCGGGGGAGGCATCGGTGGCCCCCTAAGTTTTTTCCGGGATAGCAGAAACACGATGAGGCGCAGCACCGTGGTTGAAGGCTCTACCTCTCACTGCATCATTTTCCCACCATCCCTGAAATTTTTTTAGCCCGGGTCACCCAAGGTCAGGTCACCAGACGAGGTCAACCACGGTCACCTCACTTTAAATTTAGAGCTCTGTAAGAGCTACATTTCGAAATCGATCGATTTAAAACTTCCTATACTTCATGACCCCTCCAGGGTCTACAAGGCGTATATCTGGAATTTTTTCGATTTCGTGCCCTGAGGTCAGGTCACGAGGTCAGGTCATGAGGTGACCTCTCCCATTGAAAAAGCATAAGGAAAAGATGTCTTATGATCTAAAAGTCACAAAAACGATTGAAAATGCTCAGCTTGATCAGAAAAACGTTCTTGGACACCCTTTGACGAATTACAGGGGCCATATTTGCCCTTTGACCTCTCCAAGGTCATCTAAGGTCACCAGGGGTCAAAAACAGTATTTTGACTATAACTTTTGACCTAATTAAGCTAGAGCGCTGAATCAAACACCATCGTGTCTGTCTTGTCACTGGCTTTCGTTTGATATACGGCAAGGTCACCTTCTGACCTTTCGTGACCTCAGGTCATATTAGGTCACGAGGTGACCTCTGGAGGTCAAACCACTGGCGGGAGGTCACTACGTTCCACATAGCGTATAAAGGTCTGGCCTCTTCCTATCCAACGGACTTTACCACATCTCAATAGCTCTAATTGCATAAGAGTTGTGCCCAGTTTGCTTAAGCATTGCATATTTGAGAGAAAATAGCCGATTTTGACCTAATTTGACCTCTGGAGGTAAAAAAAATTGACCTGAGCACTAAAAAATGTGAACTGATTTCCTACTGAATTCACGCGAGCTTTCTAGTGAACCTTGCAGATTTGCGCTAACGCTCATATTTTCGGAGTTAGAGGGGGCCATCGATGGCCCCTGGTGGGGCGAAGGTGGCGAAGGACCCCCCGGTGGGGCGCGGGTTAAGAAAGCATCAAGCTTCATGAGATTGCCAGTGGCTCCAAAGCCTCTTTTGTCCAATTACGAGGAAATCTATGAGGGCAAGAACGGTACAAACACCAAGGAAAGGTACATACTTTCGTACCCCACCACTCCAAAATTCGATGATGCTTGGTGCCCCGTTAGAACCATGTGATACAATGTCCCCCTTAAATTTTGAGTCCACAGAAAAGGAATTTTCGTATTCGAGCCCTCAGAGGTCGATGATACTTGTTGCACCTGCAGAACCTTGTGAAAGAATGACACACTTGAATGTTCAGTATGGAGTAGAAATTGAGGTCAGATCTAAGGGTTATCAAATGTCGCACCATTTAGCCAAGTTCAATCAAACTAGGCAAGGCTGGTTTAGAAGGATTTAAGGAATAAATTTGCACCAATACCAGCAAAATGTTATCCCATTCTGAACATTTGAAATAAATGTGGCGTGATGTGTATTAAATCTCTGACATAAATAGGTCAAACATTATATTTTACGTTTTTAACCAGTCTTTTCTGCTTCAAACTCCATAAAAATTTGCCATGGATATCATTTACTCACTGTCTCCATATGTCTTAAGAAATGCAGATATTTGCAAACAAGAATTTTAAATATCGGTATTTGCAGCTAACAGTATTCAGAATACTAATAAGGGCTTAGATGGGATATTTTAGATAACCTTATTAACCCTACCTTATCGCGTTAACGTATACTTTCTCCGCAGGCCCTTGGATAAAACTGATACGCATAGTTTTGATAAACACTCTCTATGTAGTGTATTTTTAACTCGTATCCAACTGTGGGCCCAATAATTCCCACACACAGGTGTGGGAATTTTTGAATCCACTGCCCAATCACCTCCCATGAATGGTATAGAAAAATCGCTTATGAAATATCATGTGAAACACAATGATTAAACTTCCATGGTGCACTTAAGGTCAGTCAATTCAAAAGTTACCCGGGATACATGACCAGCCTCGGTACCAAGACCCTCAGTACACCCCATTACACCCAGACGAATTATGACGCGGCTCCGACGAAATGTGGCGACGCGGAACGAACAGTTGTAGGAAGCAAGTATATTCTATTGGAGCAAAACATTCACACAAACTTCTAAAACTCATTTTATGTTATTTCTAAGAAATAGCCTTTAGCCAAATCACCGATATCCAATTAAGATATTTTATTTCAGATATAAGTAATTGTCAAATGGTAAGGACTAACGCCTTGTCCCTTTCTAGAGAAGGACCAGGACTGAGCGGCAGAACCGTAACAGATACCCGGATTCTTGAGTCGATTGGGTCGTTTCCGTGGCTGGTACTGTACTGAGGATTCGCATGAATCTGGGATAAATATCAAAGAGAAGCGTGCATCTTAACACTCGCAGTGGACGGGATTCTAAAGTGTTCCCCACCCATTTTCAAAGGTGGGCGAAGAACCTTCTGGAGCCCGGGAACGTCACTTAGCTACATTTGAAGGAATTTATGTACACGTTGATCCGTGAAATAATTTCACATATCAGTTAACACGCGCATTGACGGGGGTCTGAGCCAACTTCGCAATGGCGGGGGTGGATAGCCGCCCTCGGCCTAAGATCTCGAGAATCACGCTAGATAGAGAAAAACGGTACAAAAACATTGGATGGCCTATACAGATCTCTATAGAAAATATTTGACCCTTCTTTGGGTCAAATTTAAGGTTACTAGAGGTCAAGGCATGTCACCCACCATAGGAAAAACATGTAGACGAAGGTTTTCAGTCATTATATCTGAAATAGTAAAGATAGGGCAAAGCAATCTAGACCCTCTGAATCCTCGCAGCAATCCAAATCGAATGATATGTAATATGACGTTGCTAGGTCAAATCAAGTATTTGACCTGACCTGAGGTCAGGTCAAGGTCAAATTAGGTCAAAATGCAACATCATTGGAACTGCAAGGATAAGGGAAACCTCATGCAGTTAAAGTAAACGCTCTAAAACGATCAATTTCCAGGTAAACAATTTTCCCATGTATTTCTAAAGGAGAGGCCATGGCTCTTACCTGACCTTAGGTCATCGATATAAGAAATACCAGAATATATTTTGTCAAACTCTGTGGGCCCATTATAAGACATGAGTTTTAGCCCGATAGGCTTACTTTTTCTGAAGTATGCTCTCTTAATCTATCTTAAACCCTCAGATGGGCGGTTTTCTAGCCTTCTGGTTTTCTCAGATCTCAGGGAGCACCTTAGGACCACCTCAACTGCGCGTTGACGCCAGACCCCTCCCCACTGCGTGTGTTAAGCGGTTAATCTTTCCTTTTAAGTCCGGCAAATTTACCCTATTTAGTCATCATTCAAAGCGTAATAGCTTCGTGGGCACGTCTGTTTCGCAATGCACCACTATACTGAACTACTGGTATATAAAAAAGTTTTCGAGGCTCAAATTTTTGTATGAATGCTTAAAAATGATTTAGCCATTGTGGTGCAATAGTTTGATTGAATTTGAAGTATGCAAAATGGGTAAAACGTATTCTAACTTTGACCTGACCAGGTGCAGTTAACCCTCGCCCCACCGGAGGGGGCATCGATGGCCCCTAAGGTTTTTCCGGGATAGCAAAAAAAAAAAATGACGTGGCGCAGCACCGCAGTTGAGGGCTCTGCCTCTCACTGCATCATTTTTCCACCATCCTGAAATTTTTTACCCTTGGTCACCCAAGGTCAGGTCACCAGACGAGGTCAACCACGGTCACCTCACTTTAAATTTAGAGCTCTGTAAGAGCTACATTTCGAAATCGATCAAATTGAAACTTCCTATGCTTCATGACCCCTCCAGGGTCTACAAGGCGTATATCTGGAATTTTTCGATTTCGTGCCCTGAGGTCAGGTCACGAGGTCAGGTCATGAGATGACCTCTCCCATTGAAAAAGCATAAGGAAAAGATGTCTTATGATCTAAAAGTCACAAAAACGATTGAAAATGCTCGGTTTGATCAGAAAAGCGTTTTTTGAGACTCTTTTACGGATTCCAGGGGCCATATTTGCCCTTTCACCTCTCCAAAGTCATACAAGGTCAACAGGGTCAAAAAACGTATTTTGACAATAACTTTTGACCTATATAAGCTAGAGCGCTGAATCAAACACCATCGTGTCTGTCTTGTCACTGGCTTTCGTTTGATATACGGCAAGGTCACCTTCTGACCTTTGGTGACCTCAGGTCATATTAGTTCACGAGGTGACCTCTGGAGGTCAAACCACTGGCGGGAGGTCACTACGTTCCACATAGCGTATAAAGGTCTGGCCTCTTCCTATCCAATGGACTTTACCACATTTCAATAGCTCTAATAGCATAATAGTTATGCCCAGTTTGCTTAAGCATTGCATATTTGTGTGAAAATAGGCGATCTTAACCTAATTTGACCTCTGGAGGTAGAAAATTGACCTGAGCGCTAAAACATGTGCAGTAATTTCTTTCTGAATTCACGCGAGCTTTCTTATGCACTTCGCAGATTTAAGCTAACGCCCATATTTTCGGAGTTAGAGGGGGGCCATCGATGGCCCCCGGTGGGGCGAAGGTGGCGCCGGACCCCCGGTGGGGCGCGGGTTAACCTGCAAGTGAAGATCAAGTCAAATTTGTTTATGGTCACAACATGGTCAAAGGTTTGTTAGTAACTGAATTTTATTTTCACTCAATCTTTTTTGATAACGGAACCATATTTACTTGATTGAAGGCAAGTTAATAACAATTAAAGGCACTTGGTATCCTCGAGATCTGACCCACGGGTCCATGAGCATGATCATCTCCATGTAGTGTTGTAACACAAGGTGGAAGCAGCCTGCAAATTTCCTTAGAACTTAGAAGGGGTCAGGGAATTTTTCTCTATTTCACGCGGAATGACCCACCTATCACATGACCTGTATAAAAAAGGCGACATCACAAAGCATTTCTTACATATGTCTAAGTAGTACTACGAATCATATAATTATAAGAATGCAGGTGTAACTTATTCGATGAAGGTTTGAGCTTTCCATTACATCAATGGATGTTAAAAATTTCCAGTTATATTACTGAAACATCAATGCATTGATACAAAGGTCTTTATATTTGACAGGTGCTCCTGGCATCCAACCATAGCAGCTGACAGCTGAAATTTTAAACGTCCGGCACGCACCAAACAAAGCCGATGAGCTCGTTAAATAAGAAGACGGCACATCTCTCTCCGGCAGGCCCGATTTGCATTTCCAGCTGAAGAAATGGTCGCCTGTCTCAGCGAGCTCGCAGTGTGTTTGTCTAACCCGGTGTTCCCGCTGGCTGGTGTCATTGCAATTACGTGATGATTGCTCAAGCCCTGGGATAAACCTGCAGGCAAACGAGAAATGCACGAAAATGGATGGTTTTCCAGATGCAGACCAAAGAAGAGAAGACAGCTGGATGCCATAGATATGAGAACTGACAGAGAGAAGTAGAGAGCGAATGCGAGTGCGTGAGAGAGAGAAAAAACATATAAATAGAGAGGGGCGAGATGTGGATATTATAAGAGAAGAGATGAGTGAGGAGGAAGAGATAAATGTGACAAAACAGAATGGGAGCAGCTGTCAGAGCCGTCCTAACGTGCTGTCCGTCTCGGTGATTTATCAGTCACCTCGGCCGTAATCAGACGTCCCAGTAATGCACTTGCTTGCTAGCTGTAGAGGAGTCGGCCGCACGCCAGGTACCTTGTCATAGACGCCTCCGGCTGTGTCCTCAACAGCCACGTGCAAAGCCGGGACTTCCGCGGCAGGAAAATGTACATACATTCTCTGATCCTGCTAAATCCACGGCCGTTGATCATTGGGATAACTGCAGCCTGCCACGTTTACGGCGCGGATCACTGCTGTTGAACACACGCTATCGAGCGTCGCGCCCGGCGTCTAACTCGCGAGCCGCCGCGCTGTTGTAATCGCTTTTGCAGAGAGCGGCGGCACGCAACAAACGCAGGCAAATTGGCAAATTACCGGACCAGCCAGGCCACCAAAGGCAGCTGTCGAACTTCTAAATCACACGTCGGCTGCCGTTGGAATCACGCGCTGGGACGGGAGGAAGGCGCCGAAAATTGGGATAGACAGGAGAGCTCTGTCAAATATCTGCGACCGCGCGGCGCCTCGTCGGTGCTGCGACGCCGCTGCGTCGAGAGACCTCGCGCGCGACGGAGACAGTTAGGAGGTGCACTGCGTTGAAGTCTGCGGGTCGGCAGCCAAACTGATGATCTCATTCAGGAAACCTCGATGCCCACAGTTGCCGGTGAAAAGATCGCATTATGCCAGTGGAGCTGAATATGTCGAGCAGTTTTGCATTGTCATTCTTACCTTTTTCTAGCAGTGACCCCTTCTGTAAAAATGGATGCGTGGCAGATACTCTGGACTTTTGGCTATCTTCAAGGAGTGACGCAAGACATTTTTGGTAACAGAAGTGAGTAATCTGCGCAAGACAAATCTGCCAACATGAGGTCTCACACTGCTCAGCTCTTATAGCAAAACAATTCTCGGGGGCGGTGATTTTTCTGCGTCACACACAGAGGATTAAGGCCCCACACTGTGGAATCCACAGTGGTTTGTCATATCGTTAATCCCCCCGGGAACCGTGAACGTGACTGCACTTCAGTCCTTGGCTGATGTATCATGTGACTCAGACACACTCGGTACCAACATACCTTGCCATAATGCAGCATACCGTACAACCTTCAGAGCACGTTTTTGGATGAGACAAAGGGTCAGTCATCAGAGGTGATCCGAGGGAGGTCCACTTCGGGAAGCCGCTGGAACGGGAAAATTGTATCATCTTTTCGCCGCTTTTGGTTGAAATCTGTCAAAAAAGTTCTTTTGTGAACGGTTTGCCAGGCTTCCACACCCAAACTTTTCGCTTAGATCCACCTCTGCCATACATCTTCATAGTCTAACGGAGCTGCTGATTCAAGCATCCGGTTCTCCTGCTCACGGCCGTGTGATCCTTTGGATTGCAACCGGAGGTGAAAAATCGCTCGATGCTATCTTGGACATGCAGAAACCTTGGACACAATAAACAGCGAGAGTATCCGGCAACGTGTTTGAGAAGCAGATGCAATAAAAAAATGTCCGAAAATATCGTATTGTCCGAGCTTTAACGCAGTCAAATAGCACAAACTGGTATATAAAACTCGCCACGGCTGGAATGTGACCACTGATGACACATATCCGCCAAGGAGATCTAAAACCAGAAAGTGCGAACGGTGGGTGCTGAGCCAGAGCGTACAGACGCTGCGAAATTACACGTCATCGATGGGTACCAGAAAGCCAAAACGGTTGATGTGTGGGCGCTGTTCCCACCCGCTCCAGACCGTAGACCATGCGGGAAATATCGCACACAGTGATAGGGATTCTGGATAATTCTCGGAAATTGCCTCTGCTTGGGGTCACATCGGGTCAGAATTTGCATGTCCGAATTTGCAATTGTTCCTAAATAGGACCTATTGCGGCCGATTTACTGAAATTATGATTGATTTACGCAAAGTATTGCAAAGGCAAACCTTATCCTGTCCATTTATATGAGAAACGAACTACACTCAAGCTTGGGGAAATGATAAATTCATACTAAAACTAATGAGTAAAGCAAGAAAAACAATGCTTTATTAATTGGCTATTAACCTAAGTGCTACGGTGAGTGTCCCTGTTAAGCCTGCTACAGACTTTGTATTTTGTTTGAATTACACGATGACTCGATATAAAACGCAAGAAAAACATATTTTACACCAGACTGCATCCGCTTTTATTCTGCACTTCCATAATAGTCTGTCGAAAGCGATGCCAGAGGGAATTCTGATCATCCTTTGCTGAGTGTCTGGCAAGGGTGCTGTATCAGCAATACTTCCCACAAGGCGGGTTATTGGTGGCGCTACGGTAAATCATCGCATGCATTTTCCGTATAAATTACCTACCCATAACCCTCTCTCGGAGGTGGCCTAACCAGCTCTATAGCATGTCCAATCTCGCCAGAATCGTGCTGCTGCAAACTCGAGCCAGACCGCAGAATGAGTTGGCGTGTCTTTCCGCCTCTGGTGGGGCTTTTACGCACATCAGATTAGGTGGCACGGCAGGGAGGCGTCTGAGTGCGAGATGTCGCTGACACCACCGCTGCCCTGGCGCGCAGTTTTATCACCCATTCGTGCCGGAACCAGCGACGTCAGCATATCCGGGGGCTGAGTGTGGTCTGGAGTGGAGGGGCTGGGAGAGGGGGGAGGGGGAACAGAGCGCGCGTCGGTAGCGATGATCACTGAAGCGTGCACCGGGCAGGGTGTTCTGCATGGTGCGGTGTGTTGCCTCCGTGCTCACCCACGGCCGGGCACGCCGCAGCAGCTGCTGTAGGCATTGCCGCCCTTGGGCCCTCACCGCTGACTCACGGCGACCGTAACGGTTTATATAATGCGGGGTGGTCGCTGTGGTGAGCGATACACTGCGAATGTTTTGGGGGTCGGGGCAATTCCCGTATGTCTGGATTGAAGAATATCACACACTTACACAAATTATACACGAGATCACTGCCGGCCAAAACTTAAAGGACAAACACTGTAAGTAAAACTTGAACACTTCTTTGACAGAAGCTATCAGGGCGTAGCCAAGGGGGGGTAGCAGGGACAGCCGCCCCCTCCCCTGAGGGCCCAAAGGTCCCCCTGAGGACACGGGCCGCGCGAAGCGCGGCTCACCCGCGCTTTGCTCTGTGGCCAAATTTGAAATTTAATACCAGACAGGGCCCTCTTAAGTCCTCTTCAGCACTCTATTCTGTAACAAGCAGGGCCCTTTTACCCATCAGGGCCCTTTTGGCGCTGTCGCAGAGGCTTTTTGGGGTACCCCCCTGAGCGAAATCCTGTCTACGCCCCTGGAAGATATTCCCATTAAAACAATACACGGTCCGGATTTGCACTGCCCAGTCCCTTCCATTCATACCTGTGACGAGACTTTGAACTCTTGTCGTAATTTTCCTATAAACCATTTAACACAATTATGATGAAGCGTGAGATTGCATGTCCCCCATCCTCCCACTTACGATGTCGATGTTTATTATCATGCCTATAAACAAAAACTAAACAGTATGAGAGGGGCGAGAGGAAAGATACGTCGAGAGATTCAGCCTGTACTTGTGACCAACATCACTTAAATATCCCAAAAAGAATCACGCGATTCCATTAAATCTACACCGAATACATTTCCGGAGGGACAGCAGAACACTTCCAGTGACGTCACGAGCGTGACGACATTACGCGGACAGCACCTGGCGCTGTCAGACAGCGTGACGAAGCGGCAATAGACCGTGAAGGCGGCACTGCCACGCCAGCTCTCTGACGAGACGGCCTGTTACCTGGCTTGTAAACCATCAGCTGAAATGGAGGCAGTCCGCACCATCCCGCGGCTAACAGGACTCCGCTCCGGGCCGCGGGCTCCCTGCCGTCCGGGCTGCTACTTCCAGCGGCGCAAGCCTCCACTCTCCACCCAGCGCAAATTGATTCTTCGTCCATTTAGCATCCGCCAGCGAGAGTCCTGTTAGGTCTACCGATATCAGCGCTGGAAATCGGCTGCTATTACAGGACTTTTAGCCATGAACGCTTGCCCAGGAAGCTCTCTTCTCAATGGCGAGGTTCAAGGTTGCGACCGGCGGGAGCCAGCCCGGGAGCGCTGAGGGAGCGATGGGGTCTGTCATGGAAGGGTTCGGGACGCGCAGCGACTTACCCGCCCACCCTTGGGTAAATGTCGGGTAAGTGGTCGGGTTGGGTCTCCTCAGGACGAGAGGGGTGGAGTAACAACACCAGCTGGGATAGGGCGAGGGCCGGACGCAGGTGGCTCGGAGCTGACGAGCCCGGCCGTTTTTGGTACTCTGGCAGTAAAAAGTAACTGAGTTAGGGTTAGATAAATGGCTCCCAGCTGGAGTTATGAGCGTCGATAATCAACTCAATATAGACTCAGTGTGGTGTGAGATTTTATCATCAGAGCCAACTGCGTCGATCCTTTAGAGTGATTTGGAGTGAGTAGGAGTGATCATTGACAAAACTGGCCGAAAGTCTCCACACGGAAATTGACTACTTATCTCTATAATGTGCGTATGATTTCTCTGATGTAGATCTGGACTTAAATTTGTAGATTTTGGACTTAATGTTGAAAATATAGATTCGGGACTTAAAATATATATGCATTCAAATCTGCCGAAATCTGGACAATATTCGCCCTGATTTATACAACTCTAACAGCGTTCACCGCAGAGCATTAAAATTCCATCACCAACCGTGTGTTGGCGTGGCGAGGGTTCAGCGTTAAAACCCCCGCTATGCGGAAAATGAGACTGGTTCCGTTGGTACCACTACCATCACAAGCCACAGAGCTGAGGCGGCGTGGGGACGTGTGTGGGTGCCACGTTTTATCTCACCTCTCACGCGCTATCTCACGGGGGCGTTTCAGACACACTGCAGCCCTGGAGTGGTCTCACGAGAGAATGCACTCACATTCGTGAACCAGGTCACCGATATGCATATGTGGACGGTCCGGCAAACACTGACATGTTATCGGCTGGTGATGTCTCGCAAAAGATAGTTTATTTGATGACCACCAGCCGAACAACAGTGTTCTTGAAGACGAGAACGCAGGAGCGACGGTAGGCGTCGAGAGCTGTGGGTGTACTGAATGCCGGTATCGGTGGCGGTACCACTACAGTGAACGCCGGCGCAGGTGGCGGGTGACGGGGGAGGGGAGCCCGTGGGACTCGGCGTCAGCCGGCGCCCGGTCAGTCGGTGTCAAATTGTGACGGGGCGCGGGCCGTGGATGTTTCCTCTGTGATGGTACGGTGGCGGTGTCTGTTCAGACCATGCACGCGGCAGTGGCTGGGGTAGCCGTGATTGCTGTGGCGCTGGCGGCTGGGACGTCCGCCGCCAGACAGTGTGAGTATCTGGTCGAGGACTCCTCGTCAGCGCGATGTGTTGTAGACACTCTGGACGTCGGTCCCGTGAATGTGGCGAGACCGGGAAGTGTACAGCGGATCGTAATCGAATGCGAAAACCCGTCTCACATAAGCGAGAACTTTAGCATAGCTCTTGGCACTGCGTTCACCGGGCTCCGCGAGCTCTCCGTGCACCGATGTGGCCTGGGCCATCTCAAGCGCGGCGTGTTCCATCACCTAACCGGCCTGGAGTTTCTCAGTCTTCGCACGTTCAATCGAGAGTGGACGGCGGCTGAGATCCGGCTGGATGAAGGCAGCTTTGATGGCATGCATTACCTCGAGACCTTGGATCTTGGAAACAACAACATGTGGACGCTTGAGCCGAGAGTTTTCAGGAGCTTGCCGTCTCTAAAGGTACTGAACCTGACCGGCAACAGCTTTCAGGAGCTTTTGGAGCTGAGCGAGGCGGGCGTCAACAGCGGTCTGCAGGTGCTGGATCTGTCGCGGAACAGCCTGCTGGAGCTGTCGCCAGTCGGCCTAGAGTCGTTCACCAGCCTCCGCGAGCTCTATGTGCAGTCGAACGAGATGGCCGTAATCCGGGATGGAGCTCTGCGCGACTTGAACAGATTGGAGATCTTGGACGTGTCCGACAACCAGCTGGTGGCGCTGCCGGCCATGATGCTGAACGAGACGCGCCAGCTGCGCGAGCTGCGCGTACAGAACAACAGCATCCGCGTGCTGCCACCAGGTCTGCTGTCCGACCTACCGCAGCTTCTGACCGTCAACATGTCCAACAACAGGCTCAGCTCACAGTGGATCAGGAAGGACACGTTTTCTGGATTGGTGCGATTGATTGTTCTAGATCTTTCATACAATCACCTTGATTCGCTAAGCGTTGATATGTTTCACGATCTATCCAGTCTTCAGGTACTTGACCTGAGCTACAACCTACTGCAAACCCTTCCGGACGGCGTATTCACATCCCTCAGCAACCTGCATACCTTATCTCTGTCGGATAATCTCTTGACCCGGCTAGGAAAGCGCTCACTTGCTGGTCTGCATGTACTCAGCCGGCTACGGCTCAACGGCAACCGCCTAACTAAAATCGACAAAGAAGCGTTCTCAAACGTCACCAGTATACAGGAACTGAGCCTGCAGAACAACCATCTCTTGGCTGTGCCTGCAGCGCTGTCCAAGCTGAACTTTCTCAGCCGGCTGGATTTGGGCGAGAACTTCATCGGCGAGATCGCAAACGACTCCTTTAAATCTCTCAGGCAGCTTACCTACATCCGATTGGCCGTGAACCAGCTCGGTAACATCACCGCCCGCTCCTTTGCAACCCAGAGCTCTTTGGCAGTGCTGGATCTGTCCAGAAACCGGATCAGAAGCGTTGAGAGTGGCGCGTTTGATGCCTCGCAGAGTCTGCGAGTAATCCGGCTGGACGCCAACCGGCTGGTCAACATCAACGGCCTGCTGGCGAAGCTGCCGCAGCTGCTGTGGCTGAACGCGTCCGACAATGAAATCGGGTTCTTCGATTACGCTCTAATTCCAGTGGAACTGCGCTGGCTGGACCTTCACTCAAACAAGATCAAGGACATTGGAAACTTTTATAAGGCAGAGTCGAAGATCAAGCTCGAGACGCTGGATCTGAGTCATAACGAGATTACTCACATTAACCGCGCTTCAGTACCGGACAGTATCAAGTACTTCATTCTTGCCGGAAACCACCTGACCACGATTGAGCCAGGCACATTTGAAGCCAAGAACCAGCTGATCCGAGCGGACTTTTCTTCCAACCAGTTGAGTGAGCTGGACCTGCAGGCGGTGACGCTGCCCAGTTGGGGTGCAGAGACAGATGCTCGAGCTGAGCTGCTGCTGGCCGGAAACCCGTTCTTCTGCCATTGCGACATGGACTGGCTGCTCACCGCAGAAGAGATGACGCCGCACCGCAAGTACCCAAAAGTAAGCCCGTGCGACATGTCTAGAACCCCAACCTTCTACCCACAATGCGTCTTAGCACGTGTACCGTTTTTTAAATGGAAAACGGCGAACATGTCATTGTTATAAGGGAAACATGAGCCAAAACCATCAAAATTTCAAAAATGATCCCGGTGGGAAACATGGACGATGACAATGCAATAATATCAGAGACTATAGGTATTCATTTATGCAACGTTCTCATAATTATTTCCTGGAATGGCAATATGTACTTGGCCTATGCCAGTGCTTAAAAAAATCCGGTATTCAATGTATATTTGATTAGGTTTGATAGCAAGAGCTTACAAATATACATAACTTCCCTGCAGCAATTGAACATGTACTAAGTAGTTTTAACACTTGTCAGCTATTTTCTGGCTAACTATTGCTCCCTCGACAATGATAAGAAACGCAACATGCGTGTTTTGCCCTCAGCTTAAGATGACTGACCTAAAAATGGTTTCAAATGTCATGCTTTTTTAATTAGTTGCAGAACAATTTTCTGTGACATTTCGTGGCAATTTTCATTTGCAAATAAGTTCTAAAATATGAGGCTGCCGAGTATTGGTGGGTAAGCAAGTGAAAGTGGGAAGCAAAACACAAGGTGAATTTATGGTGAATCAAGACTAAGGAGCAATAATTCGCTAACAATAGGACAAAGCCATCCGAACGTTTGTATGCAGGTTCAATTGCAGGGGCTGTGGTGCCAAAAAACTTCTTAGCTAAATGCAAACTTGCAGTCAGCCCTGACGAATTAACAAATCAGTGACATCAGGGACTGTAACAAATGTATAACCATAACCGCGGGTGTTGCATGTAGCGCCGCCGTTCATTCTGTCAAAGTAAAACGGTGAAAATAGATAGATCTTTCTTGACTGGCCCTTGGGTAGAAACTTTAGCAATTATTTATGTTTTTTTAACTTGTATATTTAACTTGTTAATTGGAAACTTGCATTGAGTTGTTTTAAAGTGAATGTTTACATTTATCTTAGAATTGAATCACGAATCTCCCAAACATAACAACAATAACGATTATTGTGTGATACGCTGAAGATTCCGCGTGAATAAGCTGGTACTATTATCCCGGCTTCCCTAAATGGGCTTACCGCACGATGAGACATTTCAGCAGTCATGAAACTTAACGCAAGTAGCTTTTAACGATGTCACGTACCGTAGGAATGCTCAAACACATTTTTATTAAGAAAAGTGACGTCTGAATAATGTGAATGAAGAATTTCATGGGCCTGCTTGCCATTTGTACATTAAAATTAGAAAATTAAAAAAACATGACATTTGAAACCATTTTTAGGTCTATTTCATGGGCCTGCTTGCCATTTGAAAGAAAATGTGAAGCTACAAATTGTTTTGCAGAGCTGTTATCGTTTTTGTTATAAACCAAGCAGGCAAGAGCTATTGCAGGTTTTTTTGCTTGCGCGGGAAGCTTGTGACTTGTGTCTTGAGGCTTCTTTCTATATTCGCGGTTCGGGATGAACAGCAAACCATAATATAGGCATACTTCTGCTCTAATTTGTTTGCGTGCTGGTCCAATAAAAGTTAATCAATGTTTCCTTTCGCAAAACATTGATGTGTTTTATAAGTTGAGAGTAGAAGTTCATACACCCTCAAATTGCCAACAATACGTGATAGAAATCGGAACTGAAGTATTTATAAATGTTAGATAGTTGTATTCCATAGGATCACATTTTCTTCAGCGATGACATGCAATGCGCTAAACAAATGCCGATAGGTGTTACCAAAAAATGATAGCATGACGTAGTTTTGTGAAGCCCTACTTTCAAGTTAGTCCCGCAACCTGCTGCAAAAGGCACCACAGTGAAGCCGATATTATGCCAAAAACTGGAATTTCTATACAGAGCTCAATTGAACCATTGTTAAAATGCGATGGTTGAGTTTTCGTCGGAAACAGAAACATGAATACGATCGCTATTTATGATTAAAAAATTTTCATTCTATTCAAGTACGGTCCGTGGTAAAGCTGATCTTTGCTCCGTGCAAGGGATCCCATACAAGGGGACAACAGGGGTTACCTATCTTACAAACAAGCGTGCCAAATACAAAGGACACTGGTTGAGGCCGAAAGCATGAACATCTCCAAAAAACACAACGATGTAGAAAATCAGGCTTCAAGCTTCCACTAATAAGTACAGCTAATAACGCCTCTAAGCTAATTCGATGTGGCACCTGGTCACGTGGTAACTGTAGCCGTAAGCAGCACACAAGCTGAGCGCTTGCACCGCTCATATTGTTTTAACCCAGTAAATTAGAATATGTATATATATATATATATATATATATATATATATATATATATATATATATATATATATATATATTATATATATATATTTCACACGTTCTGGGACGCCACTGAAACAGTGGCGGCTCCAGGAATTAATTTCTGGGGGGGGCTAGCGGGCAGCCCCTCGCCTATCTATTACTATAGGGTCTCGAACATTTCGGGGGGCTTGAGGACTCTTAGCCCCTCATGGATCCGGCACTGCACTGAAATCGTGCCATGCAGTACTTGTAGCCCTTAGCTAAAATTCCTCAATGTCTATAAAATCCCAGGAACATACTGCTCCATCATTTTATATTTTAGTTTATGACTCAATCTTAACGTCAAGCGTAGCATAATTCAAAAGTGCAGCCGCAGCGCAGTTTAATATGAATGTTAGGAAGCATTATCATCAATTTTGATAACCTTATGCAAAAGATTGCAACTTTATGCACTTCCAAACGGCGCTGAAGTTTAAGATATTCATCGGTCATATTTTTGGGATCATGGTAATAAGCAGCCACATGCTAATACATGGTTAATGGTTAAAAGCTTATTATGGAAAGATTTGGGAAATAGTATATCACTTGAAAGCTTCATATCGTTTTCACCATGTATATGTATACGCTTAATCAGGCGACGAATAAGGGCTCTTAACTTGGTCAAATGTTTTGTCATGGAAAGTTTTCTGGAAGGGTCCAGACTTTTACAGCTGCTGAGATGACGAATTACGAAATTAGCTTTTACCCTGTTGAACACTACTATAGTTACACTCAGGTCCACTACATGTATAAAAGACATCGGCATGCTGTTTACGGGGAGAATGGAGTTTACGCACCATCATGCATAACTGCAATCTAAAAGAATAGAATATAATATCAACTTGATGACTAAATCGTAAACCGGTTATTTTTGCGTCTTCACGCACAGCCTGCGGCGCAGCGTCGTGCTAAGTTCACGACGGTGCCTGAAAGGTCACCAGGGTGCACGCCCTCGGCAGGCCGGTCACTTCTGGAGTAAAAGGTCCATGAAGGTGGGGAAGGAAACACTTACTACGTGGCTAGAAAGCTGATTCTAGCTATTGGGCAAATAAACTATACAGAATTGCTAACATTTCGGCCGTGTCTAGTTGTGTTTTGAAGGTAAATCAACGTGGTATCGGACCTGCGAACATCTATTTTGGCTCATGGCAGTAAAAGTCTGCTCGATTGGATACCCTTGAGAACCTCATCGGCGTAGGCATACTCGATTGCTGGAACCGTAAAGTAGAAAGAAAGGCCACTGGGCTATTGAATGCCTTCTCTTTGGTCGCTGTGTAAGCAATCTTCACCGATCAAGACTATGAATCTTTATATTCTGTAAAGCTGAATTTTATATTAATATTCCAGATAGTAGGATGAGGACAATTAATTTTGTAAGCAATACTTTCCATTTATGTAAGTAGGTATTTGAAAGGCTTGGACCATATAGGTACAATGCCGTTGTATAAAAGACTACTGTAAATTCCATAGTTGCACTCTGGAAATACACATTTCTGGGTGATCATGAGCATGGATCTGTTTTTTAAAGCAGCCTCAGCAATGCAGCTACAATGCCAATGGTTTATTTTGATTTTCCATACAGTTTTGATTAAGCAGCGAATCCCACATGGCCGTGTGTATTGTGTCAGCCTATTTTAAGGTTTAATTGTCTGTGTTTCTTGTGTATTCATTATTTGATTGGGTCCCTTTGATTTTAAAGTGTCTGGACAATTGGACACTGACTTTGAAGAAGAATGAAGGAATGATATGAAAATTAATGACTTTAACTACTGGTTGTGAATTTGAAATACCGCTCCGGCCCAGCATAAATCACACAAAGACTGGTCCGCTATCCCCGTACGCCATTACATTCAAGGTGTTGAGTGTTCCAACTTCCAGGCTGAAGTTGAACACCCGGACTGAGTGTGCACTGAAATTGCTCACCAGAGTGATCCATAACATCAAACACGAGCATACCACTTACTGTCAAGCCAACAGGGTCATCCCAGTGCAACTTGGCGGTTTTCTTTTCTGTTCTTGCTGCATGAAGACGACCATACGCCCCCCCTCGCCCTCAAGCATATCAGCATCCTAGAAAAGAAAAAGTCCATTGTGATATTTTGCAACAAAAGTTGTGCAAGGTTTATCGATAAATTATGTTTTGTATAATATTTAAATTCAATTTCTCCTTTGGAATACAATTTGTCCTATAGCGATTTGGATGCGTTTAAAGAACCTACCACAACTAATTGGTATCCAACTCAAACCTTCTTCTTGGGCGCTGTTCTGCTAGCAAGATTACTAGAAAGCTGCTATTGTACCCCATCATCGGAAAATGAAATATAAATATAATCAACATGCGAGGGAACCGAAAATATTACTGACAGAATACAACTGACGAGTAGCTGACGCCGGAGCCGGGCCACATAAAACGATTTCACCGGCGGCAGTTGTCTCACCGATCCAAATATGCATTCATATTATTATCCAACACGATAAATTTAAAAACAAGTTTTGCTGCCTTATAACTCCAGTGGGATGACACAATTTAGTGATTGAATTTCATGCGCTGTCAAGCTTTGGCATTTTGTTCAGGAAATATTAGTGAAACTGTGCCGGTGTCGCTGCGGTCTCAAGCCTCTTTGTGAGCATTATTGATTTCGTGCAGGGGCGGCACCACGCATTTATTTCTAGGGGGACGGAATTCCAAGGAGGCCTCCAATCCTTAATCACATGAAGCATGTCTCCAAGTTGTGGGGCCTCCAACACTAGGGCGGGCCAAATGTTCAGGTTTTCCATAAATACATTTTAGCCCATTGTCGTTCGATCAGTCAGGTTTTATGTTTACATGTCAGTCTCCTGACATGTAAATAAAATGCGTATCGAGAGTACTGGGTACCCCCTCTCAGAGAAGTATTCTGCATTGAAGGGGCTTCTGTGCATTACTTCTTCGGAAGGTCCCTCGCTGATATTGTCAGGGACCGGGCATTTGAATGTTGGAAAGCTGTTGCTGACTTAAGAACATCCTCTTCCATTTAGTGGGATCATGCTTTACCAGTAAGTCATCATGCATGCCATGGGGACTTACATATGAATGAGGTACGGGTCAATTACGCTGGAGGCCCCCCTCTTAGTCTATGTGGGGCCTCTTTAAGCAAATTATTTTGCTGATCGGAGCCTAATTGACGTGCTTAGGGGTCTGGTTATGAAATGTTAGCCCTTCGCCGCTTGCAGGGGATCCAGTCGGACCCCTTCCTCGGTTTTTCGGGGAACTTCCCTGCGGATTTAACACTCGCACCGCTGGTGAGGGGGGGGACAGAATTCGTCAACCTGGTTTCCCCTGAATAACGCAGAAACGAAGAAACAGAAAACAACGCGACTTGCAGTATCTTTTCCTGGATTAGTTTCACGCATGTAACCATATATTAGGTCAGGCGGTAGGCCACGTTAGCTCAAGAAGCTATACAAGGTCTTGCAACCCGACCGCAAAACCTAAAATCACGGGTCTAAAGTAGCGCCAAATGAACATTTGCCCACCGATCATTTTCAAACTTTCATAATATGATGAGATTGTCGGGGTCTAAAAAGCCTGCTATCTTGGATTTTTATTGTTGACCCAGGGTGGGGTACCTAAATGCTATTGCCACCGCATTATAACTCTATAGAAAAATTAGGATCAGCTCCTTTTCAGAAAATAAGGGATAGATCAAGCTACAAGCCCTAATGCGATTATTTTATAGCGCGTGTCTGACCATCAAGTTGAGTGTTTGGGCATTTGATGCACAGGAGGTCATTTGAGGTAAACTGAGCACTCTGTTATTTGTTCTACAATAGCTTCGCACTGAAGTGATACAGAGCTTCCACTTTGATGGCAATGTTCTTTTGTTGTCCTTGGAAATTCGACTGATGTGTGATATGACCATAGCAGGTTAACATGTGACCCTGAACCGACTTGAGGTCATTATATTTTCACCTTTTGACCTAACATAGTAATGCTATATATCATTCGATTTGCTACGATGAGAGGATTGCAATAATATCTAAACATTTTCTATAGCGCCTCCCAATACGAATATGTAGGGGAAAATCTGCAAGTTTAATCCTACGGAACATTTTTTGAACTCCGGTTGTCTCAATATTGCCATTGCCTAAAGATAATACGCATAATTTAACATTGTCTCGTCAAGAGCTTTTAAGAACTGCCCACAATTCTGCTCTAGCTTTTCCAAGAGAGGAGATAGAGATATTCAGGGGGTCAATATACACCCCCTCAGCAAGAAGCATCATGCCAGGAACCCCAGCGGGACGTGCCTTAAATTATAGATGCATTGCTTTGCATACCCGTCAGTTGGCCAACTTGACAGCTAATGGGTAAACATTGATGCTTGGTCAGGTCAGGTCAATGAGTTATGAGGTTGCTTCTAATCCCATGCAAGATCCTCTTGTTGTTCTAAAAATAGACACGCCAAAGCTATGGTGTAACCCGGCACCTATGAGATCGAGTTTCTAAACGTTATTTAAAAGCTCTTGGAAGGAGAAGTCGCCTACATTTTAATTAATTTGAGGATGTCATGCCAATTAAAAAGTCACCAGATGTCACCAAAAGCCACGCTTTTGTAGTTTGTTTGTCTTTATAACTTTTACACCAAATAAGATAGGTAAAATATAAATTGTGTAACGCAGTGAACAGCGTGCCTGACGAATTCGAATTCCATGTGACCTCGACAAATCCTTAATTGACCTTGCTGTAAAGAATATGTTTCTCTGTAACCTTTTAAGGCCATTTTGCCTATTAGAATCCCTGGGCCAAGACGATCACGTCGATACCTTTGAACTTTTATCTGTAGGCTTATTGGTTGTCGAGTTTTAAGGGACTTTATATTACTAAATCGATCTAAATTTGACCCATTCTTGCTCCCCATGATTTCACAGCTCAGCGGATATGGTTTGGATTTGATTGAAATTGCATTGATGAGGATATTTGATGTTACGTATTGATAATACTGGGGGTTTCTTTGTTTCACTTCACTTTATAGGATTGGACCTCTTTAATCTGTTTATGGGTCTGACCTTGAAATGCTATGAAAATTACTTGTTGTGGCTGACCTAAGATCATATTCTAGTATTTAGGGGTATTCTTTGTCAGTGAGGTGGCCGTCCACGGATGCAAGGGGCCTGAACTGTGAAAAGAGTATCAATCAGTCAATCAAAGATGGTGGCATCGCTTCCATTGATTGGGCCCTCTCGCACCATTTACGTCGTCGGATGGGGCCTCCTTGAACGGTTTGGGGACCTCTCTCCGGCCAGGGGTCCTCGAACTTCAAATGTGTAATCATAAGAACTAGTTGGTGGCAAATTACATCAGACTCTCAAGGCTATGATAGGCTTTAAGCATGAAATTAGCCCCCGGAGTAGAAGAGAGGGCCTCTTAAAATTTAGTGGAGTCAGTCCCCCATGCATTGGTGGTCATGTAGGTCACGGCCCTCATGGACCCCATGGTGGCGACGCCCCTGGTTTAGTGCAATGTGCTCTGAGGAGGGAGAATGCCTTCATTTGTAAGTCTCTCTTGTCAATTTTGCTTTCCTCTTTATCGTGGACTAGTATCTCTTCCTAGCAATATAATCCTGATAAGCGTTGAAGGTGTTAACATTATCCGCTACCATGGGTCTTACTAATAATGCTCCCGGCTATGCAAGCCGGAAGGTATATGCTGGAAAATTTACCAAACTTGAGCCTGGAAAAAAGATAAAAAGGAATGGGGGAAGTGCATCATCGTAAGTGCCAAATGTTCCAAATTGAAGTGTGCTTTATTGAAAGGAACTTTTATTATTGTGGAATCACGGGGCCCAGAACATGACATGGAGGACCACCACGCACGTATGCCTGGTATACATACTATATATATATATATATATATATATATATATATATATATATATATATATATATATATATATATATCGATTTTGCTGTGTATTTAAAATGTTTAATTATGCCAGAGGATGATATTAGAAATATCGAAACGTTGCAAAGCCCAGAGTCGTTTGGTGTTATTTTAAAAGAATTCAATCGCGAGAACAAGAAGCTTATCAGGACCATAGAATCACTTAGCCGAAAAGTAACAAAGGCCCATTTTGCCGTCATATTCAACTAATATTGCATCAAAGAAAACCTGCTCCCGAAGTACTCAAATATATATATATATATATATATATATATATATATATATATATATGTATGTATGTATACCAGGCATACGTGTGTGCCATATATATGTGTGTGTACATATACATATATATGTACACATATATGTTATATATATATATATATATATATATATATATATATATACCAGGCATACGTGTGTGCCATATATATGTGTGTGTACATATATATATATATATATATATATATATATATATATATATATATATATATATATATATATATATATATATATATATATATATATATATATATATATATATATATATGTATGTATACCAGGCATACGTGTGTGCCATATATATGTGTATGTGTGTATACCAGGCATACGTGCGTGGTGGTCCTCCATGTCATGTTCTGGGCCCCGTGATTCCACAATAATAAAAGTTCCTTTCAATAAGGCACACTTCAATTTGGAACATTAGGCGCTTACGATGATGCACTTCCCCTGTTCCTTTTTGTAGCTATTCCAGGCTATTATATATATATATATATATATATATATATATATATATATATATATATATATATATATATATATATTAATGTTCGAATATTTCGGAAGAAGTCGTTCTTTTATACAAGCTTCGTTGAATATTACAGCTTCTTTGGCGTTGATAAGTTTCTTCGTGGTCGACTCGAGTTTTCGTATTAGGCTTCGGTCATTCTCGTCATACTGGTGTAAAACATTAGAAAAAGACATAATTCGACGTTTCGTCTTACGTAAGACATATTTATGTTATTTTGACACTACAAGTTTCAAGTTACATAATAATAAACACACAAGTAATATAACACTGGTTAATGTATCTCACGATGGATCGCAATTCTTTGTTTTTATTCAAATGAGTGGAACGCTGCAGTCTGTTTTGTGAACCCTCTGTTTAGTGGAAGCGAAAAAATATATATAAATAAATATGTCCGCTGAGTGTGAACTAAATTTTCCTATCGTAAAGTGGTAGCGTAGTGAGTTGTTTAGTCTGAATGTTTATGACCGGCGACTTGTTGCGAATGATGATGGTTTCAAGTGTTGTTAGTCGAAGGAAACCATCATCATTCGCAACAAGTCGCCGGTCATAAACATTCAGACTAAACAGCTCACTACGCTACCACTTTACGATAGGAAAATTTAGTTTACACTCAGCGGACATATTTATTTATATATATTTTTTCGCTTCCACTAAACAGAGGGTTCACAAAACAGACTGCAGCGTTCCACTCATTTGAATAAAAACAAAGAATTGCGATCCATCGTGAGATACATTAACCAGTGTTATATTACTTGTGTGTTTATTATTATGTAACTTGAAACTTGTAGTGTCAAAATAACATGAATATGTCTTACGTAAGACGAAACGTCGAATTATGTCTTTTTCTAATGTTTTACACCAGTATGACGAGAATGACCGAAGCCTAATACGAAAACTCGAGTCGACCACGAAGAAACTTATCAACGCCAAAGAAGCTGTAATATTCAACGAAGCTTATATATATATATATTTTATATATATATATATATATATATATGTATATGTATGTATGTATATGTGTGTTTTTTTAATTTGGATAGAAAATTCTTAGTTATCTTGAAAAGCTATATATAACTACAAGGAAACGCTGGTGCCAATGTCTTGAAAGTAAATTAATTTGTGCTTTCTTTGAACGTAGCGCGAAGAATAATTTTTCTTTATTTTTAAATTTTACGTGACCTTATCCAAGCGATGAGGTTGAAGTTGATAGCTCAAAGTAATGACTGAATTTTCAGCTCCAGGAACCTATCGCACTTTTACTGCAGGCGATTTCCTTTCACCATTGATGAGCGCGCTGCTCGGGCTAGCTTTTACGCTCGCGGCGAGCCGATACAAGTGCGTCTCTTTATTTTTGTGATGATGGGCTTTCAATCAAGATATTCTAAGCCGTGTATTTGACGTAGATTAAACGATCGTATTAACAGCCAAATAATAGCGAACTTTTGTGTTTTGGTTGGTGCAGCAGCGGGGTCCAAAGTTAACAGCGTTTATTGGAAGCCAGCCAAGCGATACGTTATTTGATAAATGGTGACGCCGGCACTTTGCTGGAGTCGGTAAACTCGGATTACTTTGCGGGAGTAGTACTACTAAAACGGGACCAATCTGAACCAGTGCACTACGCCACCCCGCCGTCTATTCAAACCGACAATCGGCTCTTGAAATATAAATCCAGTGCGCGAACTTTCGGACTTCATCGTCGGGAGAGTGAAGTGGCTGGTTTTGTATGACCCCGATCTCGACTACGATTGGACCGGACGGGAGAGAGCCATAATAAAGCAGCCGAGTTTCGCCGCAAAGCCCAAGGACAAGTTGGCGCCGGTGATGTAGGGTTCCCACGATGCCGGAGCGGGCCGGAAAGCCGTGTTGATGGGATTACAATTTTTGTCGTCAGACAGGCGCGGTGACATATTCTCGGCGGCTGCAGCCGGGCCGCTGCTAAGCTGGCGTCGGCACAGTCCTCACAGAGAGAGTGCTGAAATATGATGACCGTTAGGCAGCCGTGCCGATGTGGGTTGGCGCTGCAGGCGGGATGCAACAAATGGGACGGGTTTTATCGGTCGTGGAGTTTTTATGACTGATGAAAGGGATGACTGTGGTGCCAGCTTTCCGACCGGTTGTCCTTTTGCCCTTCTTTTTTGCGGGATTGGGAACATTTTACATGCAAGCAGCTTTTGGGCCTCAGGGCATACTCGCTGCTGAGGTCATATGCTGTCGCCAACTCTCCAACATGCTGGAAGGGTATCATGGGGATCGGAAATACTTGTGCCGAATCCCCGCCGGGGTTTGAACCCGAGTCTGCGGCATGGAAGTCGAGTGCTCTTGTCAACGCCGCGGCATCCCCACATTTGAAATGAAATGAAGTTGCGGGCTGGTGTATGGCCCTAAAAACATTTTTTGTTTCGGTTAGGCGCAAAACATAACTGAGATGTATTGATACAATAATAATGCTACATAATATAATGTCATCATACATTTTTATAATCCTAACAGAGTATCCGGACTTTCGCCGACGTCTTTGACCAGCTTCAATACAAAAATTATAGCTTATCGTGCACTGCATGCAAAGGCACAGGAAAATGTAAAGCAGTACATGGTCCAGCAATCGGAAAGCACAGGCTGCCTCGTTGGACGCTGTATTTTCCGTCTTGAGACATTTGTGGCCACGTGCCCCCGTATATACCGTCCATGGTACTTACCGGCACCATCCCATTTTCCCTCACGAGTCCGGTGAAATAGACTACGGTTCCGGTGGCACAAAGGAGACTCGGTTCGCTGGGCATGCCTCCAAATCGATAGGCTTATTTAAAAGGTGGTCCAACACGGGCTTCTCGAAGGACTGGCCAATACTAGTTTTGAACCCTTGTAACTAGACGGAATAAGTCAAAACTGGCCAAGGCTGACTTAAACGAAAACTGAAGTCTCAGGCTAAACGTAGTTGTGGCGAACCGGTTTTCTGCCTGGTTTTACTCGGTCATTACCGAAACTATCAACTGCCCTGGTCATGATTGATACATTCATGCGACTCATACCACTGAAAATACGTAACGAAGAGATGACCATGTCCCATTGGAGATAGATCCAGATAAACCATTGTTTCTATCTGTTCCGGCCCTTAGTACAGGAGGCGATCGGGCAGAAGACGGAAGTGACCTGTCGTCTATATTGGTTCTGGGTTTAGCGTATTCCACATAAAGAGCCATCATTGATTCTTCGACTGTTTTGTCAGTCTCAATTTGGTTCGAGTGTAATTGGATTGGCTTAAGCTCTTATTTTGTTATATTTATTCGAACACGCTATAAGGCTACGCGGTACATATGGTGGATGGTGGTAGAACAATGCTGGCACTTTCAAGAGTAAGTAAGCATTGCCGATATAGAGATTCAGTCGTTTTGATGCACCTGATTTAATAAAAGACAGAACTGGAAGCATGAGAAACAGAAGAGCAGTTTTCAT
Source organism: Lepas anatifera (assembly GCA_034440635.1). NCBI lineage: Eukaryota > Metazoa > Arthropoda > Thecostraca > Lepadidae > Lepas > Lepas anatifera. The sequence continues at coordinate 43,063 of JAOTON010000041.1, forward strand.
GTGAAGGGTTAGATAATCGCAATCGCACGGACTATTGACGTCACACGGCAGTGCCAATGTTCTCTGTTAAAAACGATTCTGCAGAGGATCGGAATTCCATGTACCCAGTGCACTCACCGGGACTTAAACCCGAATCAACCGTGCAGACTGATAGCGTGCTTACCGCTGTACCCCCAACCCTCCACATGGTGCCACAAAGCATACCAAAGGGATGTAAATATTAAGTTTATGTATGGAGCTACAGCGAATTTCATTTATATCTGGCATTGACTTTTTTCAGCTTTCATTGATAGTAAAGTTGCTCTACCGTAATCTGATCTACATTAGGTTTGGGGTACATGCTTTATGACAGGCTGTAATTACTTTACGAAGCGGTATCTCTCCATCAAATTGTGCGATTAGACAAGGGCTGGTCGTCAGCTATTTTTGTGTGACTTCTTACCACAAGTCATTTTTACACCCCTTACCGGACTAATGCAATTAGCGCGACAATTGTTCGGTGGCAGCTGACTGAAATTTGCCGGGTGAAACGAAAATTGCAGGGTCGAAGTTTGGTTTATGTTCAATCGGGCACCTCTTCTTCTAGACAGCAGACACCGCCTTTTAGTGCTGATTTATATTTTTCTAGTTTAAAAAGCTTTTAGTTGATTGGTGACGGCTGGGACCAGATATGACATAGGTTATTGCGGCGAGTCTAAGTTGCTAAATCGTAATATTCTGATACGGATTATAAAAAAAATAATTGCGGGCTGCCCTATCTTTCATGCACCTGCACCTTATCGCTATCTTTTCAACAGTCTCACTTGTTTTTACTCATGAACAGCGAGCGACTGGTTGTTTAAGGCCACCTTACCTGCTAATTGTGTAACAGATGATACCGCGGCCCTACTCAGTTGATATTTAGGGGGGTTTACTATTGATGCAAATAATTTTGCATGGATCAGTGAATTTCATAAGCTTTATGCAGTTCTGCAAAATATTTAACAAGATTCTATGGACGAAAAAATGTTGAAGCGTCCAAGGTGACTAAGATGCGTAACCTATACTTGTGGCCCAATCTTATTAGACGAGAGTACCAGTATTTACGAAGGTTTACGTTTTATCAAATCGAAGAGCCTACAAACTATTTCGCCTTCGTTCCAAATTGAGTTTCTGTTGAACTCTGATAGAATCTTTTTCTCCTAGAACAGTCGATCGGGCGAAAATGTATGTAATTTATGAGGTGGGAAAGCAAAACCTATGTCGCTTCCTCCGGAGGAATATTAATAATTTTGGCAGCCTTCGTAGAATGATAATTGTAGAATTTTAGTTGACTTTTCATATCAGATGGTCTCTCCGATTTGTTCAAATCTTTCCCATTTTCGACCCTTTTTTGTACTTGGTAGACGGTGTATAGCTTGGGCTCAAACAGAAACAGATTACCGGCCGCCTTGATTATTAGCTTGAAGCAATTTTCTTGCGAAGTCTTCATCAATGATATCCATAACAAAAAGTGTGTTTCTTCGGCAGGTGCTGGACGTGGACCGTGTGATGTGTCGACTCCATCACTCACCCAACCGTCCGGTTCCCGTGAGCAACACCAAGCCAGCCGACTTCCTCTGCAACTACGAGCGACACTGCTTCGCGCTCTGCCACTGCTGCAACTACGTGGCGTGCGACTGCGAGATGAAGTGTCCGGACGGCTGCTCCTGCTACCACGACCACACGTGGAACACCAACATGGTGGACTGCAGCGCGCGCGAGCAGGTGGCCATCTCGCGCGAGATCCCGATGGACGCCACGGCCGTGTTCGCTGACGGCAACAACATCCGCAGCCTCGACAGCCACACCTTCATCGGCAGGAAGCGCATCCGCTACCTGTACGTCAACAACTCCAACGTCGAGGAGATCCAGAACCGCAGCCTGAACGGACTGGCTGCTCTGGAGGTCCTCCGGCTGGAAGACAACCTCCTTCCAGAACTCCGAGGACAGGAGTTCGATACTCTCGTCTCGCTCCGTGAGCTGTATCTTCACAACAACCGCATCCGCCGACTCCACCCGGCCACCTTCTCGAAGCTGCAGACACTGGAAGTGTTGACGCTTCATGGTAATCAGCTGGCAACCTTCCCTGTGTGGCAGATGAAGAATCCCTACCTCGTGGAGCTATCGCTGGCGAGAAACCCATGGTCTTGCGAGTGCGCTTTTACCGGTCGACTCGCAGCCTTCTTAGACGATCATCGCGGCAAAGTGGAGGACGCTGACAGGATCCAGTGCGTGTACTCTTCGTCGAGGCCCGATTGCGGGGGGCAGGAAGACCACGTCAGCGGTACAGCGACCTGCCAACGGCACCTGGATTCTGTTAGCTGTGCTGGGTGGTGTTGCGCTGGTGGTGGCTGCTGTCGTCGTCGGGCTGGTCTCCAGGTTCCGCGGCCGGCTCTGTGGAAACACAGCACCGCCAACTGCCACCAAAGCATCGCTGGTGGATGTCGCGGGCGTCTCCGCGGCGTCCCACGATGCCGATAAACTGTATGACGTGTTCGTGACGTACGGCGCGCAGGACACGCGCTTCGTGAACGAGGTGTTGTCGCCACAGCTGGAGCATGCCACGCCCTCCTACCGGCTGTGTCTGCTGCGGAGGGACGCGCCCAGTACCGGCTACCTCGGTGATGCTGTGCAGCACTGCGTTCAGACGTCGCGACGCACGCTTATCGTGTTGTCGCGCAACTTCCTGGACAATGAGTGGTGTCGGTTTGACTTTAAACAGTCGCACTTGGATGCGTTACGGCATGCGCGTGGTGTGGTGGCTGTGGTGCATGGCACGGTGGAGCGCTCAGGGCTGGAGTGTGACCTCCGCATGCTGCTGAAGGGGGCAGAGACGGTGCGGTACGGAGAGCCGGATTTCTGGCGCCGGTTGCGGGCGCTGCTGCCGACCGGGCGCGGCCTGAAGGCGCTGTACGGGCTGGGTGAGGTTGCCGTTGGTGTCGCGCGGGCGGGCAGGGACGCAGCGGCGCTGCAGACCATCCTAGCTGGGGATTCCCCCTCACCCACGTGCTCCACGGTGGTGTCGGAGGATATGGCGGTGCACCACGGCCGCTCCGACTCAAGTCACGCGCTGGTGTACAGCGCCCAGGCGCCGCACAACAACAGCTACTCCAGCATCCAGCCCAGCGAGCACACCTACATGACCATCGAGCAGTACCAGACGGCGGCGGAGGCGGCCGGCATCTACGGTAGACACCATGAGCCTGGCTCAGACATCTACGGCCCGCGGCCGGTCCCTGAGGATATCTACGGTAGACGTCTAGACCCTGAGGGTGATATCTATTCCACGCTGGAGCCTGAGGTGCAGCCCCAGATGCCGTCAGACCCCGCCCACCCCAGTCAGCAGCAGCAACCGCAGCAGCAGAGGTCACTGTCTCATTCGCTCTGGGTGTAGCTCGTTAGAACGGCGTCCACTTATCAACCAGTCAGTGAACCCAGTCATGTGAGACACCATGTTCTTGTGTGTGATGTACGGTGCTGTCCACGATGCCACAGACGCCGTCCAGCGGCCTGAAGTCTCGGCGCCGGGTCCTGTCCAAACCTGCGTCTTGTGGCCGCGCTGCTGCCGATTAGGGCATTCCCTCTCTGCGTCTCATCGGTATGCCGTGCGCCGTGGCCGCTAGAGGTCACTGGCCGCCGGCCTGACGGAGCATCCTTTCAGCCGGCGATGCTATTGGCTGTTGTCCGTCTGTGCACAGTGGGCTCAGTGCTCGCGCGTGCATCGTGCGCCGACGGCAGTGTTGTATCGGCGCGCTGAATTGGGTACAGAGAACGGACCAAGCAAATACCGTACCAGTGATTAATCTTACGTGTTACTATGCAAATCTGTTTGTGTGTGTCCCGATACGATTGCATGAGAAATTGTGTATGATACTGAGAGACGATGAGATCGCTTATTTTGTTATTCTAGTCATATCGTCAGAGCTGTAATAAATTATCTGCGCTGCGTAGTGTGATGTATTGTTGAGGGTTTGGCTGTGGACAAAAGCCGAGGCGGCCGTTGTTAATGAAGCCGGCGCCGGTGGAACAATGGGCGGAACACCGGCTTCCTGGCCTCGTCAGCCAGACCAGACCGGCGGTAACTGGGCCGCCACAATCCGCTTCACATTCAGTCCGAGATGGAGGCGGCGAGAAAGGGAGGCGCGCCACGGCTCCGAACAGTTTGTCCATCAGCTCTCATCACCGCATTGGCGGCGTCCCGCGGAGAGAGAGGCCCGCCCGCCGCCGGGGTCGGCCCGAGGTTACGGCACCTCGACGCCCTCCTTCACCCACCGACCTGGGCGTGACGAAACCGATGCCGCTCAATGAAAACTGCTTCCGTCCTTTCAGACCGGCTTCGCTCGTGGATCCAGTGATCCACACACCCTTCTGACACGGCGGCCCGTTATATTTCATCCAAGCGGGTGAGGCAATTCCGCCACAAAATTCATTCCAAGCCGCTGAAAGCATAGTGAACACCAATGCACACATCGTTCTTGACCTACCTCAGACGAATATATTTTTGCGCACACAGCTCAATAGCAGTGAACAACTATACTGCTCTCGATGGCATTATTCTGTTTATAGTACGTTTAACAAATATTATAGGTATTAACCTCTAATTTTGGTACGAAATTCCGTACCAACTTTTGGAAAACTCATAGGAGCCTTTCCTTCACTCTGCAGAAATGCCACTTTTTCTTCAAGTCTTGCAATAGATACCACTTTTCCCAGCTTTGGGAATAATTATGTCGTCAAATTGACCTCTAATCATTCCCAAATATTGTCTTGTGTCTCATTACACTCTAACAGAACGCTCGCAAATTTAGATGATCAAAACCAGTACGGCACCTATTCGATATTGGCTGTACCAGAGATAGGTCACCAGGTACACAGACACTACCATCAATGTGTGCTTCAATATTTAGCTTCCATTGGATTGTCGGGAGCTTGTTTACACCACCGCTCCACGCAGTCCCACTCACAGCCTATGCACTTACATCCAGTTCTAGAGATGCAAAGCGATATCCAGGTAGTTTTCACGAGACACCTTCCGCATGAACACTTTCTTCTTGTCCTCCCGCAAAAAGACTGGTCTTCCTTCTGATGTGAATTTTTTCTCCAGACTAGACACCGGAAATAATTACATACCAATTCGGGAAAGTCGGGTATGACGTCAGGAATACCTCACAACTGAAAATGCAACGTTAGTACCGCAATCAGAATGCACACAAAGAAGACAAGATCTGTCAGGCAAATCCCAGAATAGGTGCGGTGATTTCTTGGAGTACCAATTGGACCGGTTGCCAATTTCACCCCTATACTACTGAGCATACAAAATACAAATTGGCATTCTCTGCCATAGCATAACATGTTCATAATATCAATTAAGTTTGAATCGAAGTTGCGCCCATTCGTATTAAATTTTCATGTAAGCCGTTTTAAGCGTAGTGCCCAGCGTGTCAGCGCTCCACAGCAGGGGCTGTGGTCTCCGCCGTACAAACGTCAGTCTGTCACTTAGACAGCGCTGTAGACGGCGCACCTCCTGTACCTGCGGCTAGTGGAAGTGTAATGGTGACGTCCGTGTCACATTATCACTGGTACTGACAAGGACCCGCCACCCCCCGGTGGAGACAAACACGTGTTGTCGGAGATAAAACACGACCCTGGAAACGGGGAAAAAATTCTAATTAGGCTTATTTGATATTTACCCATACGTTTTTACTTCTCCAAGGAATTTAGACACAAACATTTGCGCAGAACAGCTGAAGGGCTTTATCAGAAAGCTAATCAAAATGTGTAGATGAAAGCGTTTCATTTTGAGCCAAATGCTAGCATAGGCGGATCCAAGGTGTGAGTGGGGGCACTTGCCCCCCTCCGATCTACCCTCGGCGTTCCCTGAAATGGTGACGGCACCCCACGAAAATATTGTAATTTCACTGCCCACTCTTCCCCAGGATGCGAGTAGCGGTGACCCTGCGATAGGATTTGGCTCCCACCTGATAGTTTTTCCGCCCAAAAGTGGTGCTCCTTGGTCGGAATGGCGTCCCCTGGCCATGTGCCCCGCCCCTGCGATTAGAAATCCTGAATCCGCTCATGAACGCATTCTTTGATTGAGAGTTTCCTGAAAACCTAGGTACTTCCCGTATCAAATGCCAAAAATGGAAAAACATCAGTACTGATAATAGAAACACTAGCTCGGAGAAAATACTAGGTCGCAGGAATATTCATTATTCTCGCTACCTCCGATAGCCTATTGTACACACACGTGACAGTTTATTTTCCCAGACTGCTTTGTAACGGACCGAGTGGAGTAGGTTCCTTTCTTTCGAACCGTTTGTTCCCAGCAGCAGTGGCGTTCCACCGCTCAAGCATGATGACCCGCGCCAGCCCCGAGATGGGCCACTTCACCAGGAGCACGGTCTGTGCTACTCAAGAAAACGGCGTGATTATGTGAGACACAGTAAAAATACAACTGAGCCATCTGTAACAAACGTAGAAATTTTACGACTTTGCAAGTTTTAACACCCGCCCCACCGCGGTTCCAGCGCCACCTTTGTCTCACTGGGAGCATCAATGGCCCTCCCCCTCTAACTCCGAAACCATGGAGCTTAGCGCAAATCTGCAAAGTGTGTTGAGAAGCTCTTGTGAACTCAGAATGGGTTCAAATGTTAGATTTAAGCGCTCAGGTCAATGGTTTGGCCTCCAGAGGTTACGTTGGGTCAAGATGGCTATTTCCACTAAAATGAAACCTGGACACTAACTAAGAAACCTGGGCATGGCTCCCATGCCATTAGAGCTATTGAGATCAGGTAAAGTACGTTTGGTAGTAAAATGCCAGACCTTTTCCACTATGCGAAACATAATGACCTCTTGCCAATGGCTTGACCTCCAGAGGCCACCTCGTGACGTAATTTGACCTGAGGTCACGAAGAGTCATAAAGTGGTCTTACAATATAGCAAATTAAAGCCGGTGACGAGACATACGCAATGAAATTTCATTCAGCGCTCTTGCTTAATTAGGTCAAAATTTATCGTTAAAATACGGTTTTTGATTCCTGGGGACCTGTGATCACCGCAGATAAGTCAAACGGAAAATATCGCCCCTGGAATGCGTGAAAATGTGGCCAAGGGTGCTTTTCAGAGAAATTGGAGTATTTGCGTAATTTGTTGTAACTTTAGACCATAGGTGAGTTTTTCCATGATTTTTCTATGGGAGAGGTCACCTCTTGACCTGACCTCATGTCACCAAATCGAAAAATCCAGGATATGTATTGTGTAGACCCTGGAGGGTTCATTAAGTGTAGAAAGTTTCAAATCGATTGGCTAAAAAATATGTAGCTATGGTAGAGCTAAAAATTTGAAGTGAGGTGACCTTCTTTGTCCTCGCCTGGTGACCTGAACTAGTGTTGCCCGGGACAAAAAATTAGGGGATGGCGGGGAAAAATGGTGTCAAAGGTAGAGACCTCAGCTGCAGTGCTGCACCTCGTCGTTTTTTCTGTTATTCTAAAAAAAAACATTACGGGGCCATCGTTGGCCAACGGTGGGGCGAGAGTTAAGATCGAAGCTCGAAGGTCTCCCGGAAATAGTCATACTCTAAATACTCCTCTTAGTGTTTGGAGCTGTGTTAGGCCAAATAGAGTTTCGTAGTGAAAATGCATCATTCATGTTCGAGTGGACGTTGAATTACTTCCAGCACTGCATGAAATTCGAGCATCAGCTAATTATTTACCTATTTGTAAGGGTAGGTATAGCGATGCTGTAGCTATGAGTTATCTTGTAGTATCATGCAAGCATTCGCTCAACTCAAGAGCTTAAAAGCCTCCTACAGAAAATGTAATTATCAACAAACAACGGGACAACATTTCTTTAATCGATGAAACATTTGAAGAAAGGACATTGTATGAGGTCACTCATACCGGGCGGCCACAAATGATTTTACATCATTCTTTTTTTCGTTCGATATTTTCGTCGCCTTCTCCCAAAGTCAGCTTTGCAGCACTGTATAGGCTCTGAAACTCTCCCACTCCATCCGGAGGAAACGGAATTTGGGTACTAACTTTCCCTGTCATGCAGCATGAGAACTTGCACCGCACTGCAAGAGCAAACTTCAAAGTTCTATCAAGTATCGTGGGAACCTGTGGCATTGCTGAGAAAAGAGAAAAGGACCGACATCAAAATGTGTCGTATCTGGCTGACAGAGTGATTTCATCTGCAACAATGAGGCGCAAAATGGCACAGCAGGCTAGCTTTCTCGGGTATTGTTCAACGGTTGTGCTAAAATAAAATCTTACAGTGAACGGGCGCAGGCTGCAGTCTTAGCACGCACAATGGAGTGCGGTCTGGCGTCAACGCGCAGTGGAGAGGGAAACCCTAAACCACTACCCACTCTGAGATATAAATAAATGAGGATTAGAAAAAAACTCTCGTTCGGGTGTGTGTGGCAGCCAGAGTGATCTACAATATAGCCACTATTCAATGAACTAGGTCAATATCTTCAATGTCAAACGAGGCCATGAAGGTCAAATCTGGGCCGTGCTGGAAACCTATTGGGAAATGCCGTGATTTCGCGAAAAAAGCGTGAATTCACTGACAGCGGACTGAGGTCATGAAGAGAAGGTCCCACACAATGTCCTCTGAAGGTTTGAGGGCAAGGTTATTCAAGGTCACCGATTTATGGCGTACAAATATGACTTATTCCCAATAATGTACAATATAACTTCCACGATAGCAGCCTTTGGGCGGCAAATGAGGGTTCGACCTTGACAGGTCATCTTAGCCTTGACATTGAGTAACCTTAACTATGAAGATACATGGCATACGTCTGACTGGAAATGTCATGATAGCGAAAGGCTGAGGTCAATGACCTTGAAAATGCATGTATGACCTGACCCTGGCGTTATTTTCACTACTCAGTCTAAAGTCCAAGCGCACTGGTGCAGAAGTGCAACTGCGACCCTCTCAAAATTTAGGTTGACTTGCAAGCCTATAAATAAACAAGTATTGATCGATTTCCAACATTCTTTCACCCATTGCGTCCTTTATTTCTGATGTACTAAAGTAGCGTTTTAAAGCTGCGAAAGTTTCTCCGGGCACCTTGGAAAACTAGGTGGGGAACACTTTAGGACCCCTTTACTACCCAGGTTAAAGTTCTTAAGTTCAGGGCATGCCAGTTTTTAGCTGATTTTTCCAAGAGCTAAAAAATATATAATAATAACGGTTGTATTGGAGATTAAGCACAATGAAATATAAATGATGATCGTTCCAAGATTTCCATTCGCTTTCCAGTGCAGTGGAAGCCCGGCTGCAGACGGCTCCAGGTCATATTCGAGAAATCATCCATACGAGGGAGTGAAATAACCCCACTGTGGGTGAAAGGTAAATACCACTGGTGTTTCCATGTCGACCATCCATGTCAAAATCGCAATCTTATAAGCATGAGTCCAATCACCCTCTATCCTCATGAAGAGCGACAGCGCGGCGGGCTCCACACTTTTAGCGGCCAGCTGGGGCATTAGTTTAGTGAGGGGCGTGCGGGGGCAACCAAGTGGGCGATTGGAGACGCGTGGCATCCACAGACGCCGGTCAGGTACCAATGAAGCACCCACTAGAGGTGACAGGTCAATATTGTTCCAGTCGGGCTGACGGTGAAATGCCCGCGCTCGGGCTCATCTGCGGCCAGCGACGGCGCTAAGTGTGGTCAAATATTAGATGAGCGCATCGATCTGGCGTCCGCAGGCAGATGGTGCAGCCGCTTCGACGAAGGCACTGTGTTTGCCAGGACTGGTGGTTCGCCGCTGCACTATAACCCGCTGGTGGGTGCATTATTATGCATCAATCAACAATGGGACGCTTACCTCACTGAGTGAATGTCCCTGAAGTGCACAGAGAACTGTGTACTGCACGAAACACTTACAGAACCAGCTTAAATATATCATGATCATTAAAAGCTAGCGTATAGGGTAATTATTCGGCTGAAGCCATTTGTGGTCAGGTAATTAAGGGAGACGTGGATATATTGTCCGCGCCGGTCTGTATTGATTTGAATACATCGCTGGGGTGCGACGCTGAAATGGCACACTACGAAATGGTCGGACATAAATAATAATTCCCATTTTGGCACACGTGTACGAATAGCCATGCAGCTCCGAGCTCGTTCGGCGGACGCAGGAAACGCATGTGTAAGCGACCGCGCCCCGAGCGAGAACGTATGAGGCGCGCCGCGGGCCAATACCGTTTGCGGTCGCGGTCACCGGCCGCCGCGCGCGGCGCCGCAAAAACGCGACCAACAAAGCGACTCCCGCAGACGCACCGCGCCGCCGCCGCCGCAACGCGATAAAAACGGCGGAGAGTCGGCGATAACAGCCACGCATCAGCCAACCAGAAATCAATAACTCTTGGAGAGACTTGCAATTTATGACGAATCCCGTAGAAACACGAAAAGGATCTTCACACACCGCGTGGAAAATTAATCAATGTCGTTTTCTCTTGACAAATACCACGTGATGTACCCCGGACTCTCCAAAATGACTCCCCAAATTCACCACCCGGAAGCAGGCTCTTACATATCAAATTGGGCAGGATGAAAAAGAGCGAGATCGCCAGTGAAATTAAGCACCCATGCCCTTTCTAAACCTTGTTGTCATAATGAATGTATGACCTCCGCACTCGCACACGGCCTGACCTTTCCTGTAGTACACTGCACGTCCTATTGGTGCCACACGTTTTTGGAGATGTTAGCTACGCGAGTACACAGCGCCGAGCGGCGAGAAAGCTGACTGTTGGTGACGCCTCACTGGGCGAGTGCAGCCGAATTGTGCGGACGTAATTTCTTTGCTCTTGAAAAAAGGTTTAGATGTCGCTAAATATTAGTCATTAGCTAATAATAAAGTAAGCACGTTGTACATGAAGAATTGCTGGATTCAAATAAGTTATTTTTTCAGTTCGGTTATGTGAATTTAGTGTCGTTTAAAAGCTTTAAAGTTTGGGTAATTTTGTGAATTTTCATATCCTGTCATATTTTCTTCGACAAAATATCTGCTTGAATTTTCTCTCAAGAACACGTGTTTTTTGCCTCGATCCCTCAGTGAACAGAACCAATGTGCCGTGCATTAATAACATAAGCCGTGGAAGAACTGAAAGAACAGGAACCAGCAGCAAGAGAAAAACATGTACAAGTGATAACTAGCAATCGACCAGTGTGTGCGTACCGAGAACGATTAAGAGCCGAAAAAACGACCCAGGACATTAACGATTCCCAAACGACATGTCACGACATCAGCGCAAACCCAGTCACCAGCCGACGAAACAAGAAATGCGACACTCCCAGATGTGACAGCCAACAGCACAAGAACGAAAAGAGAGACCAGCCGAAAAAGAACGAGAATTATTCATCATCACCGTCATTGTCACGCCTTGTTTGTTGTTTTCCATGTTTTTTTCACCGGATCCCTTCATCAAATCCCACTACCTCACCCCATGGGTTGAGCGCGGCGCCTGTGGCGACCCTCCCCGTGGGTAATCCTTGTCTTCCCCATCAACCATCCTAGCCTTATCCTTATCCTACAGTGTGTTTTTGTTTAAGTTGTCATTTATGTCCCTCATCTTCATTACGACCGGCTTCAGAATAGCCACATGAATAGTGGAGATGCCGTGTAAGTCAAATAAATAAATAAAAAATAAATAAACGGCGAGGGCTTTATTCACATAGTCCAAATGGCACATTTCTGGAGGGGAAGTACAGGGCTTCGGCTGTTCGAAACCGAAAAAAACATTCTGCTTTAAATAAGCTTGGAATATATCTTGTCGATATGAAGAAGCTAGAATTTAGCAGCAAAAAGAAATCCTATCATGAATCTACGAATAAAAAAATTCACAGATCAGTTAACAACACTTCCATCCATGTCTATAATGTCAGTACATCTCTCAATCATCGAAGAGCTTCAAACTCACTTAGAAATCAACACCAACGAGTTGCGGTAAGGCTCCCAACCCGAGGTCTGGTAGGGGGCAGCATCCTATACGTCGGCGTTATGCCTACGCCTCCTCCGTTGCGGCACCGGTGTTGTTTATTTGCCTGGCTCGGCATTCCGCGTCGCCACTTTTTACTGGGCCACGGGAGGCGGCGCCACTTTTGGCAGTGACGCTGGAGCGGCGGCCGTCACTGTATGATGACGGCTGATGACACGCGCTGAGAACACCACTTTTTCACCGCGATCCGGCCGTTTTTCAGCCCGCCGCACTAAACCGTCACTCGGCCGCCGGTTTGTCAGCGAGTCGGCCGGCCGTTTCGCGAGATGTACGTCGTTAGAGCTTTCCGTGGTTCGGAAACGTTCATCTGCTGGATGGTAGACTAAAACTGCGCGTAAAGCTAAAATTTTGCTACCATTGATGAAACGTTTTTCGAATCTTACGCTTGGGCCGAAACCCCACAGCTGGGCGTTGTCAGCAAATTATCATCTATGATGCTCAGATTACCAAAATAAGACGGCCAGCAATACTATAAAGTCCATCATCTATTCAAATGATGATCCGCACTGTCGTTCAAAACATCTTTTATGAGAGGGCAATAGTGGTTTATTGCCATCGTGGAATTCGGGTCGGTAAAATATTAACACATTTCTCATTCGCTGCAACGTAATTTGTGATCAAAGAAAGTGATGCAGTACTTGAAGTACTGATTTCACATAGACTAAAGATGAATGACTTTACAACCTAGAACGATAATGACACGAGATCAGTTCACTGCCCGATGGTAGTATCCATCTATGGTATTTGTATTCATCTTAAAATACAAAAGGTGCTTCTTTACCACACGCGGTAGCTTTCCAGTCTTCTCTGAAAGAAGAGGACATTTCAGGTTCATGGATGCATATATTACGCGCGTTATGTGCCAAAGATGTTGCAATCAAATGCAACCAACCACAGTGTCGTTAGGCCGGACGCTGTGCAACAGACATCACTATCAAACAACTTTTAACGGCGAGTCCAAACTTTGAGTTTGACGGATGAAAAGCTATCGACGAACACGACGGCACTCACTTTCCGCCATACGCTTGATGTCTGGGGACCACGACAGGATAGTTGTGCGACTGTGCTGCGACTGCATAGGGACCCAGACGCTGATAGAACGCCTAGTTCTAGTTGTTATCATCATAATCATACGAAGGAAACTGAAGCAGATGAACTTGATGCTCCTGCCTTACATATTTTTCTAAACAGATGAGACACTCCTTATCATTCAGGCCATCGTCTGCTTTCACATGGTCTTTCTGTGGAGGTATCTGTTGCCAGGGTCGGATCCAGACCAACGGTTGGGGGGGAGAGAACGGGGCTCAGAAATCGTAAAAACAGTTTTTTTTATAGAAAATTGTCCAAAATCGGTGGGTTTCGCGGGGCAATTTCCCGCTCCCCCTTACCCCACCTGGATCCACCATTGTCTATTGCTTCAAGTGGACCATGGCGTCTGGCCAGAGGCGTAGCCATGTATATTTTTACTAGGGAGAAGGACTCCACCTTGTTGATGCTCAGGGGGGGAGAATTTAAGGGTATGAACTAACTTCGATTGTGCTATATGGAGGCGGTTTATCAACACTGAAATTGGAAAATATAGGCAAGTGCGCAGTTTTTCGCAAACAAAAAAGCGCAGATTCTGGGCAAAGCATGCTTTTTTAGGGATACGCTCCACCTGGTCCGCCAACTAAGGGACACTCCCCCACCCCAACTTTCGACCAGCATGGATCTGGTGTGTTGGAGGTTGTATAGGACCTGTTGGCAATGGATAACTCACTGACTCACCAGCATTAGCGTTTCCAGCACTGTCAGTCGTACAGAGATGCCCTGGCACTACCAATAGTACATAATGGTCAAATTGCAGGCACTGCTTTTAGCCGTGAAGAATTGATGGACCATAAGACTGAGTTACAGGGTAACTGGTGAGACGTTTGGTGCAAATGTGAAATCAGCAGAAGTAGCTCACTAGTCACGTTTGCATTCTGAAAATTTAATTAAAACAGCAGCTGCATAGAATAAACGCTCTACAATAATTGAGAGCTTGGCTGTGATATTTCAGCGCAAGATCATGCAGGGAGAAAACAGCGTAAATAGCAAAACAATGTAATTGAGGCACCCATAAGGGGTCAGCCATAGTCAATCATTTAAACCAGCTGAAAATGAAACCCGCTGGCATTAATGAGATATGATTTGATCAGGTTCAGTACCACCTTTGTGTTAATGCATACAGATGGGGAAAACCTGATCAGAGAGAAAATGCCACACCATGTTTCGTTCAAAATAAATTCCCATTCAACAATATGCTATTACTGGTAGAACGTGGAGTACCCACACGTCCGCACTATAGTTCTTCTTGACTAGTCCCTAAATCGACTATACCCTAGCATCCCCTTTCTGTGTAAGTGCCGCGCCCCTAATACACTGCCTCAAACATCCTACACAATTGGTATTCTCCCTCCTTTTGTCACTCGGTGCTGCCTTCCCTAACACCTGGCCACGTGTTTTGACCAGGTGTTCCGGATCTCTTGACACCGTGCGGCTCGTGTGGTATTCTCTGAGAACATGACACGAAGCCACACAGCGTGTGCCAGCGCTTCTCCCAGGTCTGTGGCACCGCCAGGACGCTGTTATTGTGAACTCGGCCTCGCTTTGTGGGCATCCGGCGGCTGGAGGTGGTCGCATTCAACAGGCGTGCGCCACAGCGTTTACGGTATGTTAGTTTTGTTCAATGGCTTCCCACAGACACGACTCTAAGCTATCGATCTCTGACACTTTGAACCGACTTCCCTCTATTGATAGTGTAAAATGACAATGAAGTTGATAAGTCTGCTTGCTTTCACCCTTTTGTGACACAAGAAGGTTTTGACTTTGATGTTTTTTGCGCCATGGTTCAGGATCATCTGTGTGATTCTCCCTGATTTATATATGAAATCGTCGTGGGGCACCTGCGACATCAAGGCACTTGAAGTGAGTAAATATAAAAATATAGTTCTCGTCTGCAGCACCACCAAGCTTAAGGATGGTTTACGCTTAATAAATATTTTTAACTAGATAGAGGTGGCAAATAAACATACCAACCTTACAAATCTCACACTACAATATATGGAGATGTCTGAGGTCTGCATATTTAAGTGAAATTCCTGCCCATTTACTGTGGGCACAACATTTTATGTGTGTGCCAATACGCCAACGTGTCAGACTCACTGGTAAAAATCAGCAGAGGTGGGTGCCACCCTTAAATTTTGAAACCACTGCCGCTACTTCCGTTGCCTGGGCTGGCTGAAACCGTTACCGGTACCTACTGGTGCTACTTTTTCAAAACCGCAAAACCGATGCCCTAGCTGAAGTGGAGTAGCTGTCTTTAATAGTGAACCACCGGGGTCTGAAGATTAAGTACCACAAAAGTGAGTGACGAACTCACTATTACCAGCAAAAAGGTAACACATCTCCAGAAGAAACGCACACCATTTTGATAAATACATGGTCCTTCAGGGTAACCAAGATGAGTGATAGACGGTTAATGCAACAAAGTTGGCTCACATCCAGGGGTGCGAGTTTCCTAGAATCATTGGGGGTGCCCAAATTAAAAAAAGTAAATGACCACTTTATACAAGCCACTACTTATAATAATATTATATTTCTAGCTATTATAGAGTCCTTTTCAGCCCTGAATATGACAGACAATAACGTTCAAAGGGGATTATGAAACTAACTCGATATTTTGTTAGGGTTTCCCGGGCACCCTCAAAGAGATTTAAGTTCCTGCCTCTGTATGGTACTACTCACTGAGGTCCAAACAAAAACCCATCGCTATTCGAGACCATTCAGCTACCGTTTCCATGAACGTTGCTATGAATGTTTTACAACGGAATTTTAAATGTTTTGAACATTCTCAAAAATATATTTAAAAAAGCTGGCCGATCGAAACAATTTATTCACTGTTTCTTGATGTTTTGCAAGTATTCTCTCAAATCCTCGTACCGATTTTTGTTCAGTACGTAAAATTTTGGCCCAAAAATGTTGGCATCTTCCAAATAAGTATTTGTTGCTAGGATTCACCATTTTCAATGCTTGACATGACTTGTGACGTCACTCACTCCTCATTTCCATCAAATTAGGTAAAATTCGAAAGCCGAGTGCTGAACCTCTTGATTTCATAACGGTACACCACTATTGATAACTAATGATAATAACCAATGACTAATTAGGAACGCACCATCACCCGGGATATCACACATAATGAATATTTCCGCTTAGCCTGACACGATTCTACGACGTTGAATTTATGGTGACATTTTTATCCTGACACTCCTGAAGTCAGGATAAATTCTAACAGAACGAGGGTAAAGTAAACGCTTTCCGTGCAAAAATTCCCTTATTCTGCAAAACGTGCACGTTCACTGTCGCGCCAGCTGACGATTGGGATGTTATAATTGCTATGGCAACGAGACTTTTGTTGCGGGAAATAAACAAAGCAACTTTGCCAAGTTCAGTTAGCAGCTTCCACTTCTGCCACTACAGCGACGCTAGCCCCGTAATGATAGTCCCATGCAAATCCCCGAGCAATGAGCAATTGCGCCAAAAATCATGTGTGCAGAGAAAAGGTGGGCTACGTCACTGTCAATGGGTGCAGCTTTCCACATCTTTGGTGGAATCCAAGCAAGCCCCGCCAACGTTTGGAAATATCCCACCAATCCAGAGTCGTGGCTTCCGGTGGTCACAACCAGGCTCCCCGATAATAGCATAACCCTGTTCCCTCGTCCAATAACATTTTTTTCCATGATACCTATCATAGGCGTAGGAACAGGGGCCAGGGGGCCATGACACCCCTTCCCCCAAATAAGCAATATGTTTAGCATTAGCCCCATCGTGTTAAGTGGAAAAAATTACTTGAAAACACATGTTGCCCTCACCCTCAATATTCTGGACGCTCCTATGCCTGCGATGCCTATCAAGCACCATATAGTCATAAGCTAACCCCTTTACATAGTCCCACGCCCCTAAAGTCATAGAGGGTCACTTATCATAATCAAGTGTCCCTAGCAAACCGGGTCCCCTGAAGATGGGGTCGGATCCCCTACCACATCACGGGCGTACTTGCCCAACTGGGTCCCCTTGCGGAATACCGTAATAATGAGCCCAGCTCTGGCAGAGTGTCTCTGTGTCCGTCCCCGGGCCCCCATGCCTCGTAGTTGCGGGCCCTCTGTAAAGCAATCGTCACTTATCCTTCCCGAGCCCATATGCGTCGCGACCAAGCCCCTACCATTATCTCAAGACACTGCATTCACAACCGACCCTATATTATTTTTTAGGTATCCTGTGGTCACTACAGCGACAGATCCAGGGGGCAAAGGGGCTGTCGTCCCCCTTAGGACCCAAGGACGGACACAGCCGATTTCGGGCGCCGAAGGCGCCCGCAGTTGGCGACACTTTGGGTACAAAACACCAATGCTAGACCAAAACGCAAAGAAAATACCATTTTAAATTGACTTTGTTCACTGTTAACCACCCTTAATTTCGAACCAGCTTCCCCTGGCATACTATTGGGCGCGCCACGTGAACATGGACCGTCCTCATCGATTACTGACCGCCCTCTTCTTTGCGATTGGGTGCCTATATTTTATGATTAGCCACCGCCTTTCAGCCCTGAGGCGCCCAACTGCAACATGGACCACCCTCGTCTACTTCTGGTCGCCCTCTTTAGCATGATTGTTCGCCCCTTCTCCACTATTGGCATATTGGGCCATAGTGCCCGATTGGCCGCCTTTATGTACCCATACATGTTCTCACATTCACGGGCAACATGCCTGTACACAAACTTAGGATAACATGAATAGGTACACGTATGAAGTCTTAAAACGTACAGGGATGAGTGATGACAGCCCAGAATGCTGCACGTCCCATCCATCCAGCCCCACAGAGCGGGCCGAAACGCGACGGCGCGCAGGTAGAACCGCGCGAGGCGAGCAGCGGGCGGAGCGAAGGGTGTCAGCGGCAGGCAGCACGGGAGAAGCAGCAGTGATCGCGGGGAGAAGTGTCTGCTATTTTACAGCCTCGTGGTGCCCCACCTCAACATGGACCATTCTCATTTGCCTCCGGCCGCCCTCAATTTTGTGGCTGGGCGCCCTGTTTTGACGATTCCCCCTCCCTTTCAGCCCTAGGATGCCCCAATGCAACATGTATCGCACTCAACCCCTTTAAGCCACCCTTTTCTGCATGATTGCGCGCATGGGTGGATATCCCGGGGGTTAGGGATCAGGACCCCCTGATTTAGAAATTGAGAGAAACTGAGCGGGGAGGGGAGGGGTCAGCTCGGATCCTACCACTTTTGCCCTCACAAAATATTTTCCCGACCCATAAGTAATGATAGTTCTATTCGCAGCATTTTTATGATCGGCTTAGTCAAGATTTGACTATCTGTCCCTTTGCATCTTCTTTGAATAGGAGTGCTAGAGGCCAGGGGCGGCGCAACGGCTCTGTGTCAGGAAAAGTCCGGGTCCCCGAGCTGGTCTAAGGTCCTTCAGCTGAACTAAGCAGCACCCTAAGTCGGTCTTTCACAGAGGGCCCGAGATTTAGTGTGGAGTCATGCTCTTACCTTAACACCTTCGCTGGAGAAGGGTCTGGCGTCAACGTGCAGTGGAGGGGTGTCCTAAAGTGCCACCCTTAGGGGCACTTTAGGAGATGCTCAGGCACTTCCGAGATCTCGGAAACCAAGAGGGTTAGCTAATCACCCGTTGGGGGTGCGTGGGGGGATGGCGATCAGCGTAATGGCTGAGATGTATTGACCTAAGTCAGTATCTTAACGGTCAAACGAGGTCGTAAAGGTCATTTATGGCCCGCGCTGGATACCTATCGGAAAATTCTGTGAATGCACAGAAAAAGCCAGGAATACACTCAAAGTGGACTAAGGCCATAGAGGGAATGTCCCACATAATATCCTCCGAATGTTTGAGCTCAAGGCCATTCCAGGTCACTGACCTATGATTAACATGACATATTCTCAATAATTTACAATATAACTGGCACTGTAGCAGCTTTTTGGCGGGAAATGAAGGTTGGACCTTTAAAAGGCCTTTGACCTCAACCTGTGGCATTGCCACTAACAAAAACATTAACTATGAAGTGATAGCATATCATACGTTATACTGAGCAATGACATCTGTCCAGAACACTTGGGCCAATGACTTTAATATGTGACCTTGAACTTCAAGCGCGGGGACCCTAACATATAACCTGATTATATGACGTTATTACGTCACCGCTCGGTCTGCAGTGCAGGCGAACAGGTGCTACCGCGCGATTGCGACGGTCTCAAAATATACATAAGTCTGATTTTCAAAGATCATATGTTTGTAAATTATTAAACAGTTTTCCAAATTCGTTCACCAGCCGACGCACTTATGAATTCTCTCAAATGTGGCCGAGTAACGTATTCTGGTAAAGAACGGTTCTCCAGCCACCTTGGAAAAATAGGTGAAGGCGCTTTAGGACCCTTCCACTGCGCGTTTTAAGACTCCTGAGTTGATTTGGCGCCCCTTGAGCTGATTCACGGCCCCGGAGCTGAGCTGGACCACTAAATTGGCGTGTGGAACCCCCACGTTTGTATTCCCCCCCTCCCCCAGTGGGCTCCTTTAGCAGTTTTGGAATCTCGTGAAGTTAAGCTATTCTGTGGTACCTGAAATAGACTAGGCTCTGGGCTGATGTGGGCCCCTGACCCTTGAACTGGGCTGGCTTTTGAACTGGTCTGGGTCCTTTACATGTTTGGGTCCCGTGCACTGATCTTGTGACCCCTTGGCTCAACTGGACCCCTACGAGTTGGGAAATGGGCCTATACGCTCATTTTGAGCCCCTTATCTGGTCCGGGGCCCCTGAACTCATATGGAGTCTGCCAGGTGATCTTCGGACCCCTGAGCTGGTCTGCACCTCTGAGTTAAATTTGCGCCTTCTGAGATCCGTGTTTCGGAGGGGCCCTTGGGTCGTTCTGGGGGCTGCTTATTAATACTCATGGGCTGAGCTGAGCCCCTGTGTTGGCACTGAGACCGGTGGGGTCTTTGGCGCCCTTTATCTTATCTGACCCTCCTGAATTGGTATGGGGCCTTCCTCAGATGGTTTGGGGACCCCTGAGCTGGCTTTTGGGCCCAATGAGATGGAGCTTCCCTAGGGGCCCCTGAGAAAATCTGAGGCCCCGGGGGGGGGGGCTTATCGACGCACCAACTGTCAGGGTCATGTGGCAAATCTGGGCCCCTGAGAGACTTGCACAGAAGTTTCTAGACTTGGGCTTGGAGCCCCCAGCCAGTATCGTCCCCTGAGTTTTTTTCTGGACCTTCTGAGCGGCTTTGGAGTCCATCAGTATGTCTGGGTCCCCGAGTTTTTTCTTGCGAGTCATTTGAGTTTATATTGAGTCCCCACAGCCGATCTGGGGCACCTTTATATAACCAGGCCCCCAAACGGATTTCAAAACCCATGTGTTGGCACTGGGGCTCCCTGAGCTTGTCGCGGCCCGTTAACTGGTATCAGCTGACATCGGCCCTTGAGTTGGTTTTTTCAGGTAGCCCCTTGGCTGTTCAGGGGCCGTGAGCGGGTATTGTACTTAAACTTACTGGCTCGGCATTAGACCCACGCTGGTTTGAAACCCCTAAGCTGGAAAGAACCCTTTATATGGAATTAGTGAGGCGGCTATGAGCTGGTATAGGGCCCATAAGAGGATTTACGTAGGAGGTCCTTGGCTTGGTCGTTGAGCCCCTTGCTGGATTGATGTCCTTTGAGCTGGCAAGGACCCCTGAGCTAGAATTGAACCCTTTAAACTGGTATCGGCATTCTAGCTTGTCCGGACCCTATTGCGCTGATCTAGGTCCCTTGGGATCGTCGCGGGGCCAGCTGGTCTGTCCCCTGAGTTTTTTTTCAGAGCCCGCTGAGCCGATTTGGACCCCCACAACAGGCCTAGTCCATAAACTGATCTGACGTACTTTTAGATGGTCAGGGTCCTCTCGCTGATCTTGAAATATCGGTGTTGGACTGGCGCTCCGAGCCGTCAGGGGCCCCTTATCTGGTCTGGAACCTCTTAACGGTATGAACCCTTTCAGCTGATGTTGGGCCCCCTGAGTTGGGTTTGGGCCTCCTAAATAGAGTTTTTCATGGGGCCCTAGGCTGATCCGGGATCCTGAGAGGGTATTTTACATGAATTTACTGACTTTGTCTTGCGGCACAAGCTGACCTGGGGCCACCTCAACTGGTAAGGGCCCCTGAAATGAATTAAATAAGAGGTTTTTAACTTGGCCATATGACCCATATCTGGAATAGTGTCTCTTGAGCTTACAAGCGCCCCTGGGTTGGTATCGGGTCCGTTTAACGTATGGACCCATTTAGCTTGTTTGCGGCCCTCTTGTGCTTATCTGAAGGCTCCGTGAGTTCATCGAGGCATCCGCTGGTCTGGCCCTCTTACGTTTGTTTGGGCCTCCCAAGCTGCTCTTACGTTTGTTTGGGCCTCATCGGCGTGCTGGACCCCCTGAGTTAAAGCTGCAACTCAGGGGCCCAAACACGCTAAGGTCAGGACCCAGCACAACAGCAACGTCCCAGCAGGGTGCGGTCTGGGGCCAGGCACAACGCCCGGCCAAATTGATCTCCTCGCAGCCGGGACCCGGCTAGCGCCCTGCTGATGCCCAGCGAAGTCCTCTGCCGGGATTCCGCTATGCTCCCAATAAAAAAACGAATTAATACGCCCACTCAGCCCCACTGAGACATCCAGCTGACACCCCGCAAAATTGCCGGCTGGGCCCCAGCGGAATCCCAGCGAAATTCCTGGCTGAGAGTTTGGCCCTCTGAGCTTATTTAGGACACGTGTCGATGGTTAAGCTCCCCATGCGGATCTTGTAACCCTTGTTGTTCCCGCAAATGTGCTTGTATGAATGTGTCTTTATTTAGCTCTCAGAAATGTTGGTTTATGCTTCTTTGTTTACTCCTTCATCTGTTACTTACTGATATTCTCCTTGTTTCAGACCCGTTTCAGGCAGTCTAAATGTAAATTATCCACATGAGCTTATTGAGGGTAAAGCTGAGGCTGATTGTTATTGGTCACCGAGCTCCTTGAGCACTCTAATGACAGTGGCAGACCGATTGCATGCCCAGCACTGAGCCCTGGACGAAGTAGGTGGTCTGAAATCTTGTTTTTCTGTATTTATTCCGTTCATAACGCATTTATAGCCATTGTCTCGTTTTCTCGATCAAATATTTCGTTTCATCATTACGTTACAACTATTGCACATGTTAATGTGTTAGATGTGCAATTTGTGTTTCACGTCGTTTTGGCACGTCGTTTGATTATTGGTCACTGACAAGCTCGTGTGTTCTTGTCGCAGTTTTCACGTACACTCACTGGGCGAACAATAGATATCCAAATCCTCATTTATTCTGTTGTTTGCTGGAACACTTGTGTTGGCCTGGGCCCCTGAATTGACGTTGGGTCTCCTGAGAGGGAGATTCGCAAAACTGATCTGAGATGTTCTGGGCCATGGAGAGGGTCTTGCATAGGAGCTTTTTGGCTTGACCTTGGGGCTAAAGCTGCTTTGGGACTCCTGAGCTGAAAAGACCTCTGAGGTAGAATCTCACCGGAAGCCCTGAGCTAGTCTGGGCTCCCAGATAGGGATTATGTAAGAGGCTCGTACCTTGGTTCTATGGCCCCTAGCTGGATTGGTGTCCCTTGAAATGGCAAGAGCCTTGAGTTAGCATTGGGCCCGTTTAACTGGAATGAATCTAATTATAATTGTTGGGGTTTAACGACGCACCAACTGGCAGGGTCATACGGCGTCGCCAACTCTCACCCTGTTGGAAGGGATTTTGGGGATCAGATCGACTTATTCAGAGGCTCCGCCGGGACTTGAACCCGTGACCGGTGGCTTAGAAGACAAGGGTGCTATCCACTAAGCCACCTCATCCCCCGAATGGATCTAATTAGCTTGTCTGGGCCCATTGTGCTGATCTTAGGCCCCCTGAGCTCCTCGGAGCCCTTGGCTCGTCTGGCACCCTGGATTGGTGCTGGGCCCATTTAGCTGGCCTGGGGCCCACTGAAATTTGATTTTGCAGAAGGTTTCTGACTTGATATCGGAGTCATTGTGCTAGCAAAGGGCCCCTGAGAGACTAAACTGGGCGTCTATATCCAAAGTCAGCTGTTGCACAGAAATTGTGGCTTTAATTGGTGTGTTTACAGGAGGCCCGTTCATCGTTATTCGCTATCGTGATTTCAGTATTCGGAACAACGTGATGCGACCTGCGTGAAAGTGCGGGGGGAAATACTCAGTCCTTCCCCACTCTCAAAAGTGGGCGGACGCGTCTCCCCTTCCCCCATGCGGAACTCATGATTTCATACAAGAAAAAGAATCAAGAAAGTGGCTAAGTGAAATGTATTCAATTTTCGAAACATTCAAGGAAGAAATTTTCGTGGTACAATTGTTTAATTCACTCTCAAGTAAGGTTTAGTTTTTTTCTTTCTTTTTTTGTCCTGGAATTTTAGGGTATAAAACCATTGAATGAAAGAGAAGTGTGAAAAAGAGCGTATACATGTGTCAATTTTGTGGAAACAGCATACTCAACCTAGCTATCGACATGTTGTAGCATGTCTTAGAAGCTTGTGGTGTTTCGTTTATAGCATCCAAATATGTATATTGTAATAATCGTTTTGGGCTACTGCTGGTGTCATAAGATATCTCAGAAGGAGGATACGCCAGGCTTGAGCATTCAAAAGTAGTTTGATTGAATGCACTGGTGTAATGTTGTCTGCTGCTAACACGTTTTCATGGAGGACCAGATTAAAAATCGTACGGCACGTTATGATCGCTTCCCATTCAAAGACCAAGTCAACATCAAAGGTTTGGAATTGTACCTCATTTCGAGTTGACGAAGAACTATCTAATTAAATGCTAGAAGTTTGTTGAAATGTGCATGTGGCCTTTACCTCCCGAGAAAGTTATGATAATATTAATAATAGTAATAATAATGCCATTTATGATCCACTCCGTATAAAAAATGCTGACATCATATAGTTGCATGCAGTATTTATAGGCATTGCCCGAATCTTAATATATATTTTTTACCAAAAAAATCCACTCCTGCAGCGCCGATCAGACCGGAACCATGAAGAGATTCCGGTTTGAAGGTTTGAATTCCGGAGGTTTGAAGAGATCTCCACCCCGGACTGGGCGTACCTTCTCCACCACTGGCCGCTCTTGAGCAGTCCCGCCTCAACGTGGACCGCCCTTATTCACCTCCGAATGCTCTCACCTCCGACTTTGTGGTTTTGCATCCCTATTTCATGATTGACTGCCCATTTGGCCATTTCATTTTTCAATTTGGCTTATTGTTGTCAGGTTTCGTAATTTCTTCCGTTCTATGGTCCAAGTGAAGTCGTTCGGTGCCAGTTATATCAAAATTGGACACTATTTTTGTCTCCCTCATGGGACCTAAAGACATCGAGTTACCGTTAAAATAACTATACTGGAGACAACTGCAGCTGACACTAATGGTGAGGATCATTTCAAACGTGTTCTTTTAACCCCGCTATTTGCAAAATGTTCACAAAGGCATGATAGAAGCCATAGAATACCATTAACCAAGGGAACAAGGTCTCGGTAAGCTATGATAAAGAGGGCAATTCTCGTTTATGATGCCTTGACCAGCCCCTTTTTTAGCTCACTTCTGAAAGTGCTTTAGGTGGTAAAATGCATAAAGAACAGATCTTGGCTGGACGCCATTGTAATATTGCATTTGCATGTGCTGATCGTGGAACAATTTTCGGAGTGTCACAACTGTTTTCATTCTGTGTGCATCCCGTCAGGTCATGCACCTTAGTGGTCGGGAAGTGCGGGCGCATGACGTTGTAGCCACTTAAGGAAGTGTACATTCTCTCCTAAACATGCTTTAAAGCTTCCTTGGAACCAAGGAGATTTAATTCTGTGATTTTCCACCTGCTGCAGAAGCCATTGAAACTGCTGTTCATATTTTTCTCTGCTGGTAAAATCTTTCAGGATATCAATGCCTGTTCTACTATACCATTTACCAGCGGGGCGCGGTAGTGGTGTGGTCAGCGCAGCTGGCTTCCACGCAGACGACCCGGGTTCAAGGCCCGGCGGCTTCCCTGCACAAGGAGCAAGCTGGCTCCTAAGAAACCCTTCCAACAGGGAAAGAGTTGGCAACGCCATATGACCTTGGCAGTTGGTGCGTCGATAAGCGCCAATAATAATAATATACCATTTACCACTTTAAAGTACTTGATAAGGGTGTGCAACATGTTGTACTGCTTGTCTGTGTCCCGTTCCTTAATCTCTTTTGCCAAGCATTTCATGATGCATTTGAAGATGCAGGTAACATTAGAGATCAGGTGGCGGATCTGGAAGACTTGGATGGATGAAAGCGCATCCCAAGCCTTTGCTCTAGGCGCCATTGAGCCAGCTCTTGTCTCCTCCGAAGGAACGCGATTGAGCTGGGTGGGGGGGGGGGGCATACACACGTCAGGGCCTGTGAGACGGCGGATTGAGTGATGGATCGCCGAATGGTTGAGGAAGTTTGAGTTATCGTCACAAACTGAGTACAAATGTATCAGAACAAGTATAATGTCTTGTACCTGGATCTCGACAGGGAAACTATTTGCGGCGCAACCACTCTTCGGCTGGGAGTCACTGTTTGTGAGCCGGCAAACGGCCGAAAGAGTTATACATTGTTCCCGGTCACAAGTGGGAAGTGTTTAACGTGGGACGCAACCTGCGTAGACACCTTCACTTTCACAGTTGTTCAGTCCGCCCTAGAACCGGGAACGGCTGCGCGTGCGGCAGGGGAGAGGAAATGGCATCGCTACGCCAGCTTGACCTCCAGGTGCCGTTTCCAACCGTTGGCAGTCGAAATAACGGATGTACTGGGGCCCGCCGCTTCAACCCTGTTGAGAGAGATGGGACGGCTCATCACAGCTGTCAGCTGCGATCACCGAGAGACGGCCTGACTGCGACAAGGAGTTTCCATCTCTGTTGTTCGAGGAAACTCCGCAGCAGCCCTTGCTACGGCCAGTCCCCGTTGTACACAGAAACATCACCAGACGCCATCAGCCCGGACCTCGGCATCTCCGCGCAAGACAGGCGAGACGGAGAATGCCCTGCTGCTGAACGGCGCTCAGGTGCAGGCACCGATCCTGGAGCTGGTACTTGCAAGCAATCGCGACTAGCACAAGCACAGCCCGGCTCCGCTCTTTATCGGTCTGCCCAACTTAGGCAACTCGTGCTACCAGAACGCTACGCTGCAGTCGCTGCTGGGACTGTGGCCGTTCCTCAGCGAGATGGTGGCCCTGGGGCCGGCTCTGGACCCTGAACGATGTCACACCCTGCGCGCCGTCACCTGCTTTATGGAGCTGCGCTAGAGCGCGTGCGGCACCTCCGTCTACAGCCACCTCAACTACCTGCGATGCGCGTTTGCTCGGATTGGCTCGGCGTTTCACAACACTGAGATGCAGGCTGCTCAGGCTACTGGATATCATCAAGGAGGAGGAGAACGGAAGTCAACCGGTCTCCCCCAAGCAGCCGGCCGACCACTGGCGCTAATCCAGTTAGATATAAATTCCTGTACTAGACTATGGAATGGTGCACGTGCATGAAGTGCCAGGAGGCGGTGCTGAAGCAGCAGGAAAACATAGCTGATTCGTTAACGTGCCGCTGCGCCAAGGAAGCGGCGCAGCACCCACCTTGCAGGACGCGCTGCACCTCTCCATGTGGCCGACCGACGTGAGCTGCACTGCGAGAAGTGTCAGCATGACAAGTTCAACATCACCGCCCAGATTTCCAAATTACCCAGGACGCTGATTATACAGCTGAATCGTCACCTGTTTGTTGGAAAGGAGTCAAAGAAAATCTGCGTCAACGTAAAGATCTCCAAGTTGGTGACGCTGCAGGATTGTGCGGTGGACGACGCCGTCTGTCCCCCAGCTTGGGACGCCACCAGGTACGGCTCGCAGTGCCCGCCTGAGGAGTCGAAGTAGAAGGACTCGGCTGAGCCGGAGCGATCGGCGGCGCCGTGGGCGTTCGATCCTCCGCAGGTGTCTGACGCCGGTCTGGAGGAATTGGCGGAGCAGGACGGAGCCAAGGAGTGGCCCACGCGCGCTGTCGAAAACGACGAATATCAGCTGCAGGAGGCCAACCGACGCTCGCTGCAGGAGGACGAGCCGGGCGACATCGCCGCCGATCCGGCACGGCGGTCCCAGCTCTGCGCGGAGGGCGACGACGACGACTTCGCCATCTGGGCATCGGATCGCTAACTGCTGTACTGCGCGGACCGCCTACGACCCTCACTCAACGAGATATCCAACTGGTGCGACCAGTGGAAGGTCCTGCCCTCCCTCGTAAAATGCTCAGTGACTACCTTCTCCCTATGCCCCAGCGAAGCGAGGGACAAAGTCAAGATCAGGCTCCATCTCAGGGGACAGGAGATTCCCCAGATAACCCACCCCACCTTCCTTGGCCTCACCTCGGACGGCACACTTTCATTCACAGAGCACATCAAGAGACTGAAGAAATCAATGGCCCAAAGAAGAAACTGTCTGGCGGCGCTGTCTGAACGCAATTACGGAGCATGCAAGCGAGTCCTCCGTACGGCCTACACGGCTTACATCCGCGCCAAGGCGGTCTACGGAGCGGCAGTTTATATGAATCACGCAGCCCCGCTCTTCAAGAGACCTACTAGAAGTCGAACAGCGCGCTTGCACCCGCATTATCACTAGATGCACCCGAGAGACAAGAAAGGGACCCTAGAAGCTAAAGCAGACCTGGAAATATCAATACGTGGAAACTAGCGGGCAGAGAAGGCCAAAGAATACGCCGCCTGCCAGATCCGACAAGAAGAGTCCTAGAAAACGACATCCCCAAGACTTACAGTACCAAGCAAGGGAAGCTTGGATTAAGAAGACAAGAGCAGACGGTCATTCTGGAGCGAGGGCAAGGGCACAGGAAGACAGACAAGGACATGAAAATGACCACCAAGCCAACCTTCCGCAAGAAAGGCATCTGGATGGAAGAGAAGAGCGACCCACGTAGTCTCCTCGCAGAGACGCAGAGCCTGGTCCCGCCAGTATTGCTGCCCGATCCACCAGCCGCCTCCTTCAACCTGCACCTCCAGGAACCCGTCGGAAGGAAAGACCCCCAGATAAACGCCGAGAAGCAGCTGAGAGGGCCCTTGAAATATATCCATGTGGAGGCGTGGACTGACGGATCGGCCTCCTTAGGTATTACCAGGAGGAGCCGGGATACTTATCCACCGACCCGGGGGTCCCGCCACCAAAACCACCAGAGCGGCGGGGAGTTTGTGCAGTAGCACTCGAGTGGAGGAAGTGGCCCTGGAGGAGGCCACTTCCTTTATATTATGCGACCCCAGGGCATCCATCCAACCCGTAGCAGACCAGACAAATTCCAAGACACTAAAAGTAGAAGCCCCCTGGCAACATACTAACTTGCTATCTTCTCTAGGACACAAAATTGTGTTTCAATGGATCCCGGGACACCCGGGCATTCCCGGGAACGAGGAGACAGACGAATTAGCCCACCGAGGAGCACGGGAGGATCAGCGGGACATCCCCATCGACTAAGAGTCGGCCCGAGCGGCGGTGGCGCGCGCCGCATCGTTTTTCAGGACCAGCAGAATCAGAGATGCCCACCAGCACACCCGAAGCCCACGCCGGGGACGGACTCACTATCTAGACGAGAGCAAACCATCCTGGCCCAACTGAGAGTGGGGTCCTCAATCGCCACATACGACACGCTTCACAGATTTGGTCGGGCGAATAGCGCCGCGTGTCCGGATTGCGGGGATCCGGACTCAGTAGAATACTTCCTCACAGACTGCCCGCTCTACCAGGGCACTCACCGGAGGAGGTGGGGCCCATTGCCCTACCTACACGCTATTTTCACACAAGAAGCCAAATGCATATGGTCGTTCCTTCTGGAGGTGGGGAGGGTCGTCCAGGACCCTCCCCGAAGAGCTGGCGGAAAAGAAGAAGGGCGACAACTCAGCGGCTGAGGGTCAAACAGTGAATCCACCGGCGCCCATAGCTACCGGCTGGTGTCCTAGTCAACCTAGTCTAGTCGGCCTCCACTACGGCGGCGCCACCCAGGCCGGACACTATGTGGCATACGTCTACAGCCTGGGCATGCAGCGTCAGTTCCACTGTGACGACCGCAGCGTCACCTGCGTCTCAGAGCAGCACGTGCTGTGCAATGGGCCCCATCACGATGGCTAGATCTTTTACCTGCATACAGATATCTGCAGGCAGGTGGACAAAGTAGAGAATGGAATGACCTAACAAAGTTTTATCATCAGGTGTGGACCCGTTCCAACGCTATTGAAATGTTTTGTACGGTGTGTGCAATACGGGCACTTTCTAACTGCTTCTCCTAATGCCTTTTTTGTAATAAGCAACTTGTCTTGAGTGTAGTGTCGTCTGTCTTCACGGAGAAGTATCGAGCACAATCCGGGCCACAGATGGTGACGGATGCTGTGGAAACGCCGCCCGCATTTAAATATTAATTTCTGCCCTCATCGAGCCATGCTTTGTGTTGTCGGAAGGGTCTTAGTGTCTTCCATAAAGTACATACCCTCAGGCACTGTACCAAATCCCAGGTTTATGGGTGGAGAGCAACACCTAAGCAACCTGAAAGCAACCACACTTACTTCTGTGCCGTTCTTCACAATCTTCCAGCCACTTTACTGTGGATTATTTCTCTTAAAACCAATTATCCCGATGAGTATGAAGTCTTTCAACCATGACAGGGAAAATATTTTGATGATATTTGTGTTAAGCTTAGAATACCAATCACAAGCGTTTGAGTAAGGATTTATTTTACTTTTGCAACATTGTAACTAATGGCATTTCTACCTTTTTGCAGGGTGAATTTCACCCTATGCTTCCTAATGCAAAATCAGTTTTGGGATGCAATGCAAACCAGGTTGATGGACAATGTAAGCTTCAGCCTTATTGGATGCTAAGCATGTAAAAAAGTACAACCAACATTCAAAGACATTGGATGGGGAGGAGTGCAAGAAATCTTAAGATTACAAAAATTAGAATCACCCCACGTTCCCTAGTGTAAAATCAGTTAAATTATGCAACACAAACCTGGGTGATGTACAATGCAAGACTCAGCCTTACTGAACGTACAAACGTAAAAACGGACATTTAAAGACATTGCATGGAGGAGGAGAGTACAAAATCACAATATATGTGCTGATACTTTAGAGACACCTCATCTTATTGAGAACCCTGTCATATTCAGAACACTGACAATTGGCACTCGCCTGGATATGTACTACACAAATATTTTAGGTCCACCTTGCAAGACAATGTGTCACTGTAGACATCATGTGCATAGGAACAGAGTGAACCAGGGAGTCCATGGCTCCCTAATCCTCAAAGTTGGTAATATTAGCCCTACGATGTTACAGGGAATAAACGACTTTGTTGTAATTCTAAAAGGAACAATTTATGGACAAAATCCTTGAAAATCAGGAAAACAAGTTTTTTGTTCACCTCAATTTACTTAAAGCAAATATATGACCTATTGACTAACTATGCTGGGTTAACCCAAGCATCACATGTGATCATGAACCTGACAGCTTCTAGCAGCTTGCGACACATAGGGTTGCATGGCCACACTATTTGGTGGCAGCTTTCACATGACAAGCACTACCAGATAAAGTGTAGTTCATGCTAAAAAACAGGGTAGTCAGCTATTTTACTTTGAACTTTAAAATTATCGGCTTTAAAATGGCTTTATGATTGTTTTCACCCTTGCATTGACTATTTTAACCTTTCATTGACGTGCATTCATGACACCTTACATTGTTGAGGATGATGTGAATATATGGAACTGAATTGAGCTTGCAGAATTGCATACAAAGAGCTATGAGTGGAATTAAATATGCCAACTATGTTTTATCACCACGCTCTCCAAAGCTGCTATCTCAGTTAAAAACAACACATTTTAAAAGTTGGAAAATCCCTTTAACTGGAAAGAAATCACTTCAAAATACAACTTGGCCCTCCACTATTCCAGATATTCTTGCACATTGGCAGAAAGTAGGTACGCGTAGATATCCATGGCGGGTCAAGAGTTGAAAAAGATATAAGAAATATCATTAATTTTTGGTCACTACTAATTGGAGCCAGAAATTTTGTCAAGCTTAAGAGCATCCAACACCATACAATAAAGCAAAATTCAAGAAGTCAAAGCTAAACTCAATAATATATGAAGGCGACATGAGCATGGAATACATAGTAGTCGGCTAACTGATATTAAAACTGAGTAGAACGTTTCTGGCCATATTAATATTTTAAAGAAAAAATATATAGTTTGCCACACCACCATATTTAGGGGCATCTCCAGGCCAGTTTTCAGAAGGTTGCAGCTTTTAACAGTATCTTGTTGGGGCAGCCTCAGGGAATACCTATTGGTTTGGGGCAGCTTTTGCCCATCATTGGGGCAAGAAAGGAAACCTTGGGCCAGAAAGTGACACTTAGGGCAGCACTGACATAGAGGCGGACATAGCAGCACCAAAAAAATACATTTATAAAAGAAATTGTTGTTTTTAGTGGTCCTGCTACAGTATAAACGCAAGATATATTCCCCAGCGGAAAGAAAAACCTGCTCCCGCAACCAAATGTAGACCCTGATTGATACTTAACAATACCTTAGGTTACATTAGGTGTGCTGGTACAAGTCTTTATAAGGCAAGCCTTGTCGCCCATGTGCCTGCCTTGCTCACAAAAAAACCTATGGCAAAAAGTAGGTGTGCGTACACATTAATGGCAGCTCAAGAGTTGAAAAGATACAAGAATAACATTAATTGTTTATGGCTACCAATTGGAGCCAAGTATTTTCTTGTTTAAGCTTAAGAGCATACAGCAGCAAATAATAAAGCAAAATTAAAAAAGTCAAAGCTATACCTACTCAATAATCTACGAAGCCGACATGAGCAGGGAATACATTTTAGTCGCTTAACTGATATCAAAACTGAATAGAATGTTGCTGTCCATATTAATACCTTTAAGGAGAAATGTATAGAGTTTGCCACACCACCACATTTAGGGACATTTCCAGGCCAGTTTCCAGAAGGCGGTAGCTTTTACCAAAATCTTGTTGGGGCAGCCTCAGGGAAGACCTATTGGTTTGGGGCAGCTTTTGTCCATCATTGGGGCAAGAAAGGAAACCTTGGGCAGAAAGTGACACTTAAGGCAGCACTGACACAGAGGCGGACATAGCAGCACCAAAAAGAACACATTTATAAAGAAATTATTATTAGTATTTTTTAGTGGTCTTGCTACAGTATATAGGCAAAATATATGCCACAGTGGAAAGAAAAATCTGCCCCCGCAGCCAGATGCATGCTCTGATTGACACTTTGCATTACCTTAGGATACCTTAGGTTGAGGTGTACTGGTACGGATCTTTATAAGGAAAGCCATGTCACCCATGTTCCTGCCTTACACACAAAAAACACCTGCCAACATGATTCTTAACATCGAAGCATGACATTTTCATTCTGCTCCTACACCGCATCCAAAATTGCAGTAAACGCCTGTAAATAGATGTAATCAGATATTGATAAAAACCAAGATACCTTTGATAAAACTGACTCTATGCGTGTGTTTAACCACGGCCCTAAAAAATATCCAATGTAAGCGACTTGTACGAAGCTGGACATCCTCCAAGCGATCGAAAAACCAACCAATCA
Source organism: Lepas anatifera (assembly GCA_034440635.1). NCBI lineage: Eukaryota > Metazoa > Arthropoda > Thecostraca > Lepadidae > Lepas > Lepas anatifera. Next base: position 75,826 of record JAOTON010000041.1, read on the forward strand.
CTGATCGGCATAGCGAGAAAGCCGTATGCTGATTGGTCCATTTGGAGAAATGTCAAACGCAAGCTGCGAAAGAACCTTTAAAAGCAGGATGCTTCTTGACAAAATGTGGCATTATTCATGGGAGAAATTTGTGTACCAAGCACAATAATGCTGCGCCATGTTTGTAAAAAAGCGTCATGCTTGCTCCCAAAGGTATAAGTCACTAACTGCTGCCAAATATAGTAAGAAACTCTCTATCAAAGAAGAAAACTCGGCTTGTTCGAAGGAGACCAATGGCGGGCAAAGGCGAATTCAAATCTCATTGCGAAAACGTAGAATTCGGCAAGTCAGGATAAAGGGTTTAACCTGACATGCTCCGATGTCAGAATAAACTCGGATCTGGACTTTTCGCATCAAATAACATAGGGTTAAATTTATACTGATTTTTTGGTTATGATAAATTGAAATTCATTGAATTTGGCGCTTATCCTGACCAAATGTCAGGATAAGCGGAGAAACTAAAAGCAATAGTGGAATATTGTGATCTAAAATCAAATTTTCAGGCCTAAGAATAAAAAAGTCGGACAATCACCGTTAGACGGCCGCACACAGCATGGCTTCTGGCTACCTGGAGGCCGGGTGGCGGCAATATCGAAAGGAAGTGATAGGGGATGGCCAATGCTAAAGGAATACAGTGGTGCTCATGCCATACAAAGCAAGCATACCTTCTAAGTTAGCTGCCTCGTGCGCCCTGTGATCTGCCTTAGACCCTCCTTGTTTACACGGTCAGAACTACTTATTCCTCCGCCTCAAATACTCTTCTAAGCATCTTATGCTTATAATGCTGCATACGCATGACATTTCAGGTAAACGTACATCTCACATGCACCATGGGTGTCATATTCCCAAGAAATATGTGACAATTGAAAAAAGCAAGTCTTGAAAACTCTAGCATGTGGCCTGATGTTGAAACACACTCTGGATTCGAAATCAACGCCTGCAACTTTGCCCGCCAAACATGACCACATATCGAACTCATTTAATGAACGTATGTTTTCGTCGCTATCGACATTGCGTACAGTGCAGAAACCTAACCTACATGCCCACCCACGTGCGCACGTCTGCTACGCCTGCCCCCTCAGTACAACAACAGTAACATCGACCACCATTCTCAACACCACGCAGGTTTTTATAATCCGCCACGCGACCCCTCCTCACCGAGGCTTGAATTCGGCGTCAGCGATGCTCGTCGTGAGCTCTGCAACCTCTGTGCCCCGCAGGCAAACGGCAGCCAGCGATGGCGGCCGCTGATTGGTGGAGACGCGTACACTCGTATTGCGAGAAATCTAACGCAAATTTCCCGATGAAAATAATACAGCTTTAAAGCACGAGTCAGGAGATGTATTAGCATTGTCCGTCCAACCATTCCTAGCCATACTTTGCACTGTATTGGCTTGATTAACTGCTTCATCACCCCAGGCTACCCTTCAGTGCAGGCAAGGCGACGCGGTGGCAGTCAGCACAGGCTAACCGGCGGCCCAGTCTGCTGAAGTCAGAGGCACTGCTATCGGTTTCTGGAGAGAAGTAGGGCCCGGCCCGTAGGCAACCGAGGGAAGGAGGAGAGATGCGCATATAAAACTAAAACTTCATCATAGGAAAAGCTATTGAGAGTGATGACCAATAGAGAGCGCTGATGAAGTAAAATCAGATAATATAACAAGATAGGGAAGTTCTTACTGCTCTGTCCGTGTTTAATGGTAAACAATTTAAAACTTCAAGCGAAACTGAAAAAGAATTGTCGATGTTTTAGCGCATTATGCCTTTCTGACGCCATACCAGGACTACCACGAAAACTAAAACTCTATGGCAAGACCCAAAAGTCAGATGAGACGGAATCCATCGCTATCGACATTTTTTCCCCACAGGAATGTTTTTGACTAAGGAGGGCACTCTCTATAAATCCATCACACATACTACGGTGAGTTTTCTAAAACTGTTGGGGACGCCCGAATCTGAAAACCGTCAACTACGACAGCGTTAAGAGAATAATTGCAAAACAGATACTGTTTTTAAAACACTACAGCCAGGGACGTCGCCAAGGATTTTAGGGACGGAATCCACCCTAACAACGACCGGGAGTGGAGGTGGGAGGCGACCTTTGAACATATATAATGAATGTCTTTGAAAAAGCAGCTAGCGACGATGCACCATACCAATAGTTTTACTTGGGTGGTAATTAGACCTGTAGGTAATTTCAGTTTCATTGGCGGTGAAACATTTATTGGGCACAGATCATACACCTAAGAAACATGTGTTCTAATAAAGCATGCATATATTTTGTAACAGAATGTGGAACAATCGGAAATGGAGGAATTTTATTAAGAATTAATGATGACCAAAAACAGAGGGGGTCCGAAGGGACCCCCAGGCGCTGAAGGGATGTAGATATACTAGATATAGTAGACTCTCGGACTGTCATGTCATGGCATGGTGTAAACCAGCAGAAACGCAACAAAACAGGCGCCGTTTAATAATATTTCACAACAGGTAAAATATCAGCATACACATATATCGATGCATACAAACTTTTACAAATGTGTTTAAATGTTTGAGAACACCTGGCACCACAAACCAAAGGTACTCATGAGACTGCGTGCCTTATTTCAATACTTCCTTCGATGCACTGGCCTTACTGTGAACGAATTAATTAGTGAAAAACATGCGCTTAATTGAGCTATTGTACATAACTTTTACTTTGGTGTACCTTATAGACTCCATCACTGCTCAAGTAAAGAGCACGCGACAAGTTGTCTTATAGCTTGCATGTACGCATATAATTACATTGCTGATTATCCATCTGAAGACTTCCCTTGCTTGCTTAAGTAGGAATAAGTAGGCCAGATGAATAATACATGATTTTATTGTCATTTTCCAATAATTTTGCAGCAACAGATAAGGTTTTTGGGATTTCCTCTTCTGGGCGATAAAATCAAAACAAAAGGTAGCCGAATATTTCAAATCTTTATTGATGATTCGTTGTCAATGGTCGGATAGATGGAAAGTATATTAATTTTCATCTATCTGACCGTTAACAAGGAATCATCAATATGCCAATCATCAATATCGAGCCTATATTTCTTCTAAACTAAATTTTTTCTAGATTGTGCAATCTAGATTACTTTCCATCTATCTGACTATTGACAAAGAATCATCAATATAAATCTTCAAAATATTCGATTATCTTCTATTTCAATTCCATCTCTCACAAAAATCCAGATGAAGAATGTGACTATACCACTGTTAAACCGGTATTTGTATATACTTTCCCCTTCTTTGAGCATTTCATTAGGACTTAGCTCCATCTTTTGACTGAGGTTGTCAAAACCACTATTGGAGGAACCCAGCACATAATTGAGGGTACCGGAGAACTTCGAAGGAGATTGTAATCCACATCCCTGCTCACATCCGATTTTCTTCTATTGTCATTCCGTAACAGTTTTCTCGGCACCGGACGCTGGTAAGAATGAAAGGGATGCGATCACAAAGTCTGATGTCGCCTTTCCTGGTGGACTCCGCCCGACCAAGGGACTTAAAAAGTCAGAGCTACGACCAATTCTTGCCAAGGACATGTCCTTTATGATTCCAGTGAAACTTGGCAGCATATCCTCTTCCGCCTTTTCAATCACGTAGTAAAACATGATATTCACGTCAGTCCATCGTTTGCGACGCATATTCAGTGGCGGACAGATGGCTGTTGGAGCGTGGAGTGCCGCTCCGTCTTCCACGCCCGCGGGGTCAGCTCTGGTCTGTGTGGTCGACATGAACGCACATGCCTCTGCTAGCCCCTCCCGACCCGTCGCGTAGGGCACCTGCACTGAATGGCTCATTATACCAGCCGGGAAAGCGGAGCGGCCGGCGTGGTGTGCGGCAGACGGGTGCGATCGATTTGAGGTGGCGAGGGGGGCGACACTGGTGGTATGCGGCCTCTGTCCTGCCACCCTGCCTCAAAGGTGCAGTGTGACAGCTGGCCGCAAAACAGTGATGAGGGATGATGGGACAGGGCGGCGCGGCGGCGCGCTGCTCGACTCCGGAAAACATGGCCACCGAGAGCGCAGAGAGCCTGCGGGAGTGGTGATGGCCCCGTGGCGAGGCGGGGTGGGACCCACGAGTGAAGGGAGACACATCGGCTTTGAGTGAATCACTAGAGCGAGGCGATGGAGTGTACATTGTGACGGTGCTTTCGCTGGAAAGGCTATTGAGGTATTGTTGTGAGTTGGCTGTTGACAAAACCTGATCCGTTTCGCGGAAAAGGCCAGGTTCCGTGTGGTCGACTTGGAGATAAACTGGATTCGGTCGTCGTGGCGTCAATGCACGTTAGTTACGATTCCGATGGACTACTATAACATGCTGCGTATTCTTTTGATACCGAATAAAATCAAATCTGAAACAAAAAAGAAGTTCAAAGAAAATGGTTCAGAAGTCAAAAAACCTAAAATTGAGCGTGTATCTATAATTATTTCGTAGCATAACGTCACCTGTTAAACCTGAAATCGCCTCAGAGCCAAGCTGGAATAGAGGGGCGTCAGCATCCAATTCCTTCTGCTCCATCAACTGTTTCGTGAGGACCCGATCGATGTTGAACAAACACTCAACCCCGCATTGGCAGGACTAAATTGGGTTCTACTCTGAACAGGAACGGATGTTTGTGTAACCCGGTTTTGTGTAATCGGAGAGGAAATCGGAAACGCGGCTGGGCATCAGACCGAATACTGGCAGACAGAACCAAGACGATGTTTTAAGATAAGGGTCCACTGAAAAAAGTATGAAATACAAAATCGTTTCGTAAATAAAATGGTTTAAACAGCGCTCAAGTTATCGCTTGTACCAACCATTTCTGTATTTGACATTCCAGATGCGTTTGGGTAGGTACTCTGAATTAGAGTATCATGAAATATATTTCTGAATGGATACAAAATCCAATCTGATTGATGGGATCAGATTGGATCGCATTGGCCAGATCGCATCAGTCAGAGAATTCGAGTAATTTTGGGCCTGGGTGTAGATCTGGCCTCTCTGTTTTAGTGATGTAGTGGCATTGGCCATTTATGAAGATAATTTCGATTGCTGTTCGAACAGATTTGCTTTACCTGGATTTCTTTCGAAAAATTAGGTCGTGGACTGGATTGATCTGAACTTTATTAGCTACAAATCTCCTCCAAATGTGAAACCTAAACCGGCTGTTTAAATATCAAGAGACAATGTTAACTGCGGGGTCTGATTTCTGTCACCGATCGACCATTTCGAAACACAGCGCTAGTGTTGCCGCCTACTTGGATAACACCACAGAGGTGTTGCACTGCTCACCTGGGTTCAAATCTTGGCAAGTCCTCTGAATTTGGTTTTGCTCCATGTTCCAGTGAAATATGCAAAGGAAGACTGCGGTAACTTGTACTCACACCCGGCTCCGGTCCCACGTACTGGCCGTGACCAGTGTACCCGGAAGGATGGTGGGCGACCAGGGACGCACCCAGTTTCATAAAATGGGGTAGTATAACAGGTCTAAAGTTGATATCCTTCATTCTCTCAGCTGTCCTGAAGTTTTAAAAAATATGATCAGCATCAGAAACATCGTCCATTGTCTGAAAGAGCCTTCATCAAATTCATGGGCGTCGAAAGTGGGGAACGGAGGCGCGTGTTCCCCACTCGCGAGTCAATGGGACGTCCCCCCAAAATATTTGGGACTCTGCTTAGGTTTCTAAATTCTATCCCTATTATCTGCAATGGAAATACTTAAATGTGTGGTGCCGACTTGCATCGTCTTTAGCGCTTTAAAATAATCCAATATAATACAAATTTGCCTTCCCCTCCCCTCCCCCTCCCCACCCTGGTCATCACCAGTCCGGGGGATGTCCCCCTGTAAACGTTTCAAGGCGACGCCCCTGATCAAATTGACCAATTTATGTGTCACTATTGTTGCCTGGAACGTACTGTGTAACTTGAAAAGACTAAACAATTCTTGGAAACAGTGGGTGGTAATGCAAATTTTTAGAGTCTTCATGTTTAGAAACTTATTTACGGGTCTACATTTTTATCACCTCTGGAGCTTCAGGCTATTTGTGTCAAGAAACTATAGGCAAATCGGCTGAAACAATCAAGCTGCAACGTCCTCGATTTACGGCAGTGACGGATCTAGGATTTCGTTAAGGGGGGGCCAGGCTCGGAGGGCGCCGAACCTGGGGGGCGCCGAACCTGAGGGCGCCAATTTCAGTGGCGGATCTAGCCGGTCGGTTTGGGAGGGGCAAACCAAAGTCGAAAAGCAAAAAAACGTCACGCAGTAAAAATCTGCGCTACCAATATCACTTGCCCGTAGAATTTGGGGTATTTGAGGCGAAAAGCCAAAAAAATTCACGGGGTGGAAAATATGGGCTCGAGATACTTCTTCTTATCCAAGGCTGGCTATACTATGCCTTGCTATACTATGAAGGTCTGGCTATACTATAACTGAGAATTATTGATATTTACTCCATGATTCTGATGAAGGGCTGTGCCCGAATATATAATCTTCAGTGTTTTTTACATTTCCGGATTCGAGGGGACAGGCCAGGGAACATCTTACCAACTTATGTTCTATATGTAAATGAGGAATAACAGCCTGATGCTCATATTATATAAAACTTGTTCGAAAGTTAACAGTCAATATATTTCGCCCATGGGGCATGATCACGACAGCGAATGGACAGGTGGCAGAATTTTACAACATTTGAAAATTTAGAATTATGATACACACGCGTGGTTGCCTAATACACTTTCAATTCTTACTATAACTTGTACATACATTTACATTCCGAGCTTATATATATATATATATATATATATATATATATATATATATATATAAAGTAGCATTAAATTATTCTCACATTCTCCGTACATTCATTTCTAGATATAAACAGCTCACATACATTTAAACACATAGTTACAAATTTATACAACTTGCCTATTATGATGATGACTATTGGTATTGCATGGGCTTCAGGAGGGTCCAGGAGGATGACATTATGTTTAGCTGGGGTTTATTTTTCCGAATTTCAATAGATTCGCTTATTTTAACCTCTGCAACATCTTTGCAGAGCCTAAGAATTTTAATGTTTAGTTTTGTGTGGTCTATATTAGTAATTTGAGGATGCTCGTTTTTGAAATGTTCGCCGAAGGGTGTATTTTTAGTTTTGTTTTTTGCGTCCCTGAGATGTTCCATGTATCTTTCTCTGATCATACGCTTACTTTCACCAATGTAAATTTTGGAGCAGAGTTGACAAGTAATTTCATAAACGGAGTTCCGTTGGTGGCATCCACCTTCCAGTCCCGCCATGCAGCAGAAGCAGCGTCTGTTGCCGGCGGGACATGGAGGTGGGTCTAGGGCCGATCTAGTAATTTTGTTAGCTAACGTTTTCCCGCTTAACCATGTGATCTGGAAGGGTAGTTTTGAAGTTTTGACGGCATGGGATACTTTATGGGAAAGCTCATCGTCTATGAAGGGTAGCCTAATGTAAGTGCGTTCATCTGTTTTTGGACGGGTTAGCTTCGTAATGTTCTCTCGGAACAGTCTAGTTTTAGTTCGCTGGATCAAATTGTTAGGATACCCGTTCATTTTAAAGATATTTTAAATTTTGAGCAGACCACGTTTTTGAGCTTCTTTGTCTGATCCAACCCTTTTAGCTCGGAGTAGCTGGGAATACAGAATTGACTTTTTTTGTTTGAATGGAATGAGCCGAATTGTAGGGGAGGATTATTGGAGCTGCCATCGGCTTGATATATAACTCCGTACAATATTTGCCATTAGGATGAATAGTGAGCGTTGTGTCAAGGAATGCTAAGCTATTACTCTCCGATTGGTCCGTTCGTTCGATGGAAAATTTTAGGGATGGATGAAAGCTGTTAATGGACTGATAAAATGAATCTAGAAGCTTAGAGCCATGACACCAAATTCCAAGTATATCATCAATATATCTTATGTAGATAAGGGGTTGATGGTCGAGTGAGGCAAGGAAAAGAGATTCCACTGCGTCCATAAAAACAATGGCGATCGGTGGGGCTATTCTACTTCCCATTGCTATACCTGTCTTTTGTCGGTAGAACTGTTGGCCAAATCTGAGATAGTTGTTCTGTAAGCAATGATGCAGAAGTTTATCAATGTCATGTAGTTCTAGTCCAAAGAAGTTTATTTGGTTTTGGTGTTTTTTCATTAGGTTCATTGTTGCTGAGATCGCCTCTTGAATGGGTATGTTTCCGTAAAGATTAGTTACATCGACAGTGAAAGCAATAGTGCCTTTGGGCATTCCCTGTGGAAATTTGGCTTTAATTTTCGAAAGGTAGGTGTATGTGTTTTCTATGTGCGCCGGAACAAAAACTAGCAGTTGTGATATGATCTGTTCTAGGAGCCAACTCAATTTGTCCAGCGGATCTCCGCAGGCTGATACGATGGGTCGCAGTGGTATATCTTTTTGTGTGTCTTGGGTAAGCCATAAAGTTCAGCTGTGCGTGATCCTGAAGGTTTGATGGCTCGAATGATCTTATCTGGAATTTTGTCTACCATAGTATCATTAATTATGCTCCTGGTCTTGATATCTAACTTTTTAGTGGGGTTCTTTTTTACTTTCACATAATCTGTTGTTATTTGGGACGCTTTTTCTACATAGTCGCTCCTATCCATAATGACAAAGCCTTTACATTTGTCGGATCTTTTCACTATCAAATCCTCGTTTGACCGAAGCTGTTTCAATTGATTTAAGTCCTCTTGGCTGTGGTTAGGAGTTAATTTAGAACGATGGTTTTTGAACAAAGATATTATTTTCTGTTTGAGTTTACTTAGTTTTCCCTCTGTTGTCGGGTCAGGAGTTGGTGCCATCTTTGTATCTGTGTCCCCAAATCGGGGTGTGAGTATTTTACTAATGAGGGCCCGTTCGTCCTGGTTGTCATCTCTAATGGGCTGTGATACCTGGTCTAGATTCACATTGCCTTGAGATTTTTTGTCCTCAATGCAGTGCTTCCATCTAAGAGCAAAAGCACCCCTTTCAAAACCCGTTTCTGCTTGCTGAATAGTAGACTTGGTGATTTTCGTCGTCAAGGCAAAGTTAGGACCAAGGCTTAAGAGGTTAGTTAGTGTTGCAGAAATGGCTTGTTTAGATAGGTTTTGGATCCGAGGAGGTAACGAGTGCCCAGCAATACAATTACCGCAAACACAGGTATTAGCGATCTCCCATCGTTCAATACCCTCTGTCCAGGGATCTAGATCCTGTTCAGGCATTTTGTCACAAGAATCACAAACACACATCATACAATCCTGCCAGTTCTCTTCTACTAGTCCTATGCCTTCGTCTACCATCTGGTCATCCCCTACTTTGCCCTGCCCAGCAATTATATTTACGGCCTCAGATAAAGTTTCTAATCCTTCTGAATTTCCATCATCCAAATAATCACACAGCTCACCCAGTTCAATCCCTACTGAAGAAAAATATTCGCCATCTAGCTTGTCATCGCAAGAATTACACACACAAAATATGCTATCATACCAAATCTCCTCAGTGACTCCTATTTGAGAGTCTAGCCTTAAACCATCCTTCCTTGTAATACTGTTCCCGGCACTAGTGTCTTTCTCTACTACTGTTAAGTTATTACATCCACCCAGAAAATCTTGGGCATCATACCATGTATCCATAGTAGGTGGTCGGTCTTCAGTCATCATCTGCCGTCTTCTTGGCCTCCGGATTATATCTGATGTTGAAGCCTCCTGCTCATATGGTGGTTCTGTATTCATTTCTGCTACAGTGACATCTGCTTCTGTAAATGGTTCATCTGCGTCCGTCGTTGCGCGATTCTGCTTGCGATGATGAAGGAGCGCCAACTTGTTTTCATGCGTCTTCTTGCTCGTCAGGGCTGTCTCGGCGTATGTATGTGAGCTGTTTATATCTAGAAATGAATGTACGGAGAATGTGAGAATAATTTAATGCTACTTTTATATATATATATATATATATATATATATATATATATATATATAAGCTCGGAATGTAAATGTATGTACAAGTTATAGTAAGAATTGAAAGTGTATTAGGCAACCACGCGTGTGTATCATAATTCTAAATTTTCAAATGTTGTAAAATTCTGCCACCTGTCCATTCGCTGTCGTGATCATGCCCCATGGGCGAAATATATTGACTGTTAACTTTCGAACAAGTTTTATATAATATGAGCATCAGGCTGTTATTCCTCATTTACATATTTATCATCATGCTCAAAATAGCTCTGCAAGACATCATTAACTTATGTTCTGTTTGAAGTTGAGAGTTGGAACACCAAAATCTTGCTTATAAACTAAGGATTAGGGGAAAAAAGGAGGTTGATCGCTTTGGGGGCGAAAATGCAGTTTTGCTCCGAGCTTTTTCGTTTGGGGGAATGCCTTTTTCCCCTCCCCCCCTTGGATCCGCCACTGGCCAATTTACCACCAAAAAGGCGGCCAGTGTCAATGAAGAACGCGTTTAAAAAGGATTTGTAAATGCTTATTTTCATGAATGCTTCCTCTTAGTGAGGACATGTTCACGTTTACCATCAAGCATATTTCGGGCCAGCTAACGACTGGTACCGTGGTAGAAAATGCTGAAAGCACCCACTGACACTAACTGGAGCGCGATGAGCAAATAATATAGTTATATTCGGTCATTGTAAAAACTGAGGTGTCGTATCCACCACCTCCACTTATCACAGTTGTCCTGGCTAACGGCTCAATACTGAAATACCCGATTGACGCTAACCTGAGCCTCATAGGCCGCAGAACCTCTGCGGGCCTGGGCCCCTGAGTTTTCGGTGACTTCGATGAGTTTATATCGAGTCCCCTCAGATGATCTGGGACCGCTTTAGTTAACCAGGCTCTCACACGGAACTTGAAACCTATATGTTGCCGCTGAAGCCTATTAAGCTTTTTGGGGCGCTTTTATTGATATAGGGCCCCATCAACCGGTCCTGGGCCCTCTGAGCTAAAAGCTGGAGCTCTGAGCTCTGAGCCCCAAGCTGGATTAGTGTCCCTTAAGCTGGTCAGGGTCCCCTGGGTTGGTATTGTTTTCGTTTAACTGATAAAGATCCCTTCAGCTTGTTTGGGGCCCGTTGTGCGTATCTGGGCACTAGTTCGTCGAGGCACCCAGCTAGTCTGGCCCTATTAGTTTTATGGGCCTTCTGAGCTTCTGCAGGTTCCCCTCAGAGTGTCTGGGCCCCAAACAAGCTGAAAATTGAAAATTGGACCCCTGGGTTAGTTTTGGGTCCCTGAGCTTATTTAGAAACCGTTTAAATAGGTAGGCACCCCACGCTGGTCTTGAGAATCCTGTGTTGGCGCTGAGGTCAAATGAGCTCGTCGGGGGCCCTTATCTGGGGCCCCCTTAACTGGCACGGGCCCCTCAGCTGATTTTGGAGACCCAAAATCCCTCCTACCGGATTCCACCCACGCCAGATTTCCTGACTCCCTGAGGGCCCCTGGGGGCCATTGGGGATTTTTCCCGCGATCAGCGCTAGGGCCCCTCCCCGAGACAAAGCTTACAACATGTCTCTGTGTATATACTCTAGCATCTGCCAGAGTTGAGCTAGAATCATTTTTAGGCACACTTCGCTTCCTCTCGTTACGGCGAATCATCAAATAATGCATAATATCACTATACTAGGTCAAAACATAAAAATGACCTGACCTAAGGCTAGGTCAAGGTCACCATCTAGCCTAGCATAGTCAGTATGCATATGAATCAACTCACAATAGCAATAAAGAATGGTATCAAAATACGGGTTTTATCAATATTTCCCGCAAAGCAATCAACCCAAGTCTTAAAACCTGCTTAGGAAGCCCCAGATGAACTCTCAGAGGTAACATGTCTAAACTTGCAACATGAACCGATAAAGAGGCCTAGGATACCATGATTTGGGGAATCCGAAGGTATTCCAAGCGGCGTCTGCAGACATAGAGCAATTTTTTGGCAAATTGCCGTTTTACCCCATGCATTTTCAATGGAGAGGTCATGATTCGTACCTGTCCCTAGGTCATCGATGGGAAAAAATCCCGCAATAAATGTATTAGTACTTTTTGGGCCCATTATATGGTACAAGTTTGAATTCGATAGATTCACCCTTTTCTTACTTACGCCAACTTAAACATTTTTTGGGAGTCTCGTCTGAGCACTTGTGGCGTGCGGACGTGTCCGGGGCTCGCTCCGACCCGGCCGTGTCAGGTCTTTTTGTGAGAGCGCGGGCGCCGAAGACAGGATTTTGATGAAGACAAACGAAAGGTGCTGATGTAGATAGGGTGACCGGCTCTTGTTTTTAGTTGTGATGTCACATTTGAAAAAGGGCAAGGGTTTCGTCCAGCAGAAAATCCAGCAGCTACAGCCGAGATCCGCCAGTCCCCAGAAGCGGCGCCGTGTATCAGGTGAGTCACGAGAGAACGGAGATATGGAAGCCATCAAAGACATGATGGAGAAGAAATTAGAAGAGTTTTCCAAGTTGAAAGACGAATTTAGAGACATTGCGGATTCCATGAAAGCCGAATTAAGCTCCCTGCGTGACCGTGTGAAGGATCTCGAAGATCACACTAACCGCAAGGATGAAGAGATGGAGGCCATGAAAAAGCAGCTACAGAATAGAGAAGATGTTGTGCGAGAGCTTCAGCGAAAAGTCCATCAGAATGAAGTGATTTCGCGCCAGCCAACGCTGGTGTTCTCCGGACCCGCCATTCGGGCCGGCCGGCCTATGACGTCACCGCCGCCCCGGGCCGCTCCGACCGGGTCGGTCGCTGGCCCAGGGTCACCCCGTGACGGGGGAGGGGGAGGCGGCGCAAGCGGAGTCAGCTGTTCGTCAGGACGGAGGAGGGGCTTCTGAGCGGTCGGCTGATGTGCAGCGGGCGGCCGGCGGCAGCTACGCGCAGGTGGCAGCGGCTACCTCACCAACGCAGCCGGACCGCGCAGCAGCGGCGGAGGCAGCAGCCGGCGGTGGTGGGGCTACAGCGACTCGACAACGCCAGCGGGAGGATGTGGAGGAGACACTGGTGACGCTGCTCAATGCAGCTTTCCCGGATCTGAACATGCAAAGGAGTGATATAGACAGAGTACACCGCACGAACGGCAAAATCTACTGCCGTTTTGTTAAGTCTGGTGACGGATCAGTGCGCGACCTTATCTATAGTAAAAGACTAAGTCTGAGAAACATGGCGAGGGGAAACGAGCTGTATGTAGCGGAGTCCCTTACGGGCTATAGGCAAGAAATATTCAACGAGTGTTTGGCGTTGAAGAAGAAGGGCAAGATATATACAGTGTTTACCCGCCATGGATCAGTGTTTCTGAAGGAAAGGCAACATGGCTACAACGTGCGGGTGGACGATTGGGAAGACCTCCAAAAGCTACATTTATAAGCTGTGTGTATGTTTTTGCATGAGTGAAGAATCATTCAATCCACGGTGCAAATGTTGTGTAGCGCTCCACAGTTGCGTGTTTAAAATGATGCTGTTTTTGGGAAAGTACAGAGGTTTGTTAGCTGTTCATTCATTGAATGTGAAATAACACATGAGTGCAGTTAAGATTTGCTCGGTAAATTGTAGGGGACTGGGAAGTTACCGAAAGAGAAAAGATGTTCTTAATTACTTGCGTAAGCTTGACTTCAACATTTACTTGCTACAAGATATTCACTGCAGTCCTGACAAAGAAAATTCGTTTCGTAATATGTGGGGAACGGATGTACTTATTGCACCTCATACGCACAATTCAAGGGGCGTAGCTATTTTCACAAAAAATTTGGACATTCACTTTCAGAATACGATTGTAGATCAAGACGGCAATTATTTGATTACAAAAGCAAAAATTAATCAGAGTTTTGATGTCGTGATTGCTTCTGTCTATGGCCCAAACGATGACTGTCCTGAATTTTATAGTAGACTAGAAGAGCTGTGTCTGCAAACAGCTGGTCAGGACACGCCTCTGCTTTTAGCAGGTGACTTGAATGTAGCTCTAAACGGAGAGCTTGACACGCATAATTATGCGCGAGAAAACAACATGAGGGCGAGAAATCGCATAATCAAAATGATGGAAGAGAACAACATGACTGATGTTTATCGTACCATGCACAGCAATGAAAAAAGGTATACATGGCGCGTTAGGCGGCCCGACATAAAGCAAGCTCGCCTTGATTACTTTCTTGCCTCTGAGCTTCTTTCTGCTCGTATTGCGAGTTGCCAGATTCAGCCAGCTTATAGAAGCGATCACTCAATGATCACCATGAGCCTAAATGTTGATGATCAGCCTAGAGGGCAAGGTTTTTTTAAATTTAACCAATCTTTGCTGAAAGACTACGAGTTTGTGTTAAAAATAAAGCAAGCCATAAATCATACAGTGCACCAGTATGCCATACTGGTTTATAGTGACGAATTTGTGGAAAACCATGCTGGGGAAGTGGATTTTGTGATTAGTGACCCTAGCTTCTGGGAAGCTCTCATATTAAATATTCGAACAGAAACAATATCTTATGGCATACACAAAGCTCGACAGACAAGAAGCGAAGAGAGTGTGCTAGAAAGAAAAATAGCAGAACTTGAGATTGAGTTAGGTTCGAACACCAGCACTGATGTTTTGGATGAAGTAGAACGTTATAGAATTAGGTTAGAAAATTTGCGCAGCCAAAAGGTAGATGGTCTGATAACACGAAGTAGGGCTAAATGGCAGGAAGCTGGGGAAAAATCGACATGGTATTTTCTGAGATTGGAAAAAAGAAATTTTACGAACAAGCAGATTCCCGCAATTACGGTGGGGACAGATAGATTAACCAAACAGAAGGATATAATTGCATATCTTTTAGAACATTTCCGAAGAACATTCAAGGAACATCTTGTGGATGAAACCGAATTAGAAGCATTTTTGCAAGAGTTAGAAGTGAAACAAATTGCAGACAAAGAAAAAGAATGATAGATGTTCCTCTTGAAATGAGCGAACTAGAATCTGCACTGAGAAACATGAAAAATAATAAATCACCGGGATCTGATGGATTCCCTGCAGAGTTTTCAAATTCTTTTGGAGCGATCTTAAACATTTTTATTACGCATGGTGTTGGAAAGTTACATAAAAGGCCGGCTACCCTTAACGTTGCGCGAAGGAATACTTACTCTTCTGCCTAAACCCAAGAAACCTAGGGACGAGATCAAATCCTACCGTCCAATAACTCTCCTCAACAGCAGTTATAAAATCCTAGCAGGAGCGATTGCGAATCGGTTCAAAAAAGTAATCTCAAGCGTCATTAGCTGCGAGCAGACAGCTTTTGCACACGGAAGATTTGCGGGCGATACCACACGTCTAACTTATGATATACTGCACCACCTGAAAACAAATAACAAGTCTGCTCTCTTTTTGAGCCTGGATATTGAGGGAGCATTTAACACCGTGAGCTGGCAGTTCGTAAGAGAAACCCTTAAAAGAGAAACTTTCCTGATAGCATGATAAAATGGTTTGACGTGCTCTATGTGGGAGCGTTTTCTAGACTTGTTTACAATGGCCACATATCCGACAGGATAAATCTTGAGAGATCATGCAGACAAGGGGATCCCTTAGCTGCTATGTATTCCTTTTGGTCATTGACTGTTTGCTGGAAAAGATTAAAATGAACCGAGGGATTAAAGGTATCAAAATTCGTGATATGGAATTTAAGCTGTCTTGTTTTGCTGATGATACGCTATGTTTATTGGATGGGAGTATAAATAGTTGCAGGGAGCTTTTTAATGATCTTGGAATATTTGCCAAGTATTCTGGATTAAAACCAAACATCAGTAAAAGTGAGGCATTTTGGGCGGGAGCGGGGGTAGGAAATAAAGACCCGATTTGTGTAGACCTGCATCTTAAGTGGGTTAAAAAGCTTAAAGTATTGGGAGTATATTTTGCAAATTATGATGCAAACGTCTTCGTTGAAAACTTTGAGAACAGGTTACAACGGGTCAGGAATATATTAAAAGGATGGAAAAATCGATATCTAACTATTAAAGGTAAAATAGTTGTTTTGAAGTCATTAGTTCTTCCAATTTTCACTCACGTTTTCACGGCTTTGCCCAGGCCAAATGATAGATTTATAAAAAATCTTAAGCAAGAAATGTTCTCATTCATTTGGCGAGGAAAATCTGATCGGATAAGAAGAAGTAGTCTCTACAAGCCGTACAGCGAGGGTGGCTTATCCATGACCGACATTGATTCTTATATAATCTCCCTTAAAGCAACCTGGTGTAGAAGGTATATGAACACTTCCCACGTGTGGAAGACTTTATTTGACAAAGAAATTGCAAAGGATGTTTTTATCTGGCAGCGAAATGCTCGAACAATGAGGCATCTTGCATTGAAAGTCACCAACCCCTTCTGGAAAGAGACATTTCAAGCCCATGCAACCATAACACCAGCCATCCCAATAGAAAATAGTGACATTGGAAATTGCAGTATATGGTACTCGGATTACACAAAGTTTAAAGAGAGCGAAATTCCGCACTGGCGACACAAAGGAGTAGAAAACTTAAATGATCTTGTACATGGTACAACAGGGGCAATGCTGACTTTAGAAGAGTTTAAGGATAGATTCAACGTGCAAGCAACATATTAGTCCAGTCAAGTTAGCATTTTTATAATGGGAACATGTCATAAAATTCGGACCCGCCATGAGATACACCATTGTGTTCGCAATTGATAAGGGCGTAACATATTCGAAATCCGCAAAAATCTACCGAGCGGATATTTTATAACAGGGGTGCAAAGTCCACGTGCCAGAGAAAAATCAGAAATTTCAAAGTAAGACGTCGTGGAGCGTGGAGCCTGCAACATCGTCCCAATGGCTATAATTTTTGAGAAGCAGGTACATATGATGCTGGCCAATTCAAGCAACCTTAGGTGGCCGGTGGCCTACCCTCAGTTTGCACGTGCTGCACGTGCAAAGTCAAAATTTTGCAATTTTGTCCTTATTTACATTGCTTCCATTAGCTCTCTTATCGATGTTTATTGTTGGATCACTGTTTTTATTTGTCATTTCATTACGCAACATGTGCTTAAAAGACACACAAAAAATTAGGTCTCTAGCTGTAACGGTTTGCTGCTGAGAAGCGTAACTGATGAGACATGTCGGGATCCTTCATTTCGGGGATACTGCATACTTCAAGGGCTTTTGGGCCAGCCAAAGCCGTAAAAATATGCATGGGATAGAAAACGGGATACACATTTCAAAGCAGCATAGAATTGGACGGGATGAGATATGTTTTCCAAGTTTAATTCCGAACCGGATCGGTTTTTGGAACTTTCGAGCTATAACGAAATGGAATGGGACGAAACTTTCTTTTTGGGTCATATTCTAGGACAGTATAATGTCCGCCAATATATTGACGGAACGGACTAACTGGATGAAATAATGTGGATGCTAACATTTGGCGTATGTTGACAGTGCAAGTATATAAAACTTCATATTTTATTCGCTGTAAGTGATGGAGCTTTGCTTTTCCGCGGGGTTATCATCGTGACTCACGTTGTTTCATGGACTCTTCTTGAATTTATTACTCATGTGCAAATTTAATAGTTTTCTTTAAACGACTTTCTTGATACTTTTTCGTCTATAGAATCATGGACCCGCCGCTGGGGGACGGGAAGACACGTCCCCCCATTTGGCAGAGGACGGCAGGGGCGTAGCCAGGATTTCGCTCAGGGGGCGCCCCGAAAAGGGCCCTGCGACAGCGCCAAAAGGACCCTGATGGGTAAAAAGAGCCCTGCTTGTTACATAATCGTGTCCTCAGGAGGGCCCTCAGGGGGGGGAGGGGCGGCCTTCCCTGCCACCCCCCTGGCTACGCCCCTGGAGGACGGAGTATGTGTTGTCCCCCCGCCCACCACTTTTCACGCAGGGTTCCATCACGTTTTATCCCGACAGAATGTGGTGAACAATCCCACAGCGTGGTGTGAAGCTGGTGGAAGATTTCGAGAGCCATCCAAAGGGTAAAAATATGCAGCAGGGTCTTCTTCTAGCAGTATCAGAGCTCTTAAATAGTTCACAGGAGAAGATGGAGAAGCACCTGCCCCAACGACGTTCTCCAACGAATGTTACCAGAAAAATGTTCGCCTCCGGAAGGTATTCCTGTTCTGTCGGAATTTAGAGTACTAGGGTGCTGAAACATTTAATTTGAGGTCTTTTTGGAATAAAATATGTCAACACGCAATTCAAATCTGTTTTTGGTGAGGGCAAAACTTACAGCTACGAGGAATTTCAACGCAAGTGCGGCATGCCTCCGAACACCTTCCCAGTTGTTGATGGAGTGATTATAACCGAGCACGGAGTTAGAAAGCTTCTGTCCAACCTGAACCCAAGGAAAGTAGCCGGGCCTGGTGGCCTGAGCACCCGTGTCTTGAAAGAACTCGCACATGAAGCGGCCCCTATACTCACGATGATTTACGCAACATCGCTTGACTCCGGTCTAGTCCCGATAGACTGGAAGGACGCCCTTGTGACACCAGTGTTTAAGAAAGGGCAGACACACGACCCAGCCAACTACCGCCCAGTTTCCCTCACCAGTGTGTGCTGCGAGGTAATGGAGCACATTCTGACCAGTACAATAATGACACATCTGGAATTTAACAGCATCATGAATAACAGCCAGCATGGATACCGAAAAAAGAGGTCATGTGAGACACAGCTTTTGGAATTAGTAGAAGAGCTAAATGAAAACCTGGCCAGTGGCTTTCAAACTGACGTCCTGGTCATGGATTTTGCTAAGGCGTTTGACATAGCTTACTTATTCACAAGCTCAGCCAGTATGGCATTAAAGGAAGGATTAACAACTGGATATCCGACTTCCTGAAGGATAGAAGACAGGCAGTGGTGGTTAACGGAAGCAAGTCCGGGTTCATTCCGGTCACATCCGGAGTCCCACAGGGCAGTGTCCTCGGCCCCTGTCTCTTCCTCGTGTCCATAAATGGCCTTCCGGACACCCTAGCAGCACGCACGCGGTTGTTTGCTGATGATACTGCAGCTTACAACGTAGTTTCCAACATTGCACACCAGTTCAGCCTACAAAAAGACTTGGACAAGCTTGCTCGCTGGGAGGAGAAGTGGTATATGCAGTTTCATCCGAAGAAATGTACCTCACTTCCAATCACCCGCAGCAGAGAACCAATGCAGTACCAATATGTCTTACATGGGCACAATCTAGAAACAGTCAGTTACGTCAAGTACCTGGGCGTCACACTCAGCAAGGACCTGACCTGGAAACTGCACATCGAGAATCTTTGTTCAAAAGCTAACAAGACATTAGGTTTCCTGAGGAGGAATTTGAAAATCAGCTCACGAAAGGTAAAGGAAACCGCATACAAAGCATATGTGCGCCCTTGCTTGGAATATGCTAGCTCCGTGTGGGATCCTCATCATCAAAATGATATCAACAGAATCGAAGCAATTCAACGCAGAGCTGCGCAGTTCGTGATTAGGGACTACAAACGCACCTCTAGTGTCTCAGTCATGCTGTCACCTCAAATGGCCACTGCTTGAGCAGCGACGGAAGGGGGCACGCCTAACAATGCTTCGAAAGATCGCCAATGGCAACGTAGAAGCAGATGAGCTAAGAGAAAAGCTAACACCGCTCCTTGAGCGGGCAAGACGAGGGCACCACCAGCAGTTTGTCATGCCGCAGTGCAGGACCGATTACCGTCTGCACTCATTCCTTCCAAAGACCATCAGGGACTGGAACCTACTGCCAGAAGAATCTTTGGATCGTGATTCTTTGATTTCTCTCTTGTAACTCTTGTGTGATTATTGTTTGTTCTTTTGGCTTTGCGAGACACGAGCTACAGCACTTCAATTGACAAAATAATCAACTCGATGATTGTGGTCAATATACGGTAGAAGTAGAAGTATTTGTATTGCGCTGCAAATACATCTGACAAGTAAATACCTGCATGTTAAATCCCATCTACCGCTCTTATACGCACGCACATGCCACGCCGTCTTTACTGGAAGGTTATGCACCCCTTTCATCCCAATTTAATAAGGGGAGACTGCAACGCTGGGCGGCCAATCGCGCCTGAAACATGAAATATTTAACCGTTTTGAGGCGATCTTTCCCGTTGTTGTAGATGCTTGGAATGTGTCTCATTGAAATCAGAATTGAATATATAATGGGAAAAAGTAGGTTTGAGTCTGAAAAGTAAAAAAATGTTTTTTTGAACGACCCTTTTGTCATCTCAGGTCAGGTCACCAGTGCAGGTTAAGTGACTTGACCTAAAAAATGTTTAATGTGTCATAAGTAAGAAAAGGACGAATCTATCGGATTGAAACTGATACTACATAATGGGCCTACCGAGTACTACAACATATATTCCGAGTTTGTTTCATATCGATGACCTAAGGTCAGATAGGGAGCATGACCTCTCCGTTGGAAATGCATGGGGAAAAAGAGATTGGGCTGTACTTGTGTAGATAAAGCTAAGAATACCTTCATATTCCCTAATTCGTAGTATCCTGGGCTCCTTTCTAGGTTTCTGTTGCAATGTTTCACCTCTGACCTCTGAGAGGTCATCTGGGCTACTTAAGCATATTTTCAGACTTGGGTCAATAACTGTGCAGGAAATGACGATACAACTTTTATTTTGATACCATTACGTTGAAATTGCTACTGTGAGACGATTGATGTGCATATTGACTGTGCTAGATTAGATAGTGACCTTGACCTGACTGATGTGTGACCTAATGTGTGTGATCAATGGTCGGGAATTATTGTCACCAAGTGAAAAAACAAATTTATAAATCAAAGTCAACCGACTTCTAATTTTACAGGCCAAAAATGTGTCCGTGATTTACACTATCCACCAAAAGGTCCCGACCCTAATTGACAGCGGTTTGATGAATTTCTCGTGAAATTCTTTTAAGTTTGTAATTTTGAAGTAATGTTTTCGTCATTGCTTTCTCAAACATTAACACTTCTATTTCAAATTTCAAATTGAAGTAAATCGTTACCAAGAATCCTTGGTACCACGATCGAGATCACGAGAAGGTATCCCACCTCACACCGTGAGATTCCAACTGCCTCGAACCGTACCACACCGGCACGTCAAATTCTACTATTTATTGCTATAAAATAATAATCCAGGACTTAAAAATCTCGGGATTTTAGGGCGCTTCAGCTGCCAGGGCTATATAGCGAACTTATCAATCCCCACCCTGAAGGTACCGTAAGAAATATATCTTCACATTGAAGCGATCATTACAGTAAGCCCAGGGGCCTGCTGGCCTGGTGGTTCTTACTTCATTGCCAACCACCTCAGAATGAGACGCGTGATGAATAAGGAACCAACTCAGGTAATTATGCAGCCGGATAAAACGTTTTCAAGGTTTAATTGGCCTCAAAATGGGTGCTGCATGCGCAATCCATAAAGTGAAGGATCCCGACATGTCCCAGCAAATAAGCTCTTCAGCAGCAAACCGTTACAGTTAGAGACCTAATTTTGTGTGTGCCTCTTCAAAACATATTGCATAATGACATGACAAACAAAAAAAAATAATCCGACAATAAACATCGATAAGAGAACTAACAAAAGCAATATAAATAAGGACAAAATTGCAAAATTTTGACTTTGCACGTGCAGCACGTGCAAACCGAGGATAGGGCACCGGCCAGCCAAGGTTGTTTGAATTGGCCAGCATCATATGTACCTGCTTCCCAAAAATTATAGCCATTGGGACGATGTTGCAGGCTCGACACACCACAATGTTATACTTTGAAACATCTGGTTTTTCTCTGGCACGTGGACTTTGCACCCCTGTTATAAAATATCCGCTCGGTAGATTTTTGCGGATTTTGGATATGTTACGCCGCTATCAATTGTGAACACAATTGTGTATATTATGGGAGGCTAGAATTTTATGACATGTAAATCCTAATTTGACTGGACTATATCTCGATTTTTTGGTCTTGTTCAAAGCCTGCCTAGGGAGTGGCGAGAAGGTAATAAAACCAAACTAGTCGGCCCGGTAATTCATCCGTATGTAGCATTCATTGTCTAGCAAAAGAATGGTGCTAAAAATTTCTACAGTCTTATCACAAATTCTAAGTTCTGCAATAGTAGTAATACATGGGAGGGGTATTGGGATGCCCAGTTAGGCAATATCCATTGGCCTGAAACATATGCACGAATATTTAAAGAAACAGACTCTGTGTATCTTCAAATGATTCAATACAAAGTAGTCACAAAGTTAACAGTTACAAACTGCCTTTTATTCAAAATGGGAAAATCCGAAACTGAAATGTGTATGAGGTGCAATATTTATCGGGAAACCACAATTCATAAATATTTGATGTGTAGGTACGTGGGACTGTTTTGGGATGAAGTACAGCTTTGGCTAAACTCGTTGAACGGACTAGGTACGCTAACAATAAGCAAAAAGGAAGCTATCTTAGGTGTTGAGGATAGGTTTGTGAACCATGTTATTATAATAGCGAAAGATATTGTCAACAGTAAAGAGAACCTCAGCGTCGAACATATGTTGCGCCGATTAAAAAATGATAGGGAAACTGAACGTATTATGGCAGTGTGGAAAGGACGCCTGAACGAGCACACAGACAAGTGGGCTGTATGCACTTTTCGATGAAACACTTCTCAAAGCTTGAATGTTCCTCTGCTTTAGGATTTATCTCTTGATCTCGTGTATCGAAAACTTGATTTGATTCTTTGGTTGTTTTCTGCTTGCTTAACACTGTTCTGATATGATCTCACCGTCAGTGCTCGGATATGAATATTGTATGTGTAATTTGCGATGTGTTAACGACTAAACTGATCTGTCTTTTTGCGGAATAAAGTATAAACATCTGAAAAAACTTAAACATTTTTTGGGATGAGGTCACTTGACCTGCACTGGTAACCTGACCTGAGATGACGCAACCTTAAATTTTGAGGGAAAGTTGCGGAATTGATCAATGATAAGGTGTGACAAGTACTGTGTCGCTTCGCGCCGACGTTTTTTCGTGCCACTGGGAGACCTCGAGGGGGTGTTCCAGCACTCCCCAACGGGCCGGAACGGGGTGCGAATACTCTAGAACAGGGCTGAGGCCAAAAGGGAAGGCTCTTAACAATGTCTGCAATTTTTGGGGTCAAGGTCATTCAAGGTCATTGACCTATTACGGCACAACCCAACATATTATGCCTAATTTACGCTATAACTAGCGCTGTGCCCAAGCTTACCATGACCTTTGATCAAGCCTTGATCATCAAGGCCAGTGACCTTTAAAATTGACCTGTAACCTTGATCTAAACACTGAATAACCTTTATTTTGATATAATAGCATACGTCATAATAGGAAGCGTAACATTATGCAACGTCATTTAGGGGCTGTCCAGGAGTACCTGTGCTCATCAGGGACACCTATGCTCTCTGGGGGGGGGGCTTTGCTTCGATGAGGCACCTGTGCCACCCAGGGGCGCCTTCGCTCCCCAATGGACGCAACCTAGCTATCCAGGGGCATCTTTGCTGTTCCGGGGGTGCCTTTGATACCCAGTGCCCAAGGGGAGCTTTTTCTTATCCAGGTTCACCTTGGTATTGAGGGGCGTATTTTTATTCAAGGTAACCTATACTACCCAGTGGCGCCTACCCTATGCAAGGGGCGCTTAGGCTATCCAGGGGGCGGCACTTTGCTATGCATAGGGCGCCCTTATGCTCTCCATGGGCACCTCATTCAGAGGGTGCCTCTGATATTCAGAGGCGCTTTTCCTATCAACAGGGTACCTGTGCCATCTTGGGGCTATTCTTATCAAGGGACGCTGCTGTTATTCAGGAATACCTACACCACTGTCGAGGGTCGCCTTTGCTACCCAGAGGCGCCTTTACTTCTTAGGAAATTTGGCGCCTGTGCCTTAAGGAGTGCTTCGGCATCGATTGATTGCTCTATTATTGGGCTTAGGTGCACGTGAACCTTGAGCTCATGTAGCGCCCATATTTTTGCTAAGGAATGCTTATGCTATCAAAGGGCGCCTTTACTATCCAGGGCCACTGTTTTATTCAAGGCAGTCTGTTCTATCCACGGGCATCTGATATTTCGGGGGCGGTGCCTAGGTTATTCAGGAGGCGGTTTTTTCTCTACAGGGGCGCACTATTGCTTTCCACGGGCGCCGTTACTGCCCAGGGGTATCTTTCTATCCAGGGGTGCATATGCTGTCTAGGTGTATTTTTCAATCACAGACATGATTGAAATACATGCCCCTACGTTATCCTGTGTTGCTTTTTGTCTCCGGGAGGCGCTATTTTTCTCTTCCGGGCACCAGTTTATCCAAGGGCACCTATGCTGTCCAGAGAACCTTTGTTATCTAGGGCTGCCTTCGCTGTTAAGGGGCACCTTTGCTACCCAAAGGGAGCATTTTACTTTCCTGGAGTGCCTATTTCCATCTAAGGGGAACATATGCTATCTTGGAGCGCCTTTGCAAACATGGGGCGCACTTTTCTATCCAGGTACGCCTTTGCACTTGAGGGGGCGCCTCTGCAATCCAGGAGGAGCCCAAAATAGATGGAGAATAAAAATTCTGAAATAAGGCGCTCGAACACTGAAATAAAGTGCCTAGTTATCAGAAAGAGGCGCTCATCTGCTGAGCGGGGAGGACTGCTGGTTGGTGAGGGCAGCGTTCTCGGAAACGGGGCGCACATACTGAAAAAGGCACCCGGTTGCAGCGATGGAGCACTAAGCCTTCAGTTATGGGTTAATGAAATGTGGTTAATAAAGGCAGTCCATGCTCAAATTGAGCGCTCGAGCCCTGTAACAGAGCGCGCAACTGTCGGACAGGTGTGCCAAACCATAGAAAGAAGGGCAGCTGAAGATGGAAAGGGACACCTATGATATCCTGGGGGCGCCTGTACTCTCAGGTGAGGCGCTTGTTTTCTTTCTCAGGCGCCTAGTTTATCCATGGCCGCCTATGCTGTCCAGATCATCTATTTCAAGAAGGGTTAACTTTGCTGTCCAGGGGCGCCTTTGCTATCCAAGGGCGCATATAATATCTGTAGGGCGCTTTATGCAGAGGGCGCCCAGGCTGTCCAAGGGCGCCGTCCTAACCAAAGGCCGCCTTTCACTTCCCTGAAGTGCCTATTTCTATGTAAGGAGTGCATATATTATCTAGGAGTGCCGTTGATATACGGAGACGCCTTTTTGTCCAGCGGCGCCTTTGCTCTTGAGGGGCGCTGCTCCAATCCACGGTAGCTGAAGATGGATAAGGGACATCTATGTTATACAGGGGGAGCCTGTACTTTCCAATGGGGCGCTCATTTTCCTTCTCAGGCACCTAGTTTATATAAGGAGCGCATAGGCTATCCAAAGGCGCCTTGGCTTTCGAAGGGGTGCCTTCCTAGGGGCGCCTTTGCTATCCAAGGGCACCTTTCTTAACCAAGGGGCGCATTTTGCTTTGCTGGAGCGCCTATTCCTATCTAAGGGGCGCGTATGTTATCTAGGAGCGCCTTTGATACCAGGAGGCGTCTTTTTGTCCCGGGGCGCCTTTGCTCTTGGGGGGGGGGCGCTGCTCCAATGCAGGGCAGCTGAAGGTGGATAAGGGACATCTATGTTATACAGAGGGCGCCTGTACTTCCCAGTGGGGCGCTCGTTTTCCTTCTCGGGCTCCTAGTTTATCCAGGGGGCGTCTAGGCTATCCAAAGGCGGTTTTTCTATCGAAGGGGTGCCTTCCCAGGGGCGCCTTTGCTGTCCACGGCACTTGTGTTATCCAGGGTTGTATTTGCTGTCCAGGGGCGCCTTTGCTATCCAAGGGTGCATATGACATCCGTAGGCGCTTTTTCCAGTGGGCGCCTAGGCTATCAAAGGGCGCCTTTTCTACCCAAGGTGAGCATTTTATTTTCCTAAAGCGCCTATTTCTATCTAAGGGGCGCTTATGCTGCCCAGGGCACCTATGTTACCAAGATTTGCCTTTACTGCCCAGGGGCGCCTTTCCTAGCCAAGGGCGAATATGATATCCGTAGGGCGCTTCATCCAGGGGGCGCCTAGGCTATCCAAAGGCGGATTTTCTATCGAAGGGG
Source organism: Lepas anatifera (assembly GCA_034440635.1). Classification (NCBI taxonomy): domain Eukaryota; kingdom Metazoa; phylum Arthropoda; class Thecostraca; family Lepadidae; genus Lepas; species Lepas anatifera. Next base: position 101,881 of record JAOTON010000041.1, read on the forward strand.
TGCCTTCCTAGGGGCGCCTTTGCTACCCAGGGGTGCCTTTGCTGTCCACAGCACTTGTGTTATCTAGGGTTTTCTTTGCTATCCAGGGGCGCCTTTGCTATACAAGAGTGCATATAGCATACGTAGGGCGCTTTTTGCAGTGGGCGCCTAGGCTATCAAAGGGCGCCTTTTTCTACCCAAGGTGAGCGTTTTATTTTCCTAAAGCGTCTATTTCTATCTAAGGGGCGCTTATGCTGTCCAGGGCACCTATGTTACCAAGATTTGCTTTTTCTGCCCAGGGGCGCCTTTCCTAGCCAAGGGCGCATATAGTATCCGTAGGGCACTTCATCCAAGGGGCGCCTAGGCTATCTAAAGGCGGTTTTTCTATCGAAGGGGTGCCTTCCTAGGGGCGCCTTTGCTACCCAGGGGCGCCTTTGCTGTCCACAGCACTTAGGGTTGTCTTTGCTGTCCAGGGGCGCCTTTGCTATCCAAGGGTGCATATGACATCCGTAGGGCGCTTTTTCCAGTGGGCGCCTAGGCTATCAACGGGCGCCTTTTTCTACCCAAGGTGAACATTTTATTTTCCTAAAGCGCCTACTTCTATCTAAGGGGCGCTTATGCTGTCCGGGGTACCTATGTTACCAAGATTTGCCTTTGCTGCCCAGGGGCGCCTTTCCTAGCCAAGGGCGCATATGATATCCGTAGTTCGCTTCATCCAGGGGGCGCCTAGGCTATCCAAAGGCGGGTTTCTATCGAAGGGGTGCCTTCCTAGGGGCGCCTTTGCTACCCAGGGGCGCCTTTGCTGTCCAGGGGCGCCTTTGCTATCCAAGGGTGCATATGACAAATGACAGCCGTAGGGCGCTTTTTCCAGTGGGCGCCTAGGCTATCAAAGGGCGCCTTTTTCTACCGAAGGTGAGCATTTTATTTTCCTAAAGCGCCTATTTCTATCTAAGGGGTGCTTATGCTGTCCAGTTCACCTATGTTACCAAGATTTGCCTTTGCTGCCCAGGGGCGCCTTTCCTAGCCAAGGGCGCATATGGTATCCGTAGGGCGCTTCATCCAGGGGGCGCCTAGGCTACCCAGGGGCGCCTCATCCAGGGGGCGCTTAGGCTACTCAGGGGTGCATTAGTTCCCCATGGCGCAATCTTGCTATCTAGTGGCGCCTTTTCTTTGCCGGGGCGCTTTTGTTAGCTTTCTAAATTTCATCTTCAACATTTTACTGGGGCACAAAAGACCAGTAAAGGCGTCTAGTGTTTGGGCAGGGGCGCTTTGCCATGGTTTTAAGGAGTATGTGTTCATTCAAGTGGAATAAGTGGTATCTACCACCTTGGCGCACGAAATGGGTACAGGCGCGCCGCTCATATCGGGCGCCTTCGGCGCCCGATATGAGCTGAGCTTTACTGGGGCGCTTCGGAGCTAAGGGGGGGGGCCCGGGCCCCCTGGGCCCCCCTTGGATCCGTCACTGATTTACGGTAAGATATGTTGGCTGCGCTAGGAGCCTGACGTCTGATTACCCGACCCGACAATTCTATCGATTTCATTAGTGCCCCAACACATAAGCGCAAATAATGACACCACTCGGCCTGCTTTATGTCGCCCTGCACATCAGGCCAACTTTACATTCACTTAAAGCCAGGGTGTTTGGCAGTTCAACACACCGAACAAATGGAATGCGGGGTTATAGCCCGCCGTACATTCGTGAGACTGCTTGTTAGGTTTTATTGAGAGGGTGCATGCCAAATATTCACTGAGATCAATATTCGGAATGATTAGATGGTGAAGGCGGTCCGAGACACGAAGTGCCACGAGACCATGCAGAGCGTAACGGACGCTGGAACGTTATGCGGAATTCTTGAATGATGAGGTCAATTTTTCTTGAAATATGAGGTCAAACATAGTACAATTGGAAAAAGTTCGGGACCTTACGGAGAATCGATGCCTACCAATATAGTCGAACAGGACACACTTAGTCTCCGATACCTTCAACCAGCTGAAAAGTCGTCTTACTCATGACCACCTCAGTCTGAACAATCTATAGTATCATGTTTGTGCCCGGGTGGTACCTGACTGTCAAAATAGCAATGTTAGTCAAGCTGCTTTCGCTTTGTAGCGTAATTGCTCTTTTATCTCCTCACTCCATTGACAACACTGATGTATTCTAATGATAGAAGTAACGAAATTTATCACGATTGAAAGTTGTTTATATATCTGTTAAAAGCGGGATATCAATATCCCCCATTTCTTTCACGAGCATTTACCCCGATGAATCACTTGCCCCCGGACTCGACCGGACCAGTCGTGACATGTGTGCTTGCGTGCGGGGGGCAGCGGGTCGTGAGTGAGGCGCCCGCGGCGATTATCGCCTCCGCCGACCGATAGTGTCGCGACGCGGCCAGGCGGGCGCGGCCCAGTATCAACATCAAAGGCGGCCGCCGTCTGAAGTCGCCGATAAAGCGGCCGCCGTGGCGTGAGCGGCCCCGCACGATACGACCGGTCAGGCGTGGAACCACTCAAGTGCAGAGGCTGGCTGCAAAGTTGAGGTCGCGCACTTCGTCGACAAGGGTTGAAGCTTCAGTTATGAGATCGATGCCTGTTCTTGACCATGACACCGACCCTTTTACCCAGCTGTGTCAAAGATCCTGCCTCTGAGAGCTTAGTCCGGCCATGTCTGGGCACGTTAATGGGTCCATCGCCACACTGTGGGCTATTATGGCGTAGTGAAACGTAGCGATATATAGGTAAGGGGACGGGGAGAGAGCCTAACGGCAGGACTAGCACTAAATTTTGACTTTAAGAGGTGAGCTCACACAAAAGCTTAGTCGTGAACATCAGACGAAACAAAACGATCTCAATCACCGTTGGTTATACTATTTTTTTAATGCATTTATATACTCATATGCCTAAACTAAGGCTTGGTGATCGAGAAAACGTCGCTCAGTACCAGCCCTTCCCACCTCCATGCTATATTTCCGGGAAAGAACTATAGATACATCAGCACAAAACGCAAAAAAATCGCACAACATTCGCCACAAAACGACCCAAAAAATGACGACACCCTAATCTTTCAGTTTTCCACCAAAATTAGTACCCAGGGTACCCTATGTACCCAGGGTACCCTATGTACCCAGGAAAATGTGATTTTTCGTGTATGACAGTAGAGGACGGAGCATAGTTTTGACCGAGAGCTCGATAATGAGCTCTCGTTATATTCTTAATGTGTTTTCAACTCATAAAGACTTGCTTAGTCATGTGTCCGAAGCAGGTCCCATAGCTGAGAGCTTTTTTCAGGGGAAACAGAATGTTTCTCCGCAGCTCGTGTTTAGCTAATTCCTGACCGGACACTTAACACACGCCCCGCTGGGGTCCCTGGCATGACGCACCCCGCTGGTGGGGGCGTTTTCCACCCCCGTATCTAATTTCCCAGGAAAGCTAAAGAAAAATTACGGACGGCATTCGAAATCTCTTGACAAGACAAAGAGAAATTAGAGGAAACATTTCTATGTCAGTTCAATATTGAGGTCAGCATAGGTCAAAGGAGGTTCCATAGGCTTACAACAGGGCAGTGTAAGTTTCCAATTCTACACATTTACTCAGCAAAGCTAGAGAAAATATTTATGCATCAATGGATTCCTCTCATCGTGGTGAATCGAATGATGTATAACATGACCTTGCTAGGTAAAATTGTGAAAATAACCTGACCTCGAGCTAGGTCAGGGTCACAGGGTGACCTGGTATGGTCATGTTGCATATCAATCGACTCCTCGTGACAATATAGGCACAATGCAAGCAAAATAAGAGCTTTATCTCGATTCAGTGAGAAGTTATTGGCAAAACAACCACTGTATGCTCCTGTGACCTAACATGACTTTTGAGAGGTCAGATGGTAAAAAAGCAACTTAATCGTCAAAATCGTGGTAAGAAACCACGGTGTTGGGATTGTAAGCTTTATCTATCCAGTATTTACTGACAACGAGCCCTTTCAATTTTTTACCATAGACATATAAAGGGGTGACCAAAAAATTGACCCAACCTTAAGTCAACAATATCAAAATTTTGAGATAACATGTTTGTAGGTCCTAATCACCTTATCATATTGTGAATGTTTCAAACTGATTGGTTGGTAGATGTTCCTTAGGCGCCGCTTCAAACCCGTGATTTTAGGTTTTGGGGTTGGGTCACTTGACCTTGGATAGCTAGTTGACCTGACCTGACCTAAAAATTTGGTCAGGTGCGTAAAATTGATTAAGGATACGGTTCTGTAAGTTTCGTTGCTCTGCGTTTCTTCGTTTTTTGCGTTATCTGGGAAAAACCAGGAGGGGAATTTCGCCTCCCCCAGCGGGACGCGTGTTAAACCCTTGCACCGGTCGGGTGTGTTTGAACACCTCCCCCGGGTTTTTCCTGCGGCACGAAAAAATAACGGTGCGAGGTACCGCCGTACTTGGCAACCCTTATCCTTGATCAATTCCGCAACTTTCGTTGAAATTTTAAGGTCGGGTCATTTCAGATCAGGTCACCAGTGCAGGCTAAGTGACCTCACCTGTAAAGATATTTAAGGTGGCATAAGTAAGAAAAAGGTCAATTTATCGGATTGAAACTTACACCACACAATGGCCCCACCGAGTGCTACAAAATTTATTCCGGGATTTTTCATATCGATGACCTAAGGTCAAGTATGGACCGTGACCTCTCCATTAAAAATACATGGGAAAACAGATATTGGGCTTTATTTGTGTAGCTACAGCTGGTAATACCTTCATATGCTCCAAATCGTAGTATCCTGGGTCCCTTTCCCGGTTCATGCTGCAATTTTTACCTGTGACCTCTGAGAGGTCATCTAAGACTACACAAGCAGTTTTCAGACTTAGTTCAATAACTTCGCATGAAATAATGCTACAGATTTTATTTTGATATCATTGCGTTTGAATCGCTATTGCGAGTCAATTGATGTGCATATTGCCTTTGCTGGGTTAAAAAGTGACTTTAACCTTATTCAAGGTCAGGTAATTTGCGTGTTTTGACCTAGTATGGTCATATTATACATCATTCGATTCGCCGTGACGAGAGGAGGCGAATGGTGCCTAAAATTATTCTAATTTAACTCTGTCAGATGTTAGAGCCGAAAAACTATACTTAAAATGCCACCTTATTTGACCTGTCCTGACCTCAATATTGACCTGGGCCAAAAAGTGACTGATATAGTTTCGTCATGAATTTGTATGAGCTATCCACTAATTTCCGCGTTTTTTCTATCCCGTATAGGAACCGAGTTCGAGGGGTGTTCAAACAACCACACCATGGCGATGGTGGCTAGGAGGCCCACCGGGGCGCGGGTTAATATTAATGTCAACTCAGCAAGGGTGCCGGGTGGAGCTTATGCCTTTCCCTCTATCCCAGACTAACAATACCACATTTGGTGCGGAGAAATTGTGTATAATTGTCACAAACTTTGATTGATTTTTGCTAAAAGTTTCCCACCTAAGAACAGCTCAGCAGTTTGCTATCCCACCTTAACGAACAACTATACGCAGTTGCCAAGGTTTTCCGAAGCGAAGTTTCGGTATATCAAGCTCTTGCACTGTACAACATTGAATGCAGACCCAGGCAAATAGAATAATGTATAAATGATATGCACCTTACAGACTTTAACCCGCGCCCCACCGGGGGTCCGGCGCCACCTTCGCCCCACCGGGGGGCCATCGATGGCCCCCTCTAACTCCGAAAATATGGGCGTTAGCGCAAAACTGCAAAGTGCAATAGAAAGCTCGCGTGAATTCAGTAAGAAATTACTTCGCATGTTTTAGTGCTCAGGTCAATGGTTTGACCTCCAGAGGTCAAATTAGGTCAAGATCGGCTATTTTCACTCAAATATGCAATGATTAAGCAAACTGGGCATAACTCTTATGTCATTAGAGCTATTGAGGCCTGGTAAAGTACATTTGATAGCAAATTGCCTGTACTTTTTTCCGCTATGTGGAACGTAAAGACCTCCCGCCAGTGGTTTGACCGCCAGAGGTCACCTCGTGACCTAATATGACCTGAGGTCACGAAAGGTCAAAAAGTGACCTTGCCGTATATCAAATGAAAGCCAGTGACAAAACAAACACGATGGTGTTTGTTTCACCGCCCTAGCTCAATTAGGTCAAAAGTTATTGTCAAAATACTGTTTTTGACCTCCGGTGACCTTGGATGACCTTGGAAAAGTCAAAGGGCAAATATGACCCCTGAGATCCGTGAAAGGGTGTCCAAAAACGTTGTTCTGAGCAGTCTGAGTATTTGCAATCATTTTTGTGGCTTTTATATCATGAAATGGCTTTTCCCCATGCTTTTCCAATGGGAGAGGTCGCCTCGTGACCTGACCTCAGGGCACGAAATCGAAAAATCCCGGATATACACCTTGTAGACCCTGGAGGGGTCATGAAGTGTAGGAAGTTTCAAATCGATCGACTTTGAAATGTAGCTCTTACAGAGCTCTAAAGTGAAGTGAGGTGACCTTGGTTGACCTCGTCTGGTGACCTGACCTTGGGTGACCCGGGGTAAAAAATTTCAGGGATGATGGGAAAATGATGCAGTGAGAGGTAGAGCCCTCAACCGCGGTGCTGGGCCTCGTCGTTTTTCTGCTATCCCGGAAAAACCTTAGGGGGGCCATCGATGGCCCCCCGGTGGGGCGAGGGTTAATACCTCTTACTTGGAAGAGATACTGGACCCAACCTACTTCACATTTGACCTGACAGGTGGCTGAAAGTTTCAGGAAAGAAGTTCAAGACGAACAGGGCAAACATACGCAAATTTGCAGTGATTTATATTGTCATTTCTCACAGCTTCGCGAGCCAGAGGGGCACCTCTCTCCACTCCTCGCCACGATTAGGGTCACAATTTTTCAGTGGTACAGTTCTAAAAACGGCGTATGCTCGGCGCGGTTGCCAAATTGCAGATCCCTGGGGTGATGTGACAGCAGAAACGGTGCCAAATCCAGTCGGTCTGTCACGGGGCGGCCCTCCGTGTCGTTCCGCGGGGAAAGTGCGGCGGCGACGGCGCGGCGACGGCGACGGTGGCGTTAGCACGGGATTTACGACATTGGCCGCGCCTCCACCCCGCGCGCCTCTGCATTCAAACGGTGCGCGGCAAGGGCGCCAGCGCCGTTGGTGTCTGACGGACGGTACCCCAGCCAGTCGACGATCTGAAGAAGAGCGCAGATGGAAACGATGAAGGCGGAGAGAGCCTCGTTTATCGTCTGTTTCCAAGCCTTCAATTATAGAAGACAGTCGCCCACTCTTCGCCAAATTATGATGTGGCAAGCTGGAGCCACCACCAAGGGATATAATTAAGTTCGTTGACATGGAAGCTCGAACAGGGTAAATACTTTTAAAACGGATGACAATATTTTTTGGCACTTTATCAATGTGGTTTGTGGAGATAGCAGGTTACAACGCTCACTCCACAAAACTATGTAACCGCTAAGTTTGGTGCACCCTTAAGCCCCAATAATCAATCAATCATCTACTACGATACTATCACCTACTAAGCTACCGCAAGACGATGGGATACGCTGAAAACTATACCGAAGTCGACGTCTCAGAGCAAAAAAAAATTGATGCACACCTGCATATATAACCAAGCGTCCAAAACCTGTTTTCCATTAGATCAGGCTTAGGATGACACGCATCCTCGCTATCTGCAAGGAAGTGGTGCTGCTGTAAAGTTACGATAACATCCGACAATGTTCACTGCATCGTGGGAAGAAACTGGCTGCGTAACTTTTTTATTAATTATCTTCGATTCGGGTGGAAAACTGTATATCTTTTATTGAAAAACCTGCCTCCAAGTTCTCAGATTCAACCGATTGTCCTGATATTGGAATTAACTGCAACATTTACATGCATCTGTCTCGAATAAAAATAAATAGTGCTGAGCGTGACGCTACTCCAGTCCGCTACTCCCCTCCTTCGCTAATTACGGACTGCCCGGAGGGTAGCGGGGTAGCGGTAGTATCTTCTATACCCGAATGGTAGCTTGGAAGTAGCTGGGGGGCAGGTAGTGAACTCACAGAACTCCTTCTGCTACCGGCAGCCTGCTAACACCCACACCGCAGAGGAGTATGACGCTAACGGGCACTACTCCTGGAGGGGGCTGGCGTGGCACCCTGAGATCTAAAAAAAACTAAGAGATTCAGGAAAACGCCTGCTTAGGGCTGGGCTGTATAAGGGCTATGTTGATCTACATTATAGCCAACTTCGATTTTCTAGATTAGTATCTTCAAGATCAAACGAGGTCATTCAGGTCGAATACTGGCCGTGCTGGGCACCTATTTTGAAATTCCGTGAGCATGCGGAAAAATTCGGGAACATACTGAAAATGGACCCAATCCATAAGAGGAAGGAGCCAAAAAATGTTCAGGAAATGTTGTGTTCAAATTCATTCAAAGCCATTGATCTATCATGTCACATCATGACAGATTTCGCGTAATTTACACCATAAGTAGCACTATGGCGGCTGTTGAATGATAAATGACGGTTTACCTTGGCCCATAACCTTAAAGTTTGACCTTACACCTTGAGTCTGAGGTCAAGTTGGTCATGTTTGAAAGGTCAACCTGATCCTTACCGTCTCTTTCCATAGTTTTTGATCACCCCATATTCATCACGAAAATTCTTTAAAAGTCTCCCCAATACTGTGGAAGTGCGAGTAATACGAGACAAAAAGTTTAACACTAAGTCAGCTTAGCAATGACGTCAAAGCATAATATACGTCGTACTGGTTAACGACATTTGACGAGAAGTAATTGGGTCAATAACCTCGAAAATTAAGGTGTGACCTTGACCTGTGACCTTTGAACTTGACACTGATGACTGATGACTGATTCATATGATGCGACTTTGACATCATCGCTTATATGGCGTTATGATGTCCTCACCCTGCCTTCACTGCAGGTGCACTGGTGCGACCGCGCGATTGTGGCAATCGCAAAATATACTTAACCTTTCGAAATCTATGGGGAAAAACGGCCGATTTTCAGAAATATTGCACTAATCACCACTACTTTGAATTCTGTCAAATCTAGCCAAGTAGCATTTTTTTGCGGCTGCGAACGGTTCTGCAGATACCTGGAAAAATAGTTGTGGGCTCCCAAGGTCCCCTCCAGTGAACAGGAAACACCACTAAAAAAGAACAGAAAAAGACATGAATATTAAAAACATGTTCCCATAAAAGTAAAACAAAGGCAGATTGAATTGATGTTTTTGTGTGATTTTCTTTGTATACTTTACAATGTAACCGTAACTCTTATGTTACATACAAATAAGCAGTAGTTTTCTTTGGAATTTATTTACAAGAGATCAATAAAAATGCATTTTTAGTTGCGGTTTAGCAATGATCTTTAAAGAAAACTAGCGGTAGCAGAGTAGCAGAGTGGCGGGTACAGAGTGGTTTCTCAATTTCTAAAAAGTAACGCTAGTAGCGGCAGCAGTTGCAGCTAGGCAAGGTAGTGGAAGTAGCGGTTGTGGCTTCAATATTTCTGCACCAGGCCCACCTCTGAAAGATCGTCTGACCTTGGAAAATATTAGACATGAGTCTCCCGTTACCGTAAGACGCGATCGTAGTGAATGCATTACAACCTTTAAACCTATTTCTGTCGGGGGCAGATTCTACCCACTCCTCCTTTTCCAGGATATCTCCAAAACAGTTCGCGATAGGAATTTGAAAGCTGATGAATTGTTCTAAAATTATATTGGACATATTCCTGAATGTTTTGAAATTATATCTTAACCAGGGGGTGGAGCTATGGCTCTCTATTTAGGTATGATCTATTCCCAAATCAAATATTGTTGTGTACGGTACGTTCTTGGTAGAACTAAGCCGTCCATAACAATATTGAGAGCAGTTAGAATAGCAGAATATTATAAATAAGATGCCAGGTGATAGTTCACTTACATTTCCATATGATTTTCGGACAGATACAATTCCAGAAACTCAAAATGATAGGCTTCAAATGTAACTGGGTTACATTCTTAAAAGTAAATAGAGTGCTTACAGGACAGCTCGGGCATCCAGGAACCTGACAGGGGCAGATTCAAGGGAATCTGGCACCTTTACGATGCGATTAGAACTGAATTACCCAGGTGATAGGGCAGGCCGAGAAATCTCAGGTTTGGTGTTCCATTGGTCCAATATTTGGCCTTTGCGGACAAGCAGCGTGTATACGCAGCGGGTATCAACCACACCGAGCCCAAACTGCCGTTCTGAGGTTCACGAACCCACTGCAAGCCATAAGCTGTTGCCCTATTAGGCCAATAGGGAGGCTGGGCTTATTAGTAGACATCAGTGTTCCAAAAGAGCAGTGCGCTTGTGGGGCGCTAATGATGCCGTAAACAAAGTAAGAAGCCAGGGCTTTTTGTTAGAATGGTTAACATTGTATACATTGTCATATACATTGTTAACATTGACTGGTTAACATTGTATGAAAATGTCGTATTCCCTTTAACAGCGTCCCGCCCTGATGCTGTGTCTACCACGGTCACGGCATGCAGACGCCACCGCCGACCTGAAGTGTATGTACCTACCTAGGCTCACGGAAATTGCATGGAACTGCCGGTTCGCTCCGTTAATTTTTCAGCAGTTGGCTCCGTTACCTCTCACGACTGCTTGCGCTCAGTGACTTTCGAGTGCAGTCTCCTCCCTCTCTCTCTCTCTCTCTCTCTCTCTCTCTCTCTGTGATAGAGAAAGGTGCCTCCCCTCTCTCTGTCTCCACTTGTGCATTACTTCCTTTCTATTGCTCTGCTGCTCTCTATCTTCTCTTTCTCTCTTGCTTTTTTCTGTTTTGGAAGCTATTTAACCCGCGCCCCACCGGGGGTCCGGCGCCACCTTCGCCCCACCGGGGGCCATCGATGGCCCCCTCTAACTCCGAAAATATGGGCGTTAGCGCAAATCTGCAAAGTGCAATAGAAAGCTCGCGTGAATTCAGTAAGAAATTACTTCGCATGTATTAGTGCTCAGGTCAATGGTTTGACCTCCAGAGGTCAAATTAGGTCAAGATCGGCTATTTTCACTCAAATATGCAATGATTAAGCAAACTGGGCATAACTCTTATGTCATTAGAGCTATTGAGGCCTGGTAAAGTACATTTGATAGCAAATTGCCAGTACTTTTTCTGCTATGTGGAACGTAAAGACCTCCCGCCAGTGGTTTGACCGCCAGAGGTCACCTCGTGACCTAATATGACCTGAGGTCACGAAAGGTCACAAAGTGACCTTGCCGTATATCAAATGAAAGCCAGTGACAAGACAAACACGATGGTGTTTGTTTCACCGCTCTAGCTCAATTAGGTCAAAAGTTATTGTCAAAATACTGTTTTTGACCTCTGGTGACCTTGGATAACCTTGGAAAAGTCAAAGGGCAAATATGACCCCTGGGATCCGTGAAAGGGTGCCCAAAAACGTTGTTCTGAGCAGTCTGAGTATTTGCAATCATTTTTGTGGCTTTTATATCATGAAATAGCTTTTCCCATGCTTTTCCAATGGGAGAGGTCGCCTCGTGACCTGACCTCAGGGCACGAAATCGAAAAAATCCCGGATATACACCTTGTAGACCCTGGAGGGGTCATGAACTGTAGGCAGTTTCAAATCGATCGACTTTGAAATGTAGCTCTTACAGAGCTCTAAAGGTGAAGTGAGGTGACCTTGGTTGACCTCGTCTGGTGACCTGACCTTGGGTGACCCGGGGTAAAAAATTTCAGGGATGATGGGAAAATGATGCAGTGAGAGGTAGAGCCCTCAACCGCGGTGCTGCGCGTCGTCGTTTTTCTGCTATCCTGGAAAACCTTAGGGGGCCATCGATGGCCCCTTCGGTGGGGCGAGGGTTAAGTACCAAGATACACTGAAGCACGTGTGTTATCTCAGATTTTTTTATCCCATGAAAAAACATGTGGGTGCTTTCAGAAGCGGCAGGCCCCATGCTGCTTTGTCAATGCCTAGATGCCAAAAACACCTGGCGCAGACCTCCGTATGCAAATATGGTTGCGTCGACATCGTAGGCTTTCAGCCAAGGACTCCTTGAGATAGGTGCCTATCGAAACAACCTGTCCTATTTTCCCAAGTATCCGCCCCATCTCATCTTGGGACAGTCATTTGACTCTGCTTGACTGGCACAGCGCAGTAGACACATACACCTAAATCGAAAAATACAGGAGATTCCGGCACTGCAACAACAATTAAAACCCTTTTCTGTACCCTTCCCTTCCCTTTCCTGTGTTTTCCTGCGTCTGGTTTTATTTTGGTATTTATTTAAAAAGTTTGCAATCCAAATACTTTTTAACTTTCTATTTTTTTAATAATGCCTGTCATACTCCAGTCCGGACGTAGCCTGTGCTCCCTGTCGATTGCCACGAGAAGTGTGACCGGCCAGGTGCGCGACCGGAGATAGTGGGTCGCGCCGCTGTTTGCCGCCGACGCCCGTCACTGAGGTGAATGTTGACGCAGCTGATGGTGTGCGCGCGCGACACACGATGGTCTCACGGAGATCGGACCCGCGCTCCCTCTCCGCCCTCGTCCCACATACACAAGGGTGGACGCAGACCCGAGTTTTAGGGGTCAAACCCATGTCTGCCTCTTCTGGGGGGGGCACGTGCAATTTGGGTGCTCGACAGACCTAGTATAAGCTACCTCTCCAAGTACATGATCGCTCTCCCAAAGGGGCAATTCCAGCACCAATCGACCAGCCAAATGGCAAATCTACACGGTACCTCTTCGATTTTCTTCAAAATAATTTTATAGGGTTCTCATGGGCCGTAAAGACGAATCTGAAAGTTTTAGCTCGATTGGAGTAAAACTTTAGAAGTTATTGCCTCAGGCATTTTTTGAAAATCTGCTTACAGTGCATTTTTTAGGTGATCATAAAACCCACAGAGACTGATGAAATATGCTTAAAGTATATATTTTCCTGTCTGAAATGCGCCGAAGAACTCGAATCTGAAGTCTGTTTGACCCTAGGTCACTTGTGAAAAAAGTTGTGATTTGACCTTGACCTAGGGTCACATTCAAAATTTGCTGGTACACCTTTTGTTCAAAATGGCATATTCCAAATTAAAGATTGAACTTTTCTCCTTCCATTAAAATAGGTTACAACATCCGTTTTTTATATCTACTAGTGTTTTTAACACGCTTAGTGGAGGGTAGCCTGGCATCAACACGTAATGAAGGGGTCCCGAAATGCCTCCCCTGAGATTTCACCAATTAAGAGAGTTAGCAAAACGCGTGTTGCGGGTTTTTTGAGGGCTGTAGAATGTGTTTTTTAGGCTAGATTTCATGGACCTAGACCAGTATCCTCAAGGTCAAATGAGGTCATAGAGGTCAAATGTAGGCCGTACCTGACACTTAGCGAAACGCCGTTACTGTGCGAAACAAAGTCGCGAATACACTTTGAGCGGGCAAATTTCATAAAGAGAAGATATAAATTGTTCTCTGGAATATTTAGGTCGAGGTCGGTCAAGGTAATTGACAATGACACCACAACGTGAGATATTTCCATAATGGATGCACATACGTTGAAGCTTGCATAGAAGCAACCATTAAGCAATCAATGAGTTTGACCTAGACCCACGGTCTTTGGCCTGTGACCTGGAACTTATCATTCTGTAACCTCAGCTGTAACATAAAAACATCATACACGTATTGCCAGGGAACGTCATGTGACCGAAAGCTGTGCGATCAACAATTGCGATAATGTTTATATGACCTTGGTCTGTAACCTATGATCTAGTGAAATGATCTTAACATACAACTCTGACGATGCTACGTTTTCGTCGCATCGCTAGGTCTGCAATGCATTTGAACTGGTGTGACCGCACATAGGCGTCGGAAAAGAAGGCCAGGGGGCCTGGCCCCCACTTTTTGGCCCAAAATTTCCTTATCTCAGTCAAAATGGGAGAAAACCTGAAATTTGCATAAACGGTAACTGTGGAGGGCATCGAGGAGCCCAAATTTGAACAGTTTTTGGTCATATCATGGAAAGGTTTTTGTCAGCATCAGGTTTAAGTTTGACTGGCCCCACTTTTTTCCGGTGGCGGTGCTTATGTGACCGCAGATTATGGCTATTTAGAAATATACATCTGATTTTGTAAGCCTGTAGGTCAGTCAGTGCGTAAACATAGAGGACAGATTTTCAAAGTTCTTTCCAAAATTAACTCGCTCATCGATGTTGTTTTTCTGCCATGAAGGGTTTCCGGCCACCTCGGGTAATTATGCTTAAGCCCTGTCCGACTGCGTGTTAATGCTCATTACAGTGCTTTAAAGGATGATAACTCGTCGCTGGGGCTTCGACAGCATATTGGAAAGGTAGTGGGACAAAATGGTGATACAATAGGAACAGTGCTAGAAATCTGAAGAAAGCCAAATAAGGCAATCGTGGTTTCCCGTGTTCATATATAGAACTCGCCTATCGCGTCGATTCAAATAAGTTTTTTTTCTGCATCGGACCGAAGCAAGTATTTTCCACCCGCGAGTTAGTACTAGAGCAATACTCTCTCCTTGACGATATCTTTGCGCGATTTTACTCTCCTTGAAGTTAAAGGAAGCAAGCATTTGTCAACACGTGGAAAAATATGTATGTATGTACACCGGACACCGGTTTGCAACAATGCACCGAAATACGGGAGCCGGCGCCTCCATGAGCTGTCTTTGTGCTGAGCTGACCTTACGCTGTCACAGTAGGCAGCTCTGTTCCGTCCAGTGGCGGATCCAGGGGGAAGCAAAAACGGCATGTCCCCCAAATGGAAAGCTAGGGGCAAAACTATGTTTTTGCCCCCCTCCCCCAAGCGGTCGACCTGCTTTATGCCCCGACTCATTTTTAATTTATAAGCAAGATTTCGGTGCTTCAACTCTCAACTTCAAACAGAACCAGCTAAGTTCAGTGTAAATATTGGGTCTTGGATAGAAAAAAGTATTTTGTGCCCATACTTTTTCACCCCGTGACGTTTTTTTGCCTTTTGGCTCAAATATCCCAAATCCTACTGTCAAATCATATTATTGTAGCACAATTTTTCACTGCGTGACGTTTTTCTCTTTTTTCCTTTTTGACTTTGGTTTGCTCCTCCCAAACCGACCGGCTAGATCTGCCACTGGTTCCGTCGATGTCTTCAGAGAGCTCTCGCACCTGCATGGTGTTCAGGTTTACGGGTGTGAAACGATGAAACCGTTGGGTGCCCTTGATCTTCAACGCCGAGCTGTACCACTGTATCAGTCATTTTGACATTTCAAAGACCTCCTCCCCTACTGACAAACGCGAAATGGATTGTGGTGTCGAAGTATTGCGTCAGAAAAGAGAACATCAATAGAAGATCCAAGATCTGATCATTTTCTTCTCTCCTTTACCTTGCTTACCTTGGCTGTTCTTCTTCTAACTTTACCGCCAACTCCGTCACAGGCGTTCTTCCCGTGGCTGGTAGCAAAAAGCGTTATTCACATGGTATTTGAAAGTCTGTCTGGATGATAACAAGCATTGATAAAGTGAAAATTGTTTTTGTATTGGCCACCGCACCCGTCTGATACGTAATGTGTTTTCTTCAAACTTGGCATGTGGGTGCGTAGCCAAGGTACGGGTTTGTGCTGCAAGATATGAGCCATGACGTGAGAGTGCTTTAAGTCGTCACTTAAAAAAACTTCTACTGCACCGGACTCCATCCTCAATCCAGTATGGAACAAAAAGGTGTACAGTCACCTGCTTTGCAGACCAGTGATACGACTGAGCAGCATTTTGCGCAGCACATGTATTATTTTCTGATAAGTCATCGATGACTACGGCTTTCCCCCTTTGGTGCCTCTTCCTTCCAGTTTGCTATATAATGCCCTTGAGCCATATATATGTAGTGGTGATGGGTTAGGTTACATACATTCTCACTCAGGGGATCAACAAATCGCTCTATATTATCCACGCAATCCGAACGCGTCGATTCTCTCTCTGATTTTGACCATTCTTTGAACGTAATATCTTCAGAAGCCATTTGCACGGAGTCAAAAGAGTATAAATACTCCCTAACCTCCTCCTATCTAGGGCTCCTTTGACGTGAGGGTGTCCACTGTCACCGTACTGTTATATTTTTCAATATCACTGTTTCAATATATCACTGTTATATATTTCAAACGTTTCGCAACATTTTCCGTATAATCACGGCACTTCACTAAAGGTGTCCGGTATGACGTACATACATTTAACATATATGACCTGATTTGACCTTAAAGATATAGATATAAGTCCATACAATTGAGCTCAAATAAAACAGTTTACAGGCCTCACAAATCCCGGAACATGCGTTTTCCTAACCCTCTTAATTGGCAAGATTTCAGGGGAGGCATTTCGGGACCCCCTTCATTACGTGTTGACACCAGACCATCCTCCACTGTGCGTGTTAAAAACACTAGTAGATATAAAAAAACGGATGTTCTAACCTATTTTATTGGACGGAAAAAAGTTCAATCTTAAATTTGAGATATTCCATTTTGAAAACAAGGTGTACCAGCAAATTTGGGACATGACCTTAGGTCAAGGTCAAATCATAATTATTTTCACAAGTGACCTAGGGTCAAACGGACTTCAGATTCGAGTTTTTCGGTTCATTTCAGACAGGAAAAGGTATATTTAATACATAGTTCATCAGTCTCTGTGGGTTGTATGGTCATCTAAAAAATGCACTGTAAGCAGATTTTCAAAAAATGCCTGAGGCAATAACTTCTAAAGTTTTATTCCGATTGAGCTGAAACTCTCAGATTCAGCTTCGGGGTCCATGAGAACCCTATATGCCAATTTTAAAGAAAATCGGAGAGGTACCGTGTAGGCCTTGGTCGATTGGTGCTGGAATTGCCCAAAGGGGAGGGGGGGAGGCGGGTAGGAGCGAATATTTTTTCTGCGCTATACAGACCTAGTGTATATACCTCTTTTTCAAAAATTTCTCCGGCGCTTGGGGGGGTGGCCAAAAGATAGTTTGGCCTCCTCCAGCGCTTTTGGGGGCCATGGCCAGAATGCCCCCCCCGTGCGTCCACCAATGCACATACAGGTCTGAGGGTGAGGTAAGGCACGGCGGTGAAACGCTCATGGAGTCTCACGGGCGCACCCCAACGGTACCTGAAGCGACACAAGCGTGATCTTTTTTCGGGGATGATTTTTTCCATTCAACCTTCGATAGAAGTTGGTGTATTCACGCAAAATCATGAAGTATATTAACCCTCGCCCCACTGGGTGCCCATCGATGGCCCTAAGGTTTTCCTGGGATAGCAGAAAAACGACGAGGCGCAGCACCGCAGTTGAGCGCTCTATCTCTCACCACATCATTTTCCCACCATCTTTAAAAAGATTTACCCCGGGTCACCCAAGTTCAGGTCACCAGGCGAGGTCAACCAAGGTCACCTCACTTCAACTTCTGAGCTCTATAAGAGCTACATTTCGAACTTGATTGATTTGAAACTTCCTACACTTTATTACCTCTCCAGGGTCTACAAGGTGTATATCTGGGTTTTTCGATTTCGCGACCTCAGGTCAGGTCACGAGGTGACTTCTCCCTTTGAAAAAAACATGGGGAAAAGCTGTCTTATGATCTAAAAGTCACAAAAACAATTGCAAATGCTCGGCTTACTCAGAAAAGCATTCTCAGGCACCCTTTCACGGATCCCAGGGGCCATATTTTCCCTTTAACCTCTCCAAGGTTATCCAAGCTCACCAGGGGTCAAAAACAGTATTTTGGCAATAACTTTTGACCTAATTAGGCTAGAGCGCTGAATCAAACACCACTGTGTATGTTTGGTTACTGGCTTTCATTTGATATAAAGCAAGGTCACTTTCTGACCTTTCGTCACCTCAGGTCATATTAGGTCACGAGGTGACCTCTGGAGGTCAAACCACTGGCGGGAGGTGTTTACGTTTCACATAGCGGAAAAAGGTCTGCCATTTTCCTATTAAATGTACTTTACCAGATCTCAATAGCTCTAATGGCATAAGAGTTATGCCCAGTTTGCTTAAGCATTGCATATTTGAGTGAAAATAGCCAATCTTGACCTAACTTGACCTCTGGAGGTCAAACCATTGAGCTGAGTACTTAAACATACGACATAATTTCTTACTGAACTCACGCGAGCTTTATAATGCACTTTGCAGATTTGCGCTAGCCCCCATATTTTCGGAGTAAGAGGGGGCCATCGTTGGTCCCCGGTGGGGCAAAGGTGGCGTCGGACCCTCGTTGGGGCGCGGGTTAAGTGATAAAGCAGTAGGCATCTCATCTCGATGTTATAGGTCCAAGCCTGAAATAGAAGAACTTAGCTGAGTCATCAAATGTGTTTTGCATAGTTTTCTATGAAGTAAATCCGTTGAGGTTAGTGTAGTTTAGATACCTTGTGTTTTTCTTCCGTACGAAAATTACCCCCATTTTGCAAGGTTTCAAAAATGTACAATTTTAACTGATCGTATGCAATAATTATCTGTAATAAGCGTGACAACAGCTGCTTGAGTGTCATAAAGTAATAAGACGAGGGCACCTTAGCACCGTTCGGAATTGTTTTGTTAGTCATGTTACTTTTATTTAGGGGCCTGCGAAGTCTTGAGCCCGATACATGTGGCTCAGAACTCAAGTGCTCTTCTTCCATCCAGCGGCTGGTCCAACCTATGAGGGCCAAAAGGCTCTTTCCAAGGCATAATAGAACACATCAGAGTACTTATTAGAAGACCCGGAAGTACGAGTCCAAGGTTCCACCATATCTATCATATTCCGTTTTGCGCTGCGGTGGCTGTGCATTGCACAGGTAGATCTCACAAAAGCATAGGACACCTTTGGGCATGAAAATAGCCTTGAGCAAGTGGCAGATACAAAGGGGGCTAGGGGCTCAGGCTCACCGAAATGTCAAAGTGCCCTATAGTTAATGCATAGGCGGAGGTTGATCCGAGGCAATGGTGGGGAAGGCTCAAGTCCCCTAGCCCCCTCCCAAAATAAAGTCCTGGATCCACCACTGCTTTGAGTATAACCATAATTGATGATTTAATGTCTCGCGAAGGACGATGCAAGACGTCCAAAGTCAGTTCTAAGAATGGAATGCATTTGAATCTGATTTTCTCGGACCGGTAATCAAAAAGCCTACAAACCTGAACTAAAAAGTAATTGTTTGAGTTTATGAGTTTATTTATGAGTTTATTGAGCATTATCAGCAACAGGTATGCACCCAATTATAGTTTTGTGTCAGACTAGTCTGATAAGTCTTTGTTCTGATTATTCATTTTCTTCTCGCCACGAGGAAAGCCCACTTGGCTGTTTCAGGTCGGTCAGAAAATGTATGGTGAAACATCGAGGCGCTAGCAGTGCCATGTTTCAGCTGTTAGAGACTGGGCAAATTTATGGCGGCTGGCGGCTGCCAATAAAGCCCCATCGGTGGCACACAAACTGCCATTTTCTTAGTGTCATAAATATGCACTGTTCTAGCTGGAGTGTGGATGTGGGCTATCCCAAATATATTCATAACATATATGACTTGAAAAAAAGGAACACGACATGAACCAGAAGCAACATCATACAAACAAAACACTACTAATCTAGTTATCAAGCTTCAGAATACTGGGCTCTGGTTTTTATTATAATGAATGCGCATTTTCTGCCGTTTAATCATCATTATTTGGTTTCTAAATTTTTGTTGGCTAGGCTCTCTTCTCTCTATTCCCAACTCTGATAAATACTGGTCCCTGAAACATAAGCAGGTACGCACAGAGGTGGTTTGTTCATTAAGCGGTGCTTTGGTCTCTATCCAGCGAAAAACCAAGTCGTTGAAGTACTCTGTTTTTCGTTCTGCCTCGATGGCTCTGAAAACAGGAAACCAATTACTGTCTTTTATGTTCGCTAGCGCAGAATTTCAAAACATTTTGCTCCCGTCGAGGGTTGATGACCATTGACATTTTCCAGCAGAAAATTGACTGCACGCGCGTAAAATGAGACGTTAGATAGCTTTGAAAATGTCTAAAATATAATGCACAATTGGGACTTCCCAACTAGAAAGTCCGTACCAAATCAAGTTACTTTTTATCTATAACTACGAGTGATGTTTGAAGGAATTCGCTTATTTGCGATACACAATATATACGTCGCCACTGAAATGAGTACATTCGTTCTCTGCTGTCGTCGGCATCTGTGCAATAGGCGAGGCAATTAAGATTTCATTCGAATGAAGGGAAAACATAATAGCTTGCCGAATAAATTCCAGTCTGTGTGTGTATGTATATGCTGTATAAGGTAGTGTCAATATAGTGAGTGGGGGCTTCCACGTAATCTGCACGCAGAGCCGTCAAATTTGAACACTCATGTCTGGAACTTGAACGAGTTGATGTATGTGGGATTACCTGCACCCATGAAGATACCTATGGCAATATCTGTCCTGTATGAGCAGTGATCTCGAAATAACGCCCAGTCTGGTATCTAAAATGTCAGTGCCCAGTAATATATGCTATGATATTTTTCCTTACACACATGGACATGCGGTATGTGCTAAACACTTCAGGCTTTGTGTGAAAACAAATCATTGAAATCTTAGTTATGGTCGCATCACAAACATACTTTCGAATTTTTTCAATTTCTGTTTTTTTAGCGTGCTTGCTTCTATACATGACTACAGATACCGCAAATACATGGAAAATACAGCAGAACCAGGAAAAATTCTTAAAAATATGAAATATTCTACTACAAGTGCTGTCAATATCCCCGAAGACAAGGCTTGTAAATTATTTCACTAATGGGGGTGTAAACAGCCTGTCGAAATAATACGGAGATTCCCGTGTATATTTAGTAGGTAAACGTGTCATTCTTACCACGATCTTGACCATAAAGTTGAGTTTTTGAGCATCTGACCTCTCAAAGGTCATCTCAGGTAACGGGAGCATGTAGTTATTGTTTTGCCAATAACTTCTCACTGAACTGAGATAAAGCTCCCATTCTGCTTTTATTGTGCTTATAGTGTCACGGGGAATCGCTTGATTTGTAGCATGACCATACCAGGTCACTCTGTGACCCTGACCTAGTTCGAGGTCAGGTCATTTTCACTATTTGACCTAGTAAGGTCATATTATACATCATTCGATTTGCCGCAATGAAAGGAATCCAATTATGTATAAATATTTGCTCTAGCTTCACTGAGTACAGATCTAGAGAGAGAAACGTACACTGCTCTGTTGTAAGCCTATGGAGCCTTCTTTGACCTATGCTGACCTCGATATTGACCTGACATAAAAATTCTTCTAATGAAATCTATTTGTCTTGTCAAGAGCTGTCGAACGCCGCCCATAATTTTTCTTTAGCTTTCGTGGGAAATGAGATACGGTGGGGCGAAAAACGCCCCCAGCGGGGCGCGTCATGCAGGGGACCCCAACGGGGCGCGTGTTAATAGAATTGACCAGCCGGATCTTGATAAAAACACGGTCCAGGTTAGCCTAATCTCGCCCCGATACGGAACGGCAGCTGTCACCAATACGGAACCCTGCTGCATCCGATACGGAACCATGCTGCCTCCGATACGGAACCATGCTGCCTCCGATACGGAACCATGCTGATTCCGAAACGGAACCATGCTGCTTCCGATACGGAACCATGCTGCCTCCAATACGGAACCATGCTGCCTCCGATACGGAACCATGCTGCCTCCGATACAGAACCATGCTGATTCCGAAACAGAACCATGCTGCTTCCGATACGGAACCATGCTGCCTCCGATACGGAACCATGCTGCCTCCGATACGGAACCATGCTGCTTCCGATACGGAGCCATGCTTCCGAGCGTCTAATCCATCCGCCGGGACTTAAGCCCACTGTCAGAGCTTGGCTAGGACCAAGGGGGAACGATCGGATCGTGAACACTGTTTGATAGCAGTTAAGATAGCTTATTTGTTTTTGGATTATACGAATTATAATCTAACAAATGATCTCTACTTGTGTGCTTGTATTTGTATTTGTAATTGTATAATTTGTACATATTGTGTTTTTTACTGACTTTAACCAATTTTGTCATCGAGGTACTAGTTTTACCTTCGAAGAGAATGATATATATGACATATAATATATACGAGGTCGGATATCTCTTCTCGACCCAGTGGGGCCTGGATGGGTTAACGCTGGCATGGCAATATAAACCCTACGCAAAGCACACGGGAGACCTGAAATCAAGGGGGTCCTGACCTTCAAGCTTAGAATAGATTGGATCTAGATTCCAATCTAATTTAATTCAAATGCACCCTAATTTAGATTAGATTATATTTGATAAGATTCGATTTTTAGATTGGACGTGAGCCTCTCATTTGGGCCAGCCTCCTGGACCTGGCTACTGGCGGTTCATTCTTCGGCTATAGCAGCTCAGCAGGCGCGGCGCTGGTTTCGCGTTCGGCACAGCCGTGTAAAAACGGAACCAAATCTTTTCTGTGCCCCACCAGCGACGAACGCAGCCGTGGAACACTGATGAGATCCGCCAACCCCCGCTGATATGACAGTGATATTGGATTAGCCGCTCGTTTTTCTTAAATGGTTTGTCTTGGTTGAAATGCAATTGATCTATAGTAGTTAGCGAGTTCAGCATGTGGTATAATGGAGAGGCGCGTTCGGAAAGCTAGAATGTTTTTGTGTTGGGCATATTGTTCCCAACAAGAAACTACAGATCTGAGTTTGGCTTCACATGTTATCAACAGGGCAAGATTCCATCTCTTATCGGTATAAATGCAGTAAATGTTTGGTTGGAGTCTTAATGAAGCCTTGGACAAATATTTGAAATCAGATAGCTGTATTCAAAAGTGATAAAACTCATCCAAATTGCGAGGATTAATCTATGACATTTTTATCTTCTGAGCACTGTGCCTAAATTTCTCCTTCTCACTTAACTGACCAGTTGAACAGGTCAGCTTCATTCCAAGCCAACATTTAACGACGAGCAATACCAGCAACCATCATACACAAGCCTAAAGACGGCGCACACCAAACGAGAAAACGGTACTCGATACCCGCCGACGGAAGTTCCCGCCGCGTGTGGTCGCGTGCCTGTCAGGCGGTCGCCGCCTCCGTCGTCGGCAGCGACGGTCCCGCGGAGACAAACGATAACCAGACGGCACGCGTCGGCGCGGCGTGCCAGACGCCTGATGAACGTCACGGCACGATGTCACAGAACGCCACATCACTCGTGGCAGACCTAACTGGTGATACATCGGCCGACGGGCGTCTCACTTTCGTCTTCAGTGGCGCGGAACCAGAGGGGATTGCCTGTCACGAGACAAAAGTGAGACGTGAGACGGCGTCGCTTGAGATATTACATCCACTCTACAGCTCTGCATGGAGCTACCGTGTTGAAAAGCTAGGAGTTGAATGCTGACAGCCGTTTATGAACAGTCTAGGCTTAAGTTCGTTTTGCAGAAATGTTCGAGCCTTACCGGGTCCGGTAATGAGTTTGGAGGGAGTTGATAGGGGGAGGCTTAGCAATGCACCCACTGACTACCTTAATTTCTGACGACATAAAAGAGAAGTGAGCAGCGGTGGGGGCACCCCCAATTAAAAGTCGAGTTAGTAGTGGAATGTCCTTAAGATTCTATTTTGTTTCATTTTTAGGACTTTATTTAATTTGTCTGGTTCAATGGGTTTGTATTAAGACTCAAACCAATATATTATTGTTTTCTCTTTTTATGACGTGGATATTAACATTGTTTGAACTTCGGGCATCCCCAATTAGGCGCAGATCCAGGGGTAATCCGGTCTTGCCCCCCAAAGGGTAACAGAGGGGTCGCTTTTGCTCCATCCCTCGAAAGCAAACGAGTGTTTGATAATTGATCGCTCGGGGAGAACGTGCTCGGTGGTAAGAAACTAAGCGTTTTCGTCCGTTTGGAAGATACTATCTGATTCACTGCAACAGCTTTAACATTGCCGACCGTCGTGGCCACTACTCAACTTTTTTCTCGCCGACATAGGTTTGACACTCCAAGCCAACTGGCTGAATCCGCCCCTGCCCGCAACCATTTTCCAAAATCCTCGCATTTTGAAGAGAAGAAAACCTTGAGGTAATCAAAAAGTCTCTGACGAAGAATGAAGCAATTATTGCAGTGGGAAAACTATAACTATTGTTCTCTCTTCATCCACCTCTAGCTCGTGTCAATATGTTGGTAAATTTTTCTAACGAAATCCCTTCAGGCTTTGATGTGTCTTACGAGAGTTATTTCAATTTAGATACCCCAGTGGAGGTAGGCGGTCAGCAGAGGCCAGAAAAGTATTCAGTGTGTCACCAATGAAAATGTCAAACCTAAATGTGTCACCAGACCAGGTTCGAAGATATGGCATGATTTGAGTCAGCGGGATACCAATGAACAGCCTAGTTGTTGAAAAACATTGCGAGCTCAAATTACAGATATCAATTTCGGCGATTTGTTCCTGTATTTGTTTGCAGGAAACGTGTCGGCTAATTTTTGTCACCTTGCCAACCTTGGGCTGTCACCATTTAGGTGACAAAATGGTAGCTTTTTCAACCCCTGGCGGTCAGATGCATGTGCTTTAGTGACGTTTAAGACGATGTATTTCATAAAGATGCAACAAGCCTCCATCCTCCCACCCAATCCCCGGAAAATGTTTTTGCCTTTCTCACACATTGCCATACACACAACATAAATATTCCACGAACCCTTCACACTCAGTTATAGATACCAACGGTCTGTGGTTACTGTGTGCCCTGTTGGTGCTTTCTGTTTCGAACGTTTAGTGAAAGGATTCAGGACCGACAGCTTCGGTTAAACTAAGTGGCCGCTGGTTGCTAGGCGTAGTGGATATCGAGAAACTCAATCGCCATAAGTTGGCTTCAACTTGGGACCAGGCGCTGACAATTGACTTCTGAACTCGAGAAGTTAGTCAATGTCCAGACCGTCATATACCACTGAGGGATACCTAGTGCACAACAAGTATGGAACTCGATGAATCTTGGGACAGCAGAGCTCGTGGAAGATCACAGGTGGGTGACATGACTAGGGGCGGATGCATGGGAGTAAGAAGAACGGCTACTTCCGGTCTGCAGGCCCTCCGATCTGCAGGGGCTTTCCTTCCTCTGCCGTCCACAGTCGATGTTCATGGATGAGCCACCACCCTGCGAAATGCATAAACTGTGCGGTTCCTGCGTTCTCAAGTCGACTTCAGAAGACGGCTCAGGCAGAGACGCTCCAGTTGTTTTGCTGTGCTGTTCTGATAACGGGCACACATACTGCTGGAGAGGCTCCCTCCATTGTTTTCTTACCCTGTGCTGTTAGCTGCAGGCTCCCTGCTTGAATATTTAGTTGGTTTCTCTCCAAAGAGCAGTGCCCCTGAAAAATCCTACAATTGCTGTTTCTCGAGAAGACTTTTATTGATATACAAATCCTGAAAATACCTGAATTATGTGTCGGGGGAGGGGTACATTTGCCCTAAGAAAAAACATAGATTCGAAACTGGACATTATCCTCCGGTTAGCCTCTCAATGTAGAGTCTTGACACTTGGTATCATTTAGGCTTAGGTTCAGGCGAATTTCTTCCTTCTCAGAGCTGAATAACATTGTCTTGCCCTCTTAGCTCTAAGAGGGCAAGACAATTTTTTACACATAATTTTTTTCTATGTCTCCTTACCAGAATCGTATTCCCTTGTTTTTACCTCAGACCGTTGACTGTTCACCATTGATTTACGGGTTATGGACACTGCTCGTATTTTGCCCCGTAATTTTTAGACATGCTAAGTCACTTACATACGTATTTAATGAATATGCGGACGCAGCACCTTCTACCAAGCGGTACAAGTTCCAGGCTGCCAGCACGATAACATCATTTCCCGGCCTTTTATAGAATTACCTACATGTTGCACAATGAGCATCATCCATCTTGATCCCAAATGAGGACAGGCATCTCAACTGCCTGACCCCACACGGACAACTATCTCGAACACGGTAAGCAGCACGACAGGGAAATTTAATCAGTCCGTCTTCACCTGTGCGTCATCAGACTTTGAGATGCCCGGGCCCGCCCCGCAGCCTGGCGCCACGTGTTGGTGATTCCTCCGACCTGCTCTGCCCTGCGGCGGTAGGTCGCGCCGCCCCCTCCCCGCCCCACGGTGCAGACAGCAGGGCACCTCCCGCCGCTGCGCTAACAAGCTCTGTACCGACGACACGGCGCACACTGGGGCAAATGGCCTCCAAAACCGGCCAAAACCTCCAATTTTGACATCTTCAAAATCGGACTTAATCGTTTGGCTCTGACAGAGAAATGTCCAAAACCTTGGAAAAGCATAATTGTATCCATTGTTCTCTTCTTTAGCCGCTTGCACAGATGCTGGAACACAGCGCATTAAACACGCTGCAGATCGGCGTCAAGTTGACTC
The DNA here is from genome assembly GCA_034440635.1 of Lepas anatifera. Taxonomy (NCBI): domain Eukaryota; kingdom Metazoa; phylum Arthropoda; class Thecostraca; family Lepadidae; genus Lepas; species Lepas anatifera. Next base: position 128,220 of record JAOTON010000041.1, read on the forward strand.
GAGATGAGGTACACTTTCCGATGCATTATCATCCATGGTCGCAGTCACAAAACCGTTAGTTATTTATATCAATGGAAAGCTGGGAACGCCCTGAAGACACTCAATGTTGAAAAGTACGAAATTTGACAATAAGAGCCTGGTAGTAGGTGTAACTATTAGGACATGTAAAGCTTCTAACGTATTCTAAAATCCTAAACTTCGTTAGACCTGCGAAAAAAACGCACAGCGAGTTTCACTTAGAAATTTATATGTAGTGATGCAATGTTGTGTCCTCTAACCAGCCGTGAAAAAATTAGCTCGGCATCAGTTGTCCCAGGGGAGATATGTCACTTTTTGTGCGGCAATGTAGTCCAAGTAGCGCGGTGAGGCCGGCGGCTACGGCGGCCGTCGGCTCATGTTGCGCGGCAATTGGAGTAAGGACGGCTGACAGGGCGCCGTGGTCGAGTCATGACAGGGGAAGGCGGACTTGCAAGACGATGGGCAGAGATTCAATCTGTGCAAAAACCGATTTTAACACGCGCACTGAGGATGAGGGAAGATCAGAGAAGAGTCACCCATTTGTTCATGGAGAGCTCAAAGCTACGACCAGAAGGACGCTGTTAAAAAACAAAAGAGATTTACAGGAATGTTTTCGTGCTACCATGAGTCTGGTCGTCGATCAGCCAAAGGCGGGGGGAGGAGGCAACGGCACAGCTAATGAAGGAAACACAACCCGTCGTTCTTTCGGAAACGTCCGACAGTTCAGCGAGGTTACTGGGATAAGCCTGGATCTGCTACAAAGGTTTTCGGTAATATTAGCCTCACTATCATCATCAGGGGCGTAGGCAGGATTTCACTCGGGGGGGGCGGCGCCCCGAAAAGGGCCCCTGCGAAAGCGCCAAAAGGGCCCTGATGGGTAAAAAGGGCCATGCTTGTTTCAGAATCGTGTCCTCAGGGGGACCCTTCAGCCCCTCAGGGGGCAGCTGTCCCTGCCCCCCCCTTGGCTACGCCCCTGATCATCTTCATCAACAATCGAAATTGAGAAGTATCCGGCCTATGCTGTAGAGACATCGAGGCTGTTTGTAAACGTGTACCCATGGCACAGCATACCGGCAACTATACATAAGGTGCAAATGCACGGAGATGTTACTGAAAGCAGGGGCGTCGCCACCGGGGGGCCAGGGGGCCTGCCCCCCCACTTTTTGGCCAAAAATTTCCTGATCTCAGTCAAAATGGGAGAAAACCGGACATTCTTATAACCAGCTGCTGCAGAAGGCAACGAGGAGCCCAAATTCGAACAGTATTTGGTCCTAACGTGGTCCTAACGTTTTTTGTCAGCGTCAGTTTGAAATTTGGCTGCCCCCCCCACTTCTTTGCCGGTGGCACGCTTATGACTGAGAGCCTGAAGGTTTCCATAGGAGCATATATGGAGGAGGCCCAGGAGGCAAGGAATAGAGATCACCTTGCATTCAGGCAATATCATACCAGAAAGACATCCATAGTTGACAATCACTGATCAGTACCAGTACCTGCTTATCACCAATGAACTCGTGGTAACATGATCTCCGATGATATAAAAATCCAGAAGGCCCATGATAACGAAGGTTTCGAGCCTGGCAATAACCCTATTTATAAGCTGAAAGATTGTGGCACTAACCATTAATAATTCGATGGTGCGTGAGTGGGTACTTGGACTGCTTTAAGAACTTACCTAGACTTCAACGATAATTCTCGGGGTTAATGGATAGAAGGCTGGATAAAGGGACGTGGGATGTTAAATAGGAGAGTTACACAATGATGCAAAAGAGGTCGCATGATTTAATGAACATTCCGTGTGAGTTTAATGTGTTGTCTGTTTCCGCATGTTTGTGCTCATTTTATGAGAAGAGTGACGGTAATCTCTGAAATCGCGCTTAACATTGTTGTGTCAATAAATGCATCTACCGTACATGACCCGAGCAGTTTCGATATGGTTCGGTACTGGATTTAAAGATGTCAGATAGTGAAAGAATGCATTTGTGCCATTATTTATAATGTGGTACTTTATAGTTAAACCAGAGTGAAGGCTCAGCAAGACCTCTGACCTATGATGACCTTGAATATGTCGGATCGGTTTTTGAAATATTACTTTTGTTTTTTTCTTACATTTTAACCGTCACTGGACCCGCCTTATCTGATTCTGCCTCATTGAGTGTCTGCAAAACTGGAAAGAACGGAATCGAATTCCGATATTTATAAACCTTAAAAAATAGTCTATCTGATTTGACCTGGTGTGGAAACCCAATGTTTTGTGGCTGGAAAATGAAGTTCAGAGCAACAGCTTTCATTTGAGCACAAAAAAGTATTCTTAATCAAAGTATTTTTTAGTTACGAGGTTTTGGCCTATTTTGAAGCCCAGTTGCCCCAGTGTGCGGCGTGGTGCGCTAGGTCTGAGACGTGGCGTCGCGGCGCGGCGAGCCCCGGCCCTGCCACCCACGGGGCAGTCAAATACCGGCCCGCCGACGCGACGGCGCTCTGGCAGGACACGCGTCTCTGACGGCGGTCTGAGCTGGGACTGGTGGTGGCAGAAGCAGGGAGATTTTACAGAGCTGTGGAAGCTGAAGAGGGGGGTTTGATAAAGAAATAAAACGAGAAGTAGGGCCGGACAAACGTGAGTTTAATCCCCATGGCGGGAAACCGCCTTCCGTGTCCAATCTGACCCGGTGGAGAGGATCCTTAAACACCCACGGCAATGCTCCCTGTAATTGGGTGAGTGTGCCTGTTGGGAGTGGTTCTAGAAAACTAAGAATAAGATCTGGAACGAGGGAAGAAATTTTATGGCGCGGGGTGGAATCTGAAAACAGTATTCTATAAAGGCGAAAAGTGCGTTCTGCACGATGTCACTGCTAAGCGTGGAAGTATTAGTGCGAATATGTTAAAAGCTTTTTACGGTCTCACCCGAACATAAGAAAGAGTGATCTATGTCTAGCTAAGCCATATTGGTGGGTTTAACCATTTTGAGCCCCCTCCCCTTCCCCAGAACCACCCAAGTCCGTTTGAAAACGAAACAGATATTAATCTGATCCATCCTTTCTATGCAGAAGTCACTTCTTCGTGACCAATATTTGTTTATGAGGCTGTTCCGATACCTTCCATGGAAAAGGCTTCATGCAAAGCTACCATATCTTTTTCTAAAATAAGTCAAGTAGTTGACACCAAAAGTCAAATTATTTCTTAATTTAGCTGCAATGGAAGATTCGACCGACACTCCTTGGATTTGTGACGTCAATTTGACTATTCGGGGTCTTTATAGCCGAATTAAACCTGGCATCCTTACTTTCTCCATTTCTTCTGGAGAGCTCTGAAACACTAGCAACGCCATTTATCACGTTAGGAAACTACTTGATACTGCCGGGGTCCTTTGAGACAGCCAGCTCTCCACGTTCTATTCGTCAGGGACAGACTGCCAGGCGGCCTACATCTGGTGAATAATCATTAACACCTCACCATCCCGAGGGATAGGTCGGAGCCTTTGCTGTGGCGCCACCGCTACGCTGCGAGAATCATGAATGAGAACACTTGTCCTGGAATATTTCAATTCTCGTTTGGCTAAGGTGAATGAACATGATTTGATCTGGCGATATACGAATCGACGGAAAGGAGCAAGCTGGCTATTTTCGTCTTCAGGAAGCTCTGGTATATTCATCTGCTATCCATCCGGTCCCAGTTTCTGTCACCACAACGCATGTCGCCCCTGCACGCTGCACGGAGCGAACGCAGGCGTCGACGGAAACGTCGGACACCCAACGCGCGCAGACGAGGCGACGGTAAAAGGGTTCGTCCATTACTGCCGCCAGTGTCGTTGGAGGAGGCGCAAAAGGCTCGTCCAACCAAACACGGTACCTGCAACTTCCAAAGTGTGACTTGAACAGCTCAAGTTAACGAGTGCACATCATGCTGTATCTATGTTTTACTTTTCACGATATGCGTGCGACAAGAAATTGGAGAGAGCGCCTCAAGCTTGCATTTTTTTCGACTCTGAAATCACGCAGCTTTCATCAGTGAGCCGGGGGTGCAGTGTGCTTTGTGCAGAGATGCACGCCGAATTTAGTGCACAGCTGTTGGGCGGCCACAAGGGTGGATGAAAGTGAATTACCCTTGCAATTATTTTCATTGAAAATTTCTTGACATACATACCAAACAGCGGCTGCAAGGCTAATGCAAAACCCAACAGCAATGGTGAAGTTTCCAACTCCGCTCAATGCGAAGCAAAGTTCGGATTTCAGAAAATCAAATTATGGTTGTCCAATTTCGAGATCATGTTTGTGGGTTTAATATTGTGAGATATGCAGTTATTAGAAGATAAAATCAGGGTATGTTTGGTTTTTAACGATTGTACAAGATTGCCTTGCCCAATAATATCAGGGCCGTCTTCATGGATTTTTCACCGGGGGACATATTCACGCCTGACAACGATCGGGAGGATGGCTAGGGGGTGCGAGACAGAGCCGAGGGCAAAACTATGTTGTCCAGGACAGCGGTATTTAGCTAGGTCATCTTCGATTCGCTTGAGAAAATGTGTGTAATGCAAGGTCTAGTAGGAAAATGTTTGGTTCTTTATCTTGTCACATACATCATTCCTCACGGGAAATTGTTCATGTCCTATTTTCAACTTCCCCAAGCTTGCAAACTCGAGAAGTCTCAGTCTCGCGGACAATACAGCATTAGACAAGCTGGAGGGAGATGTGGCTGACCTGGCCTGAGGATGCTGATTATCAGGGGCGTGGGCTTATGTGAACGATTAGGGGCGCACAAGTTCAAACAATGTCGATAGCGACCATTTAAAAAGAGATGGCTTGACATGCCGTTCATCTTATCCTTTCCACAGTCCTACCGAACTGTATGACACTAATATCAAGTCTTTGAAGTGAAAAACTTGAAATGCAAAATATATTTTGAAAACATGTTTCTACGTTGGATTGCGGGTGCCCGGTATATACCCACACTCTACTGATACTGTATATTGTTGAAGAGCCATTTGACAGAACGATAAAGGTAAAGGAACACACTGACAAGTTGGATATTAAATATATATTCAAAAGCAAGCATATGCTTGCTGTGTGTGTGCTTGCTTTGTGTCTGTGTGCTTGCTTTTGAATATATATTTAATATCCAACTTGTCAGTGTGTTCCTTTACCTTTATTGATACTGCATATCTGAAGGAACATATCTTTAGCCTGCACTAATCTCATGATACAGAGGCAGGTATCAGGTATAATTGATATAAGATTGAAGTGACTAGCCCATCAATCCAAAAGTTTTGGAGGCGAGATGAAATGACTAAGTGGTCTGGATGGGATATCTGGGTTATCATCGTATTTCTAATAAGGTATAGTGAAAGCAGGAGGCATGTGGTACCTGCAGCAAAAGTACTGATTAGTGCCATAGATTTTCCCTTGAAATACTGGCAAAAAACAGGATATGTGAAGAGGGTCTCATACAAAAACAAAAAGTATTAGGTAAAGGAAAACTCGTCTAATTTACATAATCCATTGTCATCTAATCAACAGCGTATATAATACGCAGACCAAATGAAAAAAATACTACTGTCCAGTCCCATTTGTGTGGGGCAAGGACCATGCAAGTACATCTGTTTTGCCTGGCTAGCAAAATAAACTCATTCATGCATTTGTCAGCCGTGCACATTTGCCTTCTTCCTTAACATGCACCCATACATGCCATCTAAATCAACGCCTTGTACAAGTCCCGTATTAATTGCCTCTAAAAACCTTGCCAATTCGACTGACCAGTCAATTTTCCTGCACCGCAGACCCCGAGGCGGACCGGGTCACGTGACCTGGATCGCCTCAGGGCGAGTGCGGAAGCGAACATGGCTGTTGTCGGTCATGTCGCCGTGCCACGGCTGCGATGATGTATCCACGAGAACAAGTTGACGTGTGGATATACACTGAGAAAAAAGTTTACTCCGAAAAACAGTGTTCCATTTGGGTTCAAAATGACTCCATCTAAGGGCGGCCAAAAACCCCTTTTCGAGAGTTAATTACTCTTTTTAGTTTCCAGTACTTTCATTTTCCGGGGTAACCTGAGCATTTTTTCGAAGCACCACTACACGGGGTGTTCTATTACGCATATAAAAGAGTATCGGTATGCCAGATATAAGGGTAGCAAATTAGTGGAGTAACGGTACTCCCACCGAGTAGTGCCAAATTGACTCCAGTTTCATTGAACTGGTTACTACCCCCGGAGTAACCCAGCCATTACCCTTGAATTAGGAGTAATTCAAGCACCTTTTTACACCCTTCATTGTTCTCCGCGACTTTTTCACACACCAAAAATTTGATCGTATCATACAGCCTTTGAGGAGGCATATCCATTTTCGACGACCCCAAGCAACACACTGTGCACAAGACTTAATAACTACCTATTTGATGGCAGGTTTTCATGTTATATAGCGACCATCAATTGACAATTAAAAGCACAAACGCTGGTGCGCCCTATAGCACAATGCATAACGCAAATACTACGATGGGTCAAGCATTTCACAGCAGGAAAATGAGTTTAGACTCACAAGTCATCCACTGAGGCAGAGATCAAACACAATAAACTTGTCACTTTATTGGTGAAAGAAACATTGAACCTCAACGGTTTATCCTTCATGTTATTTCTGCTTTACAGCAGAAACTCCTTTCCTTCTAAGGCTGACTGCTCTCCCCAGTATCTTTCCAAAACTGACTAATTTATGTTCTGAAGTAATTCGATCAAAAACATGTTTTCTTTGTGCCTATTTTCTTGCTTATACTAGCCCTTTCTGAGTGGATTCTGCATCTCTTGGGCAATTCAAGAGCAAGATGACGCTGTGGAAGGGTCAAACTTGTCAACATTTGCTCTTGCATCTAGAGTTAGCAGGCCAATTTGAAAATTATGGGCTCCCACTAGATAGTTTGTACCTGACATATTCACTTCACCATTTTTGTAGAGGACATGGGAATGGCTCCATAGATAACATTTTCTTTTTACCTGACGCAGAAAGCTTCTGAAAAGAATTTTCTAGCTAGAGCTAGGTGTTAATAGCAATAGGTTAGCAGCAAATTGGTTAAATGACTTCCTTTGAAATGGTATACTGACAATATAGAAGAAACAAATAGGCTATCACAATTTATAATTTTTTCACCCATATATGACTTGAAGATTTTGAAGTAATCAGGATATTCATAAGATGACAGTATGGCATGGATGTGGGCAACTGTAGGCATTGTTCAATATTTGATTTTAAATATTGATTCAGGTTTAAGTAACTTGCTTTTGACCCTGGCATGAGTAACAAATAGAAAGTTAGAGCTTCATGCTTTTACCTTCCTGATGTATGTCTAAAAGTCTCAAAATTCATTGTAAATGCATTTTCAAAAAGTGCTGGTGCATGAATCAGATTATGTTTAAGTGGAGAAAACTAGGTCTATACTGAAAAAGGCTTATTTAACATACAGAAAATTGATTTTGAAGTCCCAGTTCAGTTAAAGGCCGGAATGAGCCTGGGTGAAGCCCGGTATCAGCCCGGCATTGGCCTAAATCAGGCCTTCAGGCCCGGTCCAAGCCCGCGGGCCTGGGCTGGGCTTTTGCCCCGGGCCTAGAAAGTCCCACCTCTACTCTGCATGCAATGTGCTGCACCTGAACACATGTATGAAAGTAGCCAATTTTGTCCTATGCCTATGTGCAAGCTTTCCAAACTGGCCTGAGATGTCAGAATTTTCCCCAAATTATAGTTTCCTTCCATGGAGACAGAGCACCTAAATATAAGGGAGGGGCACCCATTCAAAGCGGTCATGCTCCACCCCCCATATTTCTTCAACCAGAAAAGGATCTGGGGATCCTTATACAGAAGGTATTGAAATTCGGCGGCCAAGGCTAACAGCAAGGCGAACCAGATTCTCAGGGTGATTAAGAAAGCCTTTGACAACATAGACCAAGAGACATTGCCCTTATTATTCAAGAGCCTTGTCAGACTCCTACTTGAGTATGGAAACCCCATTTGCGGCCCATTCTATAAGACAGAGCAGATCATGCTGGAGCAAGTGCAGTGCCAAGAAACTCGCCTGATACAGAATATACTACACCTACCTTGCAAAGAAAGGTTGAGACACCTGTCACTGTTCCCTTCCCTCCTGTGCCAACAAAGGAGATGTGACCTGATATGGATGTATAACCTTAGAACTGAGCATACTGGACTGAGTAGAGATAAGTTCCTCCAGATGGCTCCTGACAATGCAACTAGAGGGCATGAGCTTTAGGTCTTCACACCAGAGGCCGGTCCAAGAGAACGGAGAAACCATTTCAGCATCAGAAGCATTAACAACTGCAACTCGCTACAAAGCTGGGTCATCAAGTCAGAAAGTACAAACTTGTTCAAAACCAGCCTTCATAAATACTGGAATCAGTTTTTGTATGAAACTCTTTACTAAGCATATTCCATCTCTAAGTACCCGAGCTCATCAAGGTAGGGACAACAGAGGCCTCTCCAGAAGCCTGAATATTCCCGAAACCACAAGGTCAATGTCAGGTCAAGCTCAACAGTGGTCTCCATGCAAGCCCCTGGGCTAAGACAGGCAAACGCTACCCAAAACCAGCGCCTTACCTTACCAAACAATTTCAGACTAATAGAGTCACTATGGCCCACTGCCTCAGATTCTCCAACGAGCTCAGGAGTTAAGTCCATTTCAACATGCTCTTTCTCAGGAAAGGAACCTGAGAATGGCCAAGAATTGACCTTCTTGAGCCAGGACAGGTTGGATGGATCATTCAAGTTCCGAGACGTGGAACATGGGCAAAGCCCAGTGTGTTTCAAGCAAATTTTTTTAACTGGTTCAGGGTCTGAGCCTCTACAACCGACACTGGAAAGAAGTTCTAATTGTTGATTATTCTGACCCCAAAGAAGTTGCCCTAAGTATTCCCTCAGGACAAGGATAAACCAATGTGTGTGCAATCTAATCAAAACCTATCTGACTGAGGTACCTACCAGGTACCTACACTATCAGACTATACTCCATCAGGTGAGTGAATCAGGTTATAATCTGGTGAGACTAAGAATATTGATATGGGAAATCCAGCCGTGATAGGTACCTTGCCCGGCCTCTTATCTTTATAAGTGCAGGTATGTTTGTCGAATCCCACATAAGCCCTTCGATACGTCAAAATTACATCAGATAATATCAGAAACGAACAGTAGGATATTTTCTTGATAAATTCAACAAATAAGCAAGCCCACTTCTATAGGTTCGAGATGATAATAACAAAAATATAATTCCAAACTATACCCAGCGCCATCCATGCGCCGCCGATTTGTGGTCTGTGGCGCGTTTCCGGCTTTTCACAAAATGGCTATTGTGTTGGCAGGTCTGAAGAGTTCTGCTACTCCCTGACGATATTAAATACTCCAAAAATCCAGCATTGATCACTCTGCCTTCTCGCCCCGGCCCCTCAGATCAGGGAGTCCCCATTTGAGGCGTACGTGGACGACACAATTTAAGACAGTCCTCTTAACCCGCGCCCCACCGGGGGTCCGGCGCCACCTTCGCCCCACCGGGGGGCCATCGATGGCCCCCCCTCTAACTCCGAAAATATGGGCGTTAGCGCAAATCTGCAAAGTGCAATAGAAAGCTCGCGTGAATTCAGTAAGAAATTACTTCGCATGTTTTAGTGCTCAGGTCAATGGTTTGACCTCCAGAGGTCAAATTAGGTCAAGATCGGCTATTTTCACTCAAATATGCAATGATTAAGCAAACTGGGCATAACTCTTATGTCATTAGAGCTATTGAGGCCTGGTAAAGTACATTTGATAGCAAATTGCCAGTACTTTTTCCGCTATGTTGAACGTAAAGACCTCCCGCCATTGGTTTGACCGCCAGAGGTCACCTCGTGACCTAATATGACCTGAGGTCACGAAAGGTCAAAAAGTGACCTTGCCGTATATCAAATGAAAGCCAGTGACAAGACAAGCACGATGGTGTTTGTTTCACCGCTCTAGCTCAATTAGGTCAAAAGTTATTGTCAAAATACTGTTTTGACCTCGGTGACCTTGGATGACCTTAGAAAAGTCAAAGGGCAAATATGACCCCTGGGATCCGTGAAAGGGTGTCCAAAAACGTTGTTCTGAGCAGTCTGAGTATTTGCAATCATTTTTGTGGCTTTTATATCATGAAATAGCTTTTCCCCATGCTTTTCCAATGGGAGAGGTCGCCTCGTGACCTGACCTCAGGGCACGAAATCGAAAAATCCCGGATATACACCTTGTAGACCCTGGAGGGGTCATGAAGTGTAGGAAGTTTCAAATCGATCGACTTTGAAATGTAGCTCTTACAGAGCTCTAAAGGTGAAGTGAGGTGACCTTGGTTGACCTCGTCTGGTGACCTGACCTTGGGTGACCCGGGTTAAAAAATTTCAGGGATGATGGGAAAATGATGCAGTGAGAGGTAGAGCCCTCAACCGCGGTGCTGGGCCTCGTCGTTTTTCTGCTATCCCGGAAAAACCTTAGGGGGGCCATCGATGGCCCCCCGGTGGGGCGAGGGTTAATTGGAGTCCCATTGAAATTGACTGAAATGTAGAGAGTGCGCTGACTCTTTTGCACTCATCTCCCCGATAATCTGCCTTCCATGACTACACATTTTGTCTTTTGGTATTCTGCTTTCCGGTGCATTAGTCTTCAGACCCCGGGTGGAGTAAACTTTTTCTCAGTGTAGGGCACCCTGGAAAAAAGTTATAATCATCTTAGTTTTGTCCCATCGAACAGCTTCTTGAATACATTTCGTAATGCTGATTTCTTTGCAGACTCGGTCTACACATTTAAAACTAATGTTATCAAATTCACGGCAACTTTAGGAACATTTTCAGAATAGGCATTTCTGCAAACGTTGAGTGTTATGCATGTTTGTTTAATGATTGCATTGCTCAATTTATTTATAATCAATTTATTTATTACTTTACTACCTTGCATCACATAGCTGCGTCAGTAATTGGGCAACGCCTGTTTTTGTTTTTTACCAATACAGAATACGGAATCATTCTCGAACTGTGAAACGATACGACGAATCTGAGGGAAATATGGCTTGGCAGACACTCATTCAAACGTTTGGATTTAGCATATTCTGGATGTGCTTTTAAGGTAAGTAGGCTCTTAGAAAAGAGATTGTCAGCATATGATCCCATCATGATTCGATCTGTCTGTGTGAGTTTTAAGTGCAAATAAGGGTCTACGTACTGGTGGTGCAAGCATGAGCGCACCCATATTTACACAACGTATCGATTTTGCCGCAAAGTAGGTGCGAATATTTTTATATCATGTGAAAAATAATAAAACATTGCCATCGAATCAGGAACTACATCTCATCTTCTGAGCACAATTCTTAGAAGATAAGGAACATCATTGAAGTAGCAATCACCCAGCAAGTATTTCCGCTATGAGATAACAATTGAAGAATAAGGAATTTTATATTTGAGACTCTGACATTATAGTAAAAAATGGCCACAGCCCTCTGGATAGAGATCCATATGAACATACTACTACCACCCCAACATTCGATAAGTTTTCGCCCCTAATATTCCCCTTACGTCCACTGGAAAATCCCTGACACCGCTTGAAATGTCGCTTCTCACCTCCCCGTCCGCCAAGAATTCTGATATGGGTGTGCCGGTTTTAATCTGGACCGTCTAGCCCACCATTACCCCTCACGAGTTTTGCACCCACGATGCTATTTACCAAGTTTTCCCTTGCAGAGCGTAACTTTGTAAATGGGCTGGGTCTTCCTAGATCATGTTCCAACCTTTCACTGCCTATATTTTAGACAAAAGGAGTAAACTTATAAAACTATTTATCTTCGGAAAACGTGAATGTATGTCAAATGCATTTTTTAAGCAAATTCATAATTGAAGAATTCAATAATTCTCTGAAAATTTGGATAATTTTACCTTGGAGCACTGAGGCGTATATCAAACCAGGTAATGCAAAGAAAAACGTCCAAAAGGTCAATCAAATGGAGCGCTGTTCTTGCGTGGCTTCTAGTCACCAAAGCACTCCAACACGAAATCAGAGGTGCAGAAAGTATGCTGGCTGTCACAAACTCAATGCGATGTATGCCTCCTCTGTCACACAGAGCTGGAAATAATAATTGTATACACTGAGAAAAAAGTTTACTCCGAAAAACAGTGTTCCATTTGGGTTCAAAATGACTCCATCTAAGGGCGGTCAAAAACCCCTTTTTTCGAGAGTTAATTACTCTTTTTTTAGTTTCCAGTAGTTTAATTCTCGGGGTAACCTGAGCATTTTTTTCGAAGCACCACTACCCGGGGTGTTCTATTACCCATATAAAAGAGTACCGGTATGCCAGAATTAAGGGTAGCAAATTAGTAGAGCAACGTTACTCCCACAGAGTAGTGCCAAATTGACTCAGTTTTCATTGAACTGGTTACTACCCCCGGAGTAACCGAACCATTACCCCTGAATCAGGAGTAATTCAAGCACCTTTTTTAACACCCTCCATTGTTCTTCGCGACTTTTTCACACACCAAAAATTTGATCGTATCATACAGCCTTTGAGGAGGCATATCCATTTTCGACGACCCTAAGCAACACCCTGTGCACTAGACTCAATAACTACCTATTTGATGGCAGGTTTTCATGTTATATAGCGTCCATCAATTGACAATTAAATGCACAAACGCTGGTGCGCCCTATATAGCACTATGCATAACGCAAATACTACGATGGGTCAAGCATTTCACAGCAGGAAAATGAGTTTAGACTCACAAGTCATCCACTGAGGCAGAGATCAAACACAACTAATAAACTTGTCATTTTATTAGTGAAAGAAACATTGAACCTCAACAGTTTATCCTTCATGTTATTTCTGCTTTACAGCAGAAACTCCTTTTCTTCTAAGGCTGACTGCTCTCCCCAGTATCTTTCCACAACTGACTAATTTATGTTTTGAAGTACTTCGATCAAAAACATGTTTTCTTTGTGCCTATTTCCTTGCTTATACTAGCCTTTTCTGAGTGCATTCTGCATCTCTTGGGCAATGCAAGAGCAAGGTGAAGCTGTGGAAGGGTCAAACTTGTCAACATTTGCTCCTTGTCAACATTTGCTCTTGAATCTAGAGTTAGCAGGCCAATTTGAAAATTATGGGCTCCCACTAGATAGTTTGTACCTGACATATTCACTTCACAGTTTTTCGTAGAGGACATGGGAATGGCTCCATAGATATCATTTTCTTTTTACCTGACGCAGAAAGCTTCTGAAAATAATTTTATAGCTAGTGCTAGGTGTTAGTATCAATATGTCAGCAGGAAATTGGTTAAATGAATTCATTTGAAATGGTATACAGACAATACAAAGTAACAAATAGGCTATCACAATTTATAATTTGTTCACCCATATATGACTAAGATTTTGAATTCATCAGGATATTCATAAGATGACAGTACAGCATTGACATGTGCAACTGTAGGAATTATTCAATATTTGATTATAAATATTGATACAGGTTTAAGTAACTTGCTTTTGATCCTGGCATGAGTAACAGATGGAAAGCTAGAGCTTCATGCTTTTACATTCCTGATGTATGTCTAAAAGCCCATGTCTCAAAATTAATTATAAATGCCTTTTCAAAAGCTGCTGGTGAATGAATTAGATTATGTTTCAGTGGAACAAACTAGGTTTGTACTGAAAAAGGCTTATTCAACTTACAGAAAATTGATTTTGAAGTCCCAGTTCAGTTGAAGCCCGGAATGAGCCTGGGTGAAGCCCGTTATCAGCTCGGCATTGGCCTAAATCAGGCCTTCAGGCCTGGTCCAAGCCCATGGGCCTGGGCCGGGCTTTTGCCTGGGCCTAGAAAGTCCCACCTCTACTCTGCATGCAATGTGCTGCACCTGAACACATTTATGGAAGTAGCCAATTTTGTCCTATGCCTATGTGCAAGCTTTCCAAACTGGCCTGAGTTGTCAGAATTTTCCCCAAATTATAGTTTCCTTCCATGGAGACAGAGCACCTAAATATAAGGGAGGGGCACCCATTCAAAGAGGTCATGCTCCACCCCCCATATTTCTTCAACCAGAAAAGGATCTGGGGATCCTTATACAGAAGGAATTGAAATTCGGCGGCCAATGCTAACAGCAAGGCGAACCAGATTCTCAAGGTGATTAGGAAAGCCTTTGACAACATAGACCAAGAGACATTGCCCTTATTATACAAGAACCTTGTCAGACTCCTACTTGAGTATGGAAACCCCATTTGCAGCCCATTCTATAAGACAGAGCAAATCATGCTGGAGCAAGTGCAGTGCCAAACAACTTGCCTGATACAGAATATACTACCTTACAAAGAAAGATACCTTACAAAGAAAGAAAGAAAGATACCTTACAAAGAAAGGTCGAGACACCTGTCACTGTTGCCTTCCCTCCTGTGCCAACAAAGGAGATGTGATGATGATGATGATTGGGGTTTTAGGGCACGTCAGCTTCTAAGGCTATATGTGCCCATCGTTATCTAATTAAATCATTTCCAGTGCGCTGCTGGGTGTGTTAGGACTAAGGGTGTGTAATAATAATAATAATAACTAAAGAAGTGTAATGAAGTAGTAGAGCATGTCTACATGTAAGGCTGGATCAACTTGGGTTGTAGATGATCTGGAACTTGATGTGTTTTAAAAACTGTAGGATGCTACGGATGTCTACAGCTGCACTGTCACCGAGTAAGTCATTCAACGGTGTTGGTGGGAAGAACCTGGTGCGGATTCTACGAATCTGTTCGCAGCCAGCGGCAGCATCGAGCACATGTTCCATGGTCAGCCGGTTTCCACAGTGAGAGCAGAGGTTTGGGTCGGAGCCACACAAATAATGAGCATGCGTTGCATATGTGTGGCCTATTCGCAGCCTAGTTAATGATACTTCCTCTTGTCTGTTCTTCCGATTACTGGACTCCCACTTCCCTATTCTACACCGCAGACGTTTAAGTGTGCAGCTTGGTTCTGCATCCCACCTGGCCTGCCATTCTACGTTCAGGAGCTCGTTAAATTCAGCTCTCAGGTCACTGGCAGGAACTTTAAACCGATGCATCGGAGGCTGCGTGCACGCTACTTTAGCAGCTTGGTCTGCCCTCTCATTTCCTGGGACCCCGACATGGCTTGGAACCCAGAAGAATCTGATTGTCATATCTCGCGTAAAAGCAGCTGTCAGTAGCCTTCTGATAGCTGGAACGAGCCAGGATGATACTGGGTGGTGTGATTGAAGTGCTTTCAACGAGCTGGCAGAGTCTGTCACTATGAGAGCTCGGGTCTGAGGGCTGTGGTGCAAGTATCGTAAAACTCTGAAGATTGCGTAAAGTTCTGTAGTAAAAACTGAGACTGTTCGTGGGAGGCTAAAACTCTGGCACGATCCCATGCCTGTGAAGGCACATCCGGCTCCGTCCGACCCCTTAGAGCCGTCAGTGTAGTAGATAGCGTATCCCGCATATGTTTCGATTACTTCCAGTGCAAGTTGTTGCAGCTCTACTGGTGGTGTTGTGTTTTTATTGAATCGCAGCAGGTTTGTGTTGCACTCAACAGGAGCGAGTCGCCAGGGTTCGTGACGTTCGGGACGCCTCTTTGCTACCGCGCTGAAGTCTATGTTTGATTGTTCTGTCCATTCTGAGATCCGGGTGCATAGCGCTTTAGAGGAGCTGGCCCGACCCTGCAAAAAAGACTCGGTTAGTGAAGGCTCAAATAGCCATTTGAATGTTGGGTGGTCTGGGTATTGTCTGATTTTGGCGGCATACGCAAGGCTGAGGCGCTTCCTTCTCAGGTCCCGAGGGGGTTCGTCTGCATCTACCAGTAGGCTGGCCCTACGGGAGGTGCGAAATGCACCTGTGGCGACACGCACACACGCATGGTGGACAGCGTCAAGGGGTTGTTTCACGCTGCTCAGGGCGCTGTCATATACGGGTGATCCGTAGTCTAAAACCGATCGAACGAGGGCGCGATATAGCCAGAGAAGGGTGGTTCTGTCAGCTCCATATGATGTGCGGGACATTACTTTTAGAATGTTCATGCGCTTAAAACACTTGTCTCGGAGCAGTGATATGTGAGTGGCGTATGTAAGGCGTTTGTCCAGTGTCATCCCTAAAAACTTTGTCTCCATTACGACAGGTACTCTCCTGCCGTACAGCCGGAGGCTAATATCAGGACATGAGCGGCGGCGGCAAAAGTGCACACATACAGTTTTCTCCGTTAAGAACTTAAAACCGTTTCTCAGGATCCACTCAGATATCTGGTCAAGGCATATCTGAAGCTGTCGTTGCGCTGAAACAGACGTGGATGTGCTGATCCACACCGCGAAGTCATCAACAAATAGGGATTTCTCGACTGTCGGAGGTAAGGCGCTACAAATGTCATTGATTAAAATACCGAACAGGGTCACGCTTAACACCCCACCTTGGACTACGCCGCCCTTCTGACAGTAGCTGTCTGACAGGGAGTTGCCTACTCTCACTCTAAAGTTCCGTTCTTTCATAAAATTGTCTATGAAATAACCCATGTGACCTTTGATACCGGCTTTTCTGGTTTTCTCTAAAATTGCATGTCGCCAAGCCGTGTCATAAGCTTTCTCAATATCGAAGAAGACAGCAAAAACATGTTGTTTGAAAGAAAAAGAACGGGGGACTGAGGTGTCTAACGATACAAGGTGATCCGTTGTGCATCGACCTGCACGGAACCCACACTGATCATTTGAGAAAAAGTAGGAGCTTTCCAAATACCACACCAGACGTGCGTTTACCATGCGTTCCATAAGCTTGCACACACTTGAGGTCAGGGCGATGGGTCGATAGTGTAGAGGGTCGTTACCGTCCTTGTCCGGTTTTAAGACTGGGATGATAGTGGCCTCTCTCCATGAACTAGGAAAGTCATGCGAGACCCATATCCAGTTGAAGAAGGCCAGTAATGCCTCGAGCGACCTTTCATTAAGATGCTTGACCATGTCAATGTGTATGGCGTCTGGACCGGGAGCTGCACTCCTTGCCCGTGAGAGAGCTATTCGAAGCTCTTCATGAGAGAAAGGTTCATTACATTTTATGTCTTCAGCTGAGCTAAAACTTACTGGCACGCGTTCCTTCTGCTGTTTGTACCGTTTAAACCTGGGATCGGTACAGCCAGACTGCCAGCGGGCAGTCCAGGTCCTTCCAAAAACATTTCCGACATCGGCAGGGTTGGTGATGTTGCTACTAGGTCCAGAGAGCACAGGCAGCGATATAGCGGAGCTACGACCAGATAGGCGATGTACTCGGCGCCAGATTGTACTCAGAGGTGTAAGCCTATTTATGGTGTCAATGTATGCTCTCCATGATTTGCGCTTCGCGCCTCGAACAGCCTGTCTCGCAAGAGCCTTGGCGCGCCGGTATCGTATCAAGTTGTCTGTTGTTGGGCGTACTGTGAAAATTTTGAAGCATCTTTGTCGTCCTTTGATAGCTTTTTTACATTCGTCAGTCCACCACGGTACAGGGATACGGCGGGGAAGTGGACTGGTTTTGGGAATAAAAGTATTAGCCGCGTCGACTAATCGGGAACGTATTACATCGTAAAAACTCGTTGCTGTTTCGTCCTCATCCGGGGTAAAATCGAACTCACAGTCGGCAGTGAAACCCTCCCAGTCTGCACGTTTAAGGTTCCACTGTGGCGTCCTCAGTCCTGGGTGAGGAGTCTGGGACCAGAGCCAGATCGGGTAGTGGTCGCTCCCGCACGGGTTCGAGTGTGTTCGCCAACTAAAACGATCGCCTACTGATGAAGCGCAAAAAGACAAATCGATCGCGGATGTTGCTCCTGACGGAAGTGTAATGTGGGTGGGGTGGCCAGTGTTAAGAATGCATAAGTCGTGGCGTAACACTACATCCTCTAGGCGCCTCGGTAACTGTCGCACCAAATTCTCAAACGCGCCGACTGGAAACTCTTCCGCAGGAGGAATGTACACAGAAACAATTGTTAATTTATGTCGTTGAGATCGACAGTCACCGCTAATGCCTGTAGATCGATTTGTAAGTGAAAAACGATTGAGGGGGTACAGTAATGAACAAGAAGGGCTACTCCTCCGTGGGCGACAGAGGTGGTGGGAACGTCGTAGCGATATGTTTTGTAATGGTGTATGTTACATGTGTGGTTTTGTTTTAATTTTGTTTCTTGCAGTGCGACTACAACGGGGGTTTTGGCGGCTATCAGCGCCTGGAGGTCGCTCGTGTTTGCTCGGAATCCCCGCATATTCCACTGCAGGAGAGTTGTCAGCAGAGTGAGAGTGGTGAGTAAAAGGAGTCCGTAATTAATATTTGTCATGTTCATTGTGGGTGACTGGGTGCCTGAAACGGCACGCCCCCGCTCAGCATCTCTGTGTGGGAGTGGCTAGTGCGTCGCCCCTGCAGCCTTTCCCTTGAAATAGGGCGCCTTGCATGCTCTCTTGATTGGGAGCGGTGCCTATCCCCGCGGTCTAGTGTTGCCGAATTCGAGCGACCTCGCTCGCAGCCCTGTCTTTGGCCTGAGGGGTTCACTTGTTTGTGCTGAGGTAGAGTGGGGTTAACATTTAGGTAGCTGCGATAAACTTCCTCAGTCTGAGGGCTACACCGTGGTGGTGTCTTCGTGGTGGCTGGAATTTCCGGCCGTGGAGGAGGGGTTGGCGGCGGAGGCATGCCTGTGCCTTCGTCTTTTTGAGTCTGTACTTTTCCAATTGTTGCTGTGGCCACGAGTTTACGTTTTTTACTTTGTTGCTGTTGTTCTTTGTTTATAGTTTCCTTTACAACTTGTGTCTGTGCTTTTGTCGATTCTCTGGCTTCGGTTGCCTGAAGAGGGTCAGCTCGACCGAGCGTGGGCGCGGTGCGCTCCGTCGTTGCAGGTGGTGGTGCTGCCGGACCTTTGGGAGGATGTGGTTGGGTTGGCGAGTCCTCTCGAGCTCGTTTACCAGAGACTTCCTGTGTGTGCTCGCTGTCAGGGCTGTCAGTCTGCATGGTTGTCTTAGCGCTGGGGACCTCACATTCAAGGGGGTCCGTGCCAGCATCGCGGCGCTCCAGCAGTGGAGTTTGTGTTCCCTTTTCAGATGTGTCTGTGCTGCCCGTCGATGTGGTGCGGGGCTCAGCCGATCTGTGTGAGAGAAGATCAGAGATTAGTGAGAGGAATTGACGGAGGGAAAGGTCTGTTAGCTGGCACATGTTTATGTCGAGGTTGAGTGCAGTTTCGGACTGTGTGGGGTTCTCAGCTGGTGAGGCGCCGGACTGACCTCCCACCAGGGCGTCTCTGTACGGCGTGCTAGTGGGGGCAGAAGACCTCGGAACCTGGGATGTTTGGGTCGGTGCTACTTTGGAGGGAGGCGACACCTTTCTTTTTGTGCCTCCTTTGCCTCGGCCAGCCTGGGACACGATCGGCTCCACGCCTCGTGGTCACCTTCGCACCCTACGCATTTAGGGGTGTGGGCCTCACAGTTGGCAGAGTTGTGCTCAGTCGCAGAGCATCGTCCGCATCGCTCTAGACCCTTACAGCTGCTGGCGACGTGTCCGAACTTCTGGCACTTGAAGCATCGAGTGGGGTTGGGCACAAATGCACGTACTTTTACGGCTATCCAACCGACTCGTACCTTCTCGGGCAGATCTGTTCCAGAGAACGTTAGCAGGAAGGTACCAGTGTTTGAGTTTTGGCCGTCAACTCTCCTAAGCATTCTTTTCACCTCAATGACTCCTTGGTCCTTCAGTCCTGCGAGCACATCCTCGTCAGTAGCGTCAGATAGGTCGGCACAGCCGATTACACCGCGAGAGTGATTTTTGGTGTGGTGTGGAGATACAGTGACTGGGACGGATAGTGTTCTGTTCGCCGTACGGATTTGTAGAGAGGTGGCATTCAGAAGTTCGCTGGCGCTAAGCTTGCTTCCCATTTCTACTTCGATCCTACCGTCTCTGTATCGGTAGGTGCGCTTAGGTTTGTAGACCTCAAGAGCGCCGTGCAGTTGAAATGGGTTCAACTTCATTGACCTATCCTCGACCTTTATGACAAGAGTCAAAGGGGGTCGTCAAAGGGTGCTGGTCAGGGGTCGTTCGCGCAGGGGGTCGGTCAACGGTAGGATCCATCGTATCAGCGGTATCAGGAGCAGTAACAGCGGTGGTCGAGGTCGGAGCGGGGGTCGTAGTGCCTGAGGTCAATCCGGTAGAGCGTGGGGTAGGTGCAGCCATGGAAAAGGAATTTACCTTCGGCCCCCCCCCGGTTGCCAGCTGTCAATAGCTGGGCCCGGGGGCTGGTACAGTGCCTACGGGGGCAGGTGCGCCCGTCTCAGAGGGGCGAGAGGTACTCACACAACCCCTCCGATCAGAACGCACCCACCCCCTTGACGCCATCAGCCCAGTGTGCCGGCAGGGCCATGAGTCGGGACGAAGCAAAACGCGGCAGCCCTCACGCAGCGGAGACTGCGGTCTACCAGGCGCGCGCAACAAGCCGGAGTCTCGCAAATCGACGGTTTCCGAAACCCCGGCCCGCGTCGCGCCCGGCAAGAGCTATCACAGTCCCCACCGCGAAGGGCACCGCGCCGCACGCCCGAAACATAATCCCCCCTGCTCAGCTGGACCGAGCGACAGTGCTCGTAGACACTGCCGCGTAGCTAGGCCGCCCGCGGCAGCCTACGGACGGCTTACCCCCGGTTGGATCGAGATGTCTGGGCCAAAGGGGGCGTGTTGGAGCCCTCGGGACTGACCCGCCCGAGGGGGACCTCAACCCCCAGGATCCCGTCAACCTCGTCGCCGGGGTTCGAGATAGGCCTCGAGTGGGCGCCTTACACCCATAAAATGCCGAAGAAGGCAAATAACTGTGGGACCGATAACTGAAGCATAAAAAGAGGACAGGAACTAAAAATAATCAACAAAATAAGAAAACAAAAACAAACAGGAGCTACATACTGGGAGGTGCAGGACAGATCTGACCCGATCCAATACGGTTACCGACCAGGTAACAAAGGGCCCGTAAGGCAATCATCAGCATCGCCGCGGACCTCATCACCAGAGCCACCGACGACAGACGCCGACTCTAACCGAGGGAAGTCGAAAGAGGCGGCGGCCGTCGGAGGGCTAGAAAAGATGTATCCGCGGCGATGCGACAAACTGCCTCCCAAGGCTGACTGGGGCCCCGGGCGCGTCACACCCCGTTGCTCCAATCTTTACTTGCCGGACGAATCCTGCAAATGAAGATCTGTCCCCTGAGGGAAACAAAGGAGATGTGACCTGATATGTATGTATAACCTTAGAACTGGGCATACTGAACTGAGTAGAGACAAGTTCCTCCAGATGGCTCCTGACAATGCAATTGGAGGGCATGAGCTTTAGGTCTTCACACCAGAAACCGGTCCAAGAGAACAGAGAAACCATTTCAGCATTACAAGCATTAACAACTGCAACTCGCTACAACGCTGGGTCATCAAGTCAGAAAGTACAAACTTGTTCAAAACCAGCCTTCATAAATACTGGAATCAGTTTTTGTATGAAACTCTTTACTAAGCATATTCCATCTCCTAAGTACCCGAGCTCATCAAGGTAGGGACAACAGAGGCTTTGCCAGAAGCCTGAATGTTCCCAAAACCACAAGGTCAATGTCAGGTCAAGCTCAACAGTGGTCTCCATGCAAGCCCCTGGGCCAAGACAGGTAGACGCTACCCAAAACCAGTGCCTTACCTTACCACACAATTTCAGACTAATAGAGTCACTATGGCCCACTGGCTCAGATTCTCCAACGAGCTCAGATCAGTGCATTTCAACATGCTCTTCCTCAGGAAAAGGAACCTGAGAGGGGCCAAGAATTGACCTTCTTGAGCCAGGACAGGTTGGATGGATCATTCAAGTTCCGAGACGTGGAACATGGGCAAAGCCCAGTGTGTTTCAAGCAGATTTAACTGGTTCAGGGTCTGAGCCTCTACAACCGACACTGGAAAGAATTTCTAATTGTTGATTATTCTGACCCCAAAGAAGTTGCCCTAAGTATTCCCTCAGGACAAGGACAAACCAATGTGTGTGCAATCTAATCAAAACCTATCCGACGAGGTACCTACCAGGGACCTACACTACCAGACTATACTCCATTAGGTGAGTGAATCAGGTTATAATCTGGTGAGACTAAGAATATTGATATGAGAAATCCAGCCATGATAGGTACCTTGCCCGGCCTCTTACCTTTATAAGTACAGGTATGTTTGTCGAATCCCACATAAGCCCTTCGATACGTCAAAATCACATAAGAATATCAGAAACGAACAGCAGGATATCTTCATGATAAATTCAACAAATAAGGAAGCCCACTTCTATAGGTTCGAGATGATAAAAACAAAAATATAGGTTCAAACTATACCCACCACCACCATCCATTCGCCGCCGACTTGTGATCTGTGGCGTGTTTCCGGCTTTTCGCAAAATGGCTATGTTGGCAGTTCTGAAGAGTTCTGCCACTCCCTGACAATATTAAATACTCCAAAAATCCAGCATTGATTGCTCTGCCTTCTCGCCCCAGCCCCTCAGGTCAGGAAGTCCCCATTTGAGGCGTACGTGGACGACACAATTTAAGACAGTCCTCTTAATTGGAGTCCTTTTGAATTTGACTGAAATTTAGAGAGTGCGCTGACTCTTTTGCACTCATCTCCCCGATAACATGCGTTCCATGACTACATATTTTGTCTTTTGGAATGCTACTTTCCGGCGCATTAGTCTTCAGACCCCGGGTGGAGTAAACTTTTCCTCAGTGTAAGCATATTCCATCTCCTAAGTAACCGAGCTCATCAAGGTAGGGACAACAGAGGCTTCGCCAGAAGCCTGAATGTTCCCGAAACCACAAGGTCAATGTCAGGTCAAGCTCAACAGTGGTCTCCATCATTCCTTCTCTCCGATCCGTCCGGGAAGGTCGTGTGCTATCGAGCTCCGTGCGTGGCCAAGGGTGAAGACGGTGCGTTGTGTCACGTGACCAGAACTGTTTTCGGGTCGATTTGTCGCTCGGTTTCTGAAGTTTGATTCCGGGGTTCATAAGTTTGATCAGCGTTTATTAATATTGATACTTATAATTTTCTCTGTTCAAATATTTTTTGCGCGTCTTTTCGCGCGCGTCTATTCGGGTGATAACAATTAACCTGGGGCAGATTTGAAAGTAACTTATTGATATTTGTTGCGCCTCTCAATATTGCCGTACATTTTTGACCCCGTGACAACCTTAGGATACTTAACTGTTGGCAGATCTCGGGGGAAAACCACGTCTGAACGTAGTAAGACGGATATTTCCGGATCTATCTTCGCATCTCTGCGCGCGAGAACGCGGAGCGGGCGCCATTTTTTGCCGACTGCTGAAGCGCGTGATCCCAGGGCGTGATCCTAAGTGAGTGGGAAAGCGGTTTGCGGAAAGGGGCAAATTTTGGGTTTATCGGCTGCACAATCTGTACTTTGTCACTGAAACCTCATCTCTTTTTGTGTCTAAGCCTCTTAACATTAATTTAGTTGGCCTAGTTGTGCAAATTTAGCCAACCTTACATTGTCTGAAACCTATTGTATACCTACTACCTACTTCCAGGAACAGTAAAGCAGTAGTTTGCTTCTTGAATTAAATTAGTTTTCAGTGGGCAATTCCATCCATGCTCCTGGCCTTCCCGTGCTGCTTGTGTTTGCTTAAATACTGTTATTGTGTGTGTTGTGTGCTGCTTACGTACACTTGCTCCACAGAAACTCCCAGATTCCAAATCTTGTTGCCACTTTGGCAATGGCTGGCTCCCCATCTGGTTGAGCATCGCCCACCCTGTTAAAATCACCTGCCATAGATTGCACACTGTTTTGACTGGATCACACCGCATTCATTCACTTGCCTTGCCAGTTGCGCAATCGAATACAAATAGATACTCCTCACTTGCAGAGAACTGCCAGGCACACAGGTTATAGCAGTCAGGTTTAAATCAAAATGGCGTAAATAAGACAGGTTTAAATCAAAATTGCGTAAATAAGTTTTGTTTCCTTTAAGGTCATAAAGACTTGTCAGATTATGGGTGATTACGACTAGGTAAATTTCACCTTTACTAAAGACTGTGTTGTTGGGTTTTTGTGGCTCATATATCCTTAACTTAGATGCAGGTGGGTTAATTAACAAAACAAAAAAAGTCTCAACTTAGATCCAGTTCCCAGTTACACCATTAAGTGTGAGGTTGCTTCTTGCTTGAAGCATGTGGAAAGACTACTGATTTTCCAACTAAGCCCTAGTCATGAAACCTACTCTAAAATTTCTAGATTCTGCCTTGGAGAAACTGAGGGAAAGTGTGAGGGATGTCACCAAAGAAAATGAAAAGTTGAGACACGAGCTACATTGTGTTCGTGCTGAGTTGAATGAAGTCCAAATTGTTGCATCCAAGGCATTGGAGGACAAAGATGTTCTGAAGGGCAAGCTTGATATGATAGAAACGAACCAAAGTACTGTATCAAACTACCAAAAAAAGCTTGCCAAAGAAATAGAGGAACAAAATCAGTACAGCCGGAAGTATACCTTGCTCCTCACTGGGAAGGCTGTTCCTCCTCCGGGGAGGGATGAGAACACAACACGGGTGGCTATAGAGCTCATACAGCGTCACCTGGGTGTACGGATACATCCTGCCGGCATAGTTGCCTGTCATCGCCTTCAAAGGAAGGGGACAGTCCTGGTGCGCTTTGCATATCTTGACGAGAGGATGACGGTGTATGCCAAGCGTGTTAGGCCGATCCAGCATGGATTGATCATCCACGAGAGTCTCACCCCGGAGCGTCTTGAGACTGTTAGAGTCCTGCAGCAGCTTCACACTCCTCGTGACAAATCCCCATTCACATCATACTTCACCAGTGCAGGACGCATATTCATCCGCGTCTCCCCAAACTCCAAACCGGTCGAAATCACAGTTGGGTCCACCAAGACTGAGGTTCTCCGACTGTGTCAGCGGCATGGGGGTCGTGATCTTGGCCGGGTTGATGGAGGTGTGCCCGCGGGCCTTGGGGGCCGAGCTCCGTCCGCCATTTCTGGTGGTCGTGGTGGGGGTCCCGGCTCGCGTGCCTCCTCCCGGGCTAACCGTCCGGTAACTGGTGGGGTTGCCTCCCCATTGCCTTGGGGAGTGCTCCCTGAGGGTGTGGGTGGGGCTCATGGTCGTGGGGAGGGGGCTGGCTTGTCCGCCTCGCCCCCTGCTGCCCGGCCAGCTCCTGCTTTGGTGATGGGTGGGGGCGGGACTTCCGAATTGGTGGCCCCCTCGAGCCGGCTGGATGGGGCGCCTGTGATGGCGGACGGGCCGGGTGGTTCTGGGGGGCGGGGCTTGCAGCCGTGCCTTCCTCCCACTCCTGTCCCTCCGGGTTCTCCCCCCTCGGTGGTGCCTGGTGGGGGATCTGCTGTGGGGGCTGCCCCCTGGTTGGGGGTGGCAAACCGCCCCCTGAGCCGGTTGGGGGTCTCCCGTGGGGGTCTCCCCTCGACAGATCAGTGCCCCTGCATCTGGTTTGGGGATCCTGGTTGGTCCCATTGCGCTGGATCGCCGTTCTGGGGGGCTCCCCAGGGTCGGCGGCTGGCGGTGGGCGTCCCTCTGACACTGCGGGTCCTGATGGTGCGTGTGGGGGAGGGGATGGTGCCCCCGGAGCTGTGGGAGATATGCCTTCCATTATCCCTACTCCTGCTCAGCCAATGGGTGATGGGTCGGGGGCTGCTTGTGCTGCTCGGGGGGCTCAGCCGCCCCTCCATGTGCCCGCGCTCCATGCACGTCCCGCTTCACCCATGTCACTGACTGGGACATCTCATGATGTCTAGGACTGGACCTCTGTCTAACTGGAATCACCATACACTTAGGTAGTTGGCCCACCTGCAGTCAAAACATAGTAGTTTTTACTTTTATTCTTTCGTTATTGTTGACACATATTTAGTCTTGCTAACCCATTCACAGTTTGTTTCTAAATTTGTAATTGTCAGAAATCCAATATACAGCCTATAGTGAACAATCATGTAACTCATAGATTTACCACCAAATTCTCAAACCTTGATAATGATGACCATAACACACTATCAACTAATTTAGATAAAGTCCTCAATGCGTGCAACTATCTCCCCATAGACGGGTACAACAATTTAGATACCTCTTCCGTCTTTCCCATAATACATGTCAACATAAGCTCCCTACCAAAGAACTTTGAATCCCTGCAAGCATTTATTTCACAATTTAAGCGCAAACCTTATGTTATGCTCGTCACTGAACTTTGGCTGGATCCTGATCTCTATGACAACTTTCAAATCCCTGGGTTCAATGTGGAAATATCCACACCCTAAAATTTTAAGGGGAAGGGGGCAGGCATTTATATTAACAAACAAATTACTTACAGCAGGAGAGGTGACCTGGAATCCAAATCACTGCAGCACCAGTCTGTTTTCCTGGAAATTCAAAATTTATTTTCTTCTCACCTAGTTATTGGCTCAATCTATAGATCCCCATCTTTTCCTTCTGGCATTTTCTTTGATTTCCTTGAATCATCTATAGACAGGCTCTCTCATGAGAAAAAAGTGTGTGTTCTTGGGGGAGACTTCAACTTTGATATTATGAAAAGTGAGGTCTCTGAACAAAATTCTTACTTTTTGCACTTAATGGCTTCCCTAGGCTTCTACCCTTGCAGTCACCCAAAATAGGTTTTAAGCTAGGGTGTCGAGTGGAAAATTCAGCTCGGAATGTATGGCGAGTGAGTGGAAAATTTCCCTCAAAATGTATGGCGGAGTAAAGAATTTCCAATTTGGGTACTCAGGTGGTAAACTCTCAAAGCCCTTGTATGAACTGAAGGATGGATATTTCCTTTAATTTTCTCAAAGTAAATATTTTCAAATCGTCCCCAAACAGCATTGTTTGACCATTCCCATGTGAAAAATTTGGGTTAAGCAGGTAAATCTTTACCAGCTGAAACCCCTTGATGCAGTCTCCAATTTTTTTAAGGAGTTGGTGAATTTCTACAAATAAAAAACTTTTTGGGGGCCTCTGAGACCAACCTTCGAAGGAAAGAACTCTGGGAGCCACCAAGACTCTTGGGGGCTTCCCTAGACCCAGTCTGCAAGTATGGCAGCAGGCCAGACGAGTCGCACCAGCCATCCAAAATTATCGCACCACCAGCCTAAAAAAATTCGCACCAATCTGCCATATACCAGGGAGAAAAACGCACACATTCCTACCCACACGATGCATTATTACCTCTCTTATTAGTTAAGGACTTTTTAATAGGCCCCCTCCTGTGTCTTCATAACTATTCAGCCATTATTTTTATTTTTTGGTTTTCAGTGTCAACTTCCTCGCACCAGTCTTACAAATTCGCACCAGGTTGATAAAATTCGCACCACGCGCTCCTGTCTCCAAGGACACTCGCACCGACGAGATCTCGTCGAAAATGCCATACTTTGCACACTGGCCCTAGACCAACTCTTGTGCCCCTCCTCTCCTCTCCCACACGACCAGCTTTAAAGGGCCCCTGAGACGAAATATCGGGGCCCCCTTAGACCAACTCTGCAGAGGGGCCTCCGAGATCGGCAGGTGGTGAAAAATGAAAATATATTTTTCATGCAATACCTAGTTCCAAAATTAATTATCTAAGCATACTCTGTATAGTTTTCCTGTCCGGGACAACGCCCCTCCTATACCTATACCTATAGCTATCGGAATTTTGGAGGCCACTCCTGACCTCAATCACTGCACCTCGCATACACCTATGCTAGGGCCCAGTAGAGCCTTGGTTTACACTTAATTAAACCAGACGAAACTACAAACTTTCTATCATGGCAATAAACTCTCCAGACTCTTGCTAAAAGTTTCTTTTCTTTACCTGTCAATTCCCCTGCTCCTCTTCACATATATACTCACCTTCATATGAATATGCTGCTTTCTATCAATATCTAATCGGAGAAGCTACTATAGAGCCTCCTTTCTGTTGTTTCTTCCTTTCGTCTACAATCAGCCAGGCGCGGCGGGTTGCGACAGCGTCAGAGCAACTACTAATTTAAATTTCTGATCGCAATCCGCTTGCCGGTCGCTTGAGCAACATAATTTGCAGTTCAAAAATTGCTCTAAATTAATTTTCTAAATCCTTATAGACTAGAAAATTATACAACCAAAAGCACACCAAGAGGAAGACTAACAATGTTTTGTCAATAACGAATATGAAACCGGCCTTTCAAAAAGCCTAAAGATGCCGCTTTTATTTACTAGATGTAAAGACGGCGATTTGGTAAGTCCACGCCGTAGACCAGCCATACAAAAAAGTGCCGATGTTTGAAGGGTAGCTGGATGCATTCTTGTTGCCCAAAAAAATCACTTAATGAAAATGTAGAGTTTCAATGCATTCAAGTACCGGACACTTTCAGTTGAACTTAAATATCAGCGTATTTATGCCTAGGGTGTCGTAGGGTGTCGTGAGTGGATTTGGGTGTCACAGGGCGTGGACGCAGCAATGAAGGGCTACTATGGATAAACATTATTTTCTTCCCAATAAATAGTCAATTTTCTACCATACAATGTAAAAAAATATGCTGCTTAGCATGAAAATTTCAAGATAATTGCTTTTAACAACAAGATGACCAAAAATGGTTTTTCACTATTCTCGGTACCAGAAATACAAAAACAACTTTTCAAGGACGTAAGCCTAGAAGTCATGTGCACAGATAAACTGCTTTCCAAAAATGTATCTTTCAAAGCGGTCAGCTCATTTTTTGGCAGCACAAGGCTAGGGTGTCTAATTTTCCACTCACCAATTTTGTGAGTGGTGGAATTTAGTGGCAGTGTTCTCCCATTGGAACTTTCTGCAGTGGGGCAGGGGGCACTGAGCGTCTTGCCCGCGCCAGAATTTCTATTCAGTTGTTCCACTGAAATCGGTGGATATAAGGATGCCAGGTATGATTGGCTAGAAAAATAGAAATCGCCAGATTTTCTTGCAGAAAAGCCAAAGAAGCGCATAAGAGCCGAGTTAATCTGGCGATCTCTTAGTCGATTCTGCTGCTCTCTTTTTCCAGTGGATGTTGGTAGAGGAGGCAATGGAACTGGCGTTTGTAGTAAGTATTGTTGAGTAAAATTAAATAGTAGTAAGTAGTATTGTTGGAAGTGAGAGGAAAATTCAGCAAAAATATATAGAAGTGAGTGGAAAATTCTGCTTGACTGGGTGTCGTTCTGCACCCAGCACCCCAGGTTTTGGGACACTGTACCCTTGCATCTCACTACCAACTAGAATTACTTCCGAATCTCAAACTCTTATCGACAACCTATTTTGCAATGATATTTCAGTAGTCAAATCTTCCTCAGTGCTGCTTTCAGATATTAGTGACCATCTCCCTGTCACTGTCGAGCTACACACATCATTTAAGATAAACACTTCAATATCCAAAACTACTACCTCTTTTGATTTTAGACAAATTGAGACACTAAAAGATGACCTTAGAAGAAAATTGCAAGACTTTGAAAGAATTACTGATCCAGTAAATGCTGCAACCTTCATACAGTCAACTCTCACTGAAGAAATATCCAAACTATCATTAAAAAAGGTATCTCGAAGATATGTTCCAATCCGCCCCTGCATCTCCTTTGGTCTCCTTAAATGTATAAATAAAAAATCTGATCTTTATAAAAAATTTATCAACTCAAGATCAAAGTATGATGAAACAGTCTACAAAAGATATAACAATGTATTAACTAGTGTTATTCGTAATGCCAGAAAGCTCTATTACCAGAAAAAATTAGAGGAAGACAAGACTGACCCTAGGAAGCTTTGGAATACCCTATTAACTCTGACACACAAAATCAAAACAAAAAAAGATCTCCCAGAATCTTTTGAGGTGAATAAAACAACAGAAACCAACCCTCACAAACTAGCAAATGCATTCAATAAGTTTTTCTCCACTATAGGGTCTTCCCTAGATGCTTCTCTTCCGCCGTCCACCTTAGATCCACTCAGATACATGGGGGACCCAGCCCCCTTGACTTTGATTTTCATCCAGTTGATGCTAGTAGCATTCAACAAACAATATCATCTCTTAGCAACAAAGGAGCAGGATATGATGGTGTTAGCGCTAAAATCCTGAAACTAATATCTCAAACAATAATTCATCAATTAACTCACCTTTTCAACCTGTGTCTCTCCCATGGTGTGTTCCCAGACCAACTAAAAATTGCTGTAGTAGTTCCTATATTTAAATGTGGGGACCGATCATCATTTACAAATTACCGCCCAATATCACTTCTTCCAATTCTAGCAAAGGTCTTTGAAAAGCTTGTCTATATTCAAATCTCAGAGTATCTAACTGAAACCAACTCAATTTACAAAAATCAATTCGGATTTCGAAAAAAACATAGCACCTTCATGCCAATTGCTCTCTTGTATGATGATACAACTTCTGCCATGATCGACAAAAAATTATCAGTAGCTATTTACCTAGATCTTAGCAAGGCATTTGACACTGTAAATCACCAAATTCTTCTTTCTAAATTAAGATACTATGGTTTCCGTGGCACGTCTCATAAATTTATTTGCTCTTATTTAGAAAACCGCTCCCAGTTTGTTAAATTTAATGGAAACCTGTCAACTACTCCGTGCAAACTCACCATGGGCGTGCCACAGGGCAGTGTTCTGGGTCCACTTCTATTTCTCTTATACATAAATGACTTACATAAATCCACAAATATTCCAAAATTTTACTTATTCGCAGCTGCTTGGACGTAATTTTCTTAGATTACCAAAAGGCGTTCGACTCCGTTCCACATCTCAGACTGGTCAAGAAATTGAGTGGGTATGGAATCAAAGGCAAGGTCCTCAGCTGGATTAGAGACTTTCTTGTGGGAAGGCAACAACAGGTATCAGTGAGATCTACATCATCTAAGTGGCAAGAGGTACGAAGTGGAGTTCCCCAGGGCTCAGTCCTGGGCCCAATTCTGTTCAACTTATATGTAAATGAACTACCAAGTCTTGTGACTAGCAAAATCAAGCTCTTTGCAGATGACTCGAAACTGTACCAATCCATCAACAACCCAGGAGACTGCTTAACACTACAGTCAGACCTCAATACTCTGAGCCAATGGTCTGACGACTGGCTGTTGAGATTCAACCCCAACAAGTGCAAAACAATGCATTTGGGCCAACACAACCCCGAGAACACATACTACATGCAAGGGGTGGCTCTAAACAAGACATCCTCAGAAAGAGACCTTGGGATCATAGTAACAAATACCTTGAAATCTACAGAACACTGTCAAAAGGCTGCAAAGAAGGGAATGGCAGCCCTGAGAACTTTTAAATCTGCATTTGATGGATTCACTTTAGACAACTTCACTGGAATTTTCAACACATACGTTCGACCTCACCTGGACTATTGCATCCAGGCAGTTGGCCCACTGCTGGTCCAGGACCTGAATGCTCTAGAGCGAATTCAAAGACGGGGAACAAAAATGGTCTCAGGACTCAAACAAATGTCATACGATGAACGACTAAAAGTGCTCAAAACCATATCCATAAAAGACAGGATTGAAAGAGATGATCTAATCGAAGCCTACAAAATCATGACAGGTAAAGTTAACATCAGGAAGGAACAATTCTTTGAAGTCAAAACCACTCGGACTCGTGGTCACCACCTGAAACTGGTCAAGAAAAGAGCAATACACAAATCAAGACTAGGATTTTTCTCCAATAGAGTGGTGAACAAGTGGAACCTACTTCCATCACATGTCATCTCCGCAAATACCACAAACACATTCAAAACGAGGCTAGACAAACACCTCAAGTCCTTGTCCTGATGCTTCCAAAACAAGATGTGGACACCAAATAGCCTTTGCTAACCCCAGTCCACAACCACATACCTATACATACCTATACCTAGATGACACCGCCCTGCTCCTTACTGCAGAAAGTAGAATAGACCTAGACACAAAAATTCGTGATAGCCTCGCCCAAATTACGTCTTGGCTCCACTGTAACCGCCTCTCTCTAAATGTTAAAAAATCAAATTATCAGTTTTTCTCCACATCTCCCAATGACGACCTAACTATTGTAATGAATCAAACAATACTTCACCGAAAATTCTCCACTAAATATCTAGGGGTTATCATTAGCGAGGATCTGAGGTGGACGGATCACATCAGAAGTGTGGAAAACACCATCTCAAGGAATATAGGCCTAATTCGACGATCACAGAACATCTTCAACTCAGATCACACTCTCCTGCTGTACAACTCACTGGTACTGCCTTACCTGAATTACTGCCTGCCTGTCTGGGGGAGTACATTTGAATATAAATTAAATAAGTTAAGCCTGCTTCAGAACAGGATTGTCCGAATAATTGCAAAAGCTGACCGTCTAGCACACACTGATCCGTTATTTAAAAGATTCAAAATCATAAAATTAACTGACCAAATTGAATTAGCCCAGCTCAAAGTCTTGCACAGTTATCTAACCAATTCTCTTCCTGACCCCATGAAAGAAAGGCTTCATCTGATTGATCAAACTCAAATCGCTTATAACATAAGAAACCAGAGTCACTTTCATGTTCCTTTTGCCCCAACTAGATACAAAAAATTTTCCCTCTTTGTATCTGCCCCCAGATCATGGAACAGAACTATAGCCCGTAAAATACCAAATCTTGGCGATGTCCCATTGAGTAAATATTTCTTCAAAACAGTGACCGAGAAAATATACCTAGACACTTACTAATATCATCATCGTTTACAATTCTGTTTTTGCTTAGTTTTTTTCACACAAAACTAATATCACACTTTCTCACTTTTTTTGATACTTTCTTGATGCTTTCTTTACGATATATCCTACCTCGATAGTGGGCCCATCAACACACACTAATTTCCCTGTCTCGCGTAGTCCCTAGAATGTGGCGTGCTTGGGGTGTCGTACAGGCTAGCCTCCGACTCCCTCCTGCCGAAGTCGAAATCACCATGCTGCTCTCCTCGCCTGACAGTCCACTCTCCTTGGCCCTGTTAAAAGTTAAAAGCTGTGAGATAAATGTGTAAAATAAAACAAAAACTGTTCTTGGTCAATAAACTACTAGGAGGTTGGTCGGCACATCCAAGCTAAAACCTTACATGCCTAACCCGTGTGTCTTTTGACTCGCTAATCGGTGTGCGCCGCGTGACGGTATTCCCAATGCCTGCTCGCTGATGGTTGCGAGGGATCGTGAACGGGTCGCGAATCGGTCGTCGGGGTTTGCGGCCGAATTGTTGGTCGTCGCGGAGCTGATTAGCACACCCCCGCTCCACCTTGTTCAAATCCGAATCTAACTACTCGTGTTCCGTGTCTCTCCGGTGAACCACTTAATGAACCCAAAACTGCCGCCCTTTTTCCTCCTGCCGTACTTATTCCGAATCTACTTTCAGCGCTCCCAGGCCGCGGGTGCCTGGCGCGGATGGCCGACGCGGGTGCCCCTGGTGGGGGCTAGTGTCGCCGCGGGTCGCCGGCGGCTGGCCGTCCGGCCGTGGGCGGGTGGCTTCCGCTCTGCGGCTGCGTTTCGCCGGTCGCCGTGCCTGGGGCGGCCGCCTGCCGGCCGCCCTGCGGTTGCATCTCGACGGTCGCCGCGCCCGGTCGGCTCCCGCCGCCCGGCGTGGTCTCGTCTCTGCGGCTGCACGTCTTCGGTCGCCGTGGTGGGGTGGCCTCGCGCCGCCCGCCGCGGTGGCCGCTCTGCGGCTGCGCCCCGGCGATCGCTGAGCCCGGGCGGCCCGTCGCCGTCCGGCGCGGTGTCGTCTCTGCGGCTGCGGGTCTTCGGTCGCCGCGGTGGGATGGCCTCCCGCCGCTCGCCGTGGCGGCCACTCAACGGACTCATCCCGGCGTTCGCCGCGTCCGGGCGGCCTCTCGCCGTCCGGCGCGGCATGCGGCTTCATGTCTTCGGTCGCCGTGGTTGGGTGGCCTCCCGCCGCCTGCCGCGGCGGCCACTCTGCGGCTGTGCCCCAGCGATCGCTGCGCCCGGGCGGCCTCTCGCCGTCCGGCGCGGTGTCGTCTCTGCGACTGCCTGTCTTCTGTCGCCGTGGTGAGGTGGCCTCGCGCCGCCCGCCGCGGCGGCTGCGCCCGGGCGGCCTCTCGCCGTCCGGCGCGGTGTCGTCTCTGCGGCTGCGGGTCTTCGGTCGCCGCGGTGGGGTGGCCTCCCGCCGCTCGCCGCGGCGGCCCCTCTGCGGACTCATCCCGGCGGCCGCCGCGTCCGGGCGGCCTCTCGCCGTCCGGCGCGGTGTCATCTCTACGACTGCCTGTCTTCTATCGCCGTGGTGGGGTGGCCTCCCGCCGCCCGCCGTGGCGGCCGCTCGACGGCTGCGCCCCGACGATCGCTGCGCCCGGGCGGCCTCTCGCCGTCCGGCGCGGCGTCTGCCTGCGGCTCCATGTCTTTGGTCGCCGCGCCCGGGCGGCCTCTCGCCGTCCGGCGCGGTGTCATCTCTGCGACTACGGGTCCTCGGTCGCCGCGGTGGGGTGGCCTCCCGCCGCTCGCCGCGGCGGCCACTTTGCGGACTCATCCCGGCGGTCGCCGCGTCCGGGCGGCCTCTCGCCGTGCGGCGCGGTGTCATCTCTGCGACTGCCTGTCTTCTGTCGCCGTGGTGGGGTGGCCTCCCGCCGCCCGCCGCGGTGGCCGCTCGGCGGCTGCGCCCCGACGATCGCTGCGCCCGGGCGGCCTCTCGCCGTCCGGCGCGGCATCTGCCTGCGGCTTCATGTCTTTGGTCGCCGCGCCCGGGCGGCCTCTCGCCGCCCGGCGCGGTGTCGTCTCTGCGGCTGCGGGTCTTCGGTCGCCGCGGCGCACAGTGGGCCCGCGGACCCTCAAAAGCGCTTATTATTCGGATTTCGTAAGTTCAAAAATATTGCTGTTTTATGGGTGTCATCAGTGTGAAATTGAATGTAGAATACGATGGCATTCTTATTTTTTCTAAACGACTACAAAACTCTGTGCAGAAACAGTCTGAAGACGAGGTTTCCACCGAAAGCGTTTCGGAGCGCACTTATCGCCTGAATTTCCTTATTTGTTCACAAGTGTTTTTCAACGTTTCAAAGGCTTAGAAATTAGTTTTATGGCTTTTGTTTCTAGGAACGGAGTGTTCCAAATATGTTAGTACATGTTTTAACGTGATTTCGTGTATTGGTCAGGTATGGGGAGCAAATTTACCAAGTAATGTTACTGACGGAGATAGATTTGATCAAACTATATTTGAAATAGAGTTTTAAAAATATATCACCTTGTGCCGCAGTGAAACTTGGTCCACAAAGTAGCTGGAGGTGTTTACTTTCATGCCTTATAATTACTTTTTGCCCGATTTTGCCCGAATTCGTATTATGAGCATATTTGTTGTTCAGTGCAATGCACGGGTGCGGTCATAGTATTACACTATTACAAGCCAAATGGTAGAAATTGTTCATTTTTAAGGCAGGTGTCGGCAAGTTTTCCCTTTAGGATTCGTCTCGAGTCCCGGTTAACACAATTCTGAGCTATTTCGTAGACCTGCAGGTTACGCAATCTTTTCCAGGTCACATTGGGTCAAATGCTTTACACAGGAAATATGGGTATTGTCTAAACACCGCTCGGGGCATAAGATAATGTGCAGATTGGCCTGGGTTTGCCACTCGCTTTACACTAAATGCATCAGATGATTACCTCGCTTCGCATGAGAACTGATCACAAGAGCTCAAATCTGATATGAGACGAAATATAAGACGGTCGTTTCCTTGAGTCAGAAGTGGCCTGGTACAGAGGAACAATAGGCCCCTGACTCAGTTGGAGAGGTGCCTTGCTCTAGCGAAGTGTGGTTTTGTAGTCGGAAAAATGATCTCACGAAGGGATGTGTTTAACTTTGTGCGTGGCAATATTGTTATCAACAGAGTGGCAGCGGATGACGAAGTGTCATATGTTAAAGACACATTACAGGGCGGATTCAGTGAGCATAAAAGAGACACGTGCGGTCGGAAATTACAATTTTTATTGCAAGGCTGAAGCGGAAATGGCAAGCAAGTCACAGGACCCTAAACCGCTTCTTGGAGGAAGAGAAACAGTGGCTGAATGAGTGTTCCATCGCAGCAGATTCACCGAGGGTATTGGAGTCTGTTGACCTTGACCAGCAATGTACAAGCCGGGGTCCTTGTCGGCCTGTGGGTTTATGTGGAACACTTTCTGGTAGCTCCAAACGTCGTCGAACCTCCGCTTTCATGGCTGGTTACTCCTCTGCAGAGCTTTTGAATGTCACACGCTCCAAAGCGCCAGGGCCTTTCTGGTTTTCTCAAAGACGTGACCGTGGCTCCCACAAGACCTACTAAGGTAAGAAAAATGCTAAGAAAACCAGCAAATGCCTCAATACGATACACAGACGAAGAAGCACTTGCTGTGTTCATTGAAGGGCAGCATACGAAGCAAACCTGGCAGTTTACCAGAGAGTCGGCCAAGAGTCAGAATCAGGGGCGTAGCCAGGATTTCGCTCAGGGGAGGGCAGCGCCCCGAAAAAGGCCCTAGCGACAGCGCCAAAAGGGCCCTGATGGGTAAAAAGGGTTCTGCTTGTTACAGAATAGAGTGCTGAAGAGGTCTTAAGAGGGCCCTGTCTGGTATGAAATTTCATATTTGACCACAGATCATAGTGCGGGCGAGCCGCGCTTCGCGCGACCCGTGTCCTCAGGGGGCCCTCAGGGGGCCCTCAGGGGGTGGCTGTCCCTGCCCCCCCTTGGGTACGCCCCTGGTCAGAATGTCAGAATGCCGACATATGTCCTCCATACAACATCCCGAAGGCAAAAGAAATTGTTATCCGGAGGGGTATATTACTATGTATATTATCCTAGTAATATTATGCCAATAGCTAGACATATGCTGCAGATACAGCAAAAACAGCCTCGAAAACTACTCGGGGGCATTTAAAAACCCTAGATATAAAATATCGCTGATGTAGCCTCAATAGTTCGACGGTAATTAATTTTAAGCGCTTTTGAGCGCCCGCCGGCCCACTGTGCGGTGGGGTGGCCTCCCGCCGCTCGCCGCGGCGGCCACTCTGCAGACTCATCCCGGCGGTCGCCGCGTCCGGGTGGCCTCTCGCTGTCCGGCGCGGCGTCCGCCTGAAGCCTCATGTCTTCGGTCGCCGTGGTGGGGCGGCCTCCCGCCGCCCGCCGCGGCGGCCACTCTGCGGCTGCGCCCCGGCGACCGCTGCGCCCGGGCGGCCTCTCGCCGTCCGGCGCGGTGTCATCTCTGCGGCTGCGTGTCTTCGGTCGCTCGCTCTCTCGCCTGGGCGTCTCCCGCCGCCCGCTGCGGCGGTCGCTGCGCGGGATATCGTCACCCGTTGTGGAGGCGCGGCGACCCTCTCTGCGGCCGGGCTCCGGCCCGACGGTGGTGTTGCCCTGTATTTTCTCGCTGTATTATACTGTTACCCATGCTTTTTATAATATTGTCCAGCGTAGTCATGCCGGCCGGCCATAGGATTTTAGGGTGCGCACCCATTGTACTGTTCTTTTTTGCCGTTGTAGTGTTTTTTGCCGCGTGTGCTGTCTGTCAAATACATGTATGGATGGAAGCCCCTGGGCCAAGACAGGCAAACGCTACCCAAAACCAGAGCCTTACCTTACCAAACAATTTCAGACTAATAGAGTCACTATGGCCCACTGGCACAGATTCTCCAACGAGCTCAGGAGATAAGTGCATTTCAACATGCTCTTCCTCAGGAAAAGGAACCTGAGAGGGGCCAAGAATTGACCTTCTTGAGCCAGGACAGGTTGGATGGATCATTCAAGTTCCGAAACGTGGAACATGGGCAAAGCCCAGTGTTTCAAGCAGATTTTTTTAACTGGTTCAGGGTCTGAGCCTCTACAACCGACACTGGAAAGAATTTCTAATTGTTGATTATTCTGACCCCAAAGAAGTTGCCCTAAGTATTCCCTCAGGACAAGGACAAACCAATGTGTGTGCAATCTAATCAAAACCTATCCGACGAGGTACCTACCAGGGACCTACACTACCAGACTATACTCCATTAGGTGAGTGAATCAGGTTATAATCTGGTGAGACTAAGAATATTGATATGAGAAATCCAGCCATGATAGGTACCTTGCCCGGCCTCTTACCTTTATAAGTACAGGTATGTTTGTCGAATCCCACATAAGCCCTTCGATACGTCAAAATCACATAAGAATATCAGAAACGAACAGCAGGATATCTTCATGATAAATTCAACAAATAAGGAAGCCCACTTCTATAGGTTCGAGATGATAAAAACAAAAAATATAGGTTCAAACTATACCCACCACCACCATCCATTCGCCGCCGACTTGTGATCTGTGGCGTGTTTCCGGCTTTTCGCAAAATGGCTATGTTGGCAGTTCTGAAGAGTTCTGCCACTCCCTGACAATATTAAATACTCCAAAAATCCAGCATTGATTGCTCTGCCTTCTCGCCCCAGCCCCTCAGGTCAGGAAGTCCCCATTTGAGGTGTACGTGGACGACACAATTTAAGACAGTCCTCTTAATTGGAGTCCCATTGAAATTGACTGAAATGTAGAGAGTGCGCTGACTCTTTTGCACTCATCTCCCCGATAACCTGCGTTCCATGACTACATATTTTGTCTTTTGTTATGCTACTTTCCGGCGCATTAGTCTTCAGACCCCGGGTGGAGTAAACTTTTTCCTCAGTGTACTTGAATACTATTTCCAATATGCTGAATGTCCTCTACCTGTCCCTTACTTTTTGCAGCAGACAAGGTTCTTGCACCAAACCATTACAGCATTAAAGTAGTAAACTGAGTTTTCATTTATAGATCATGTTTTTTAAGGAAAATTTCCAATTATGGGTAATTTTTCCAGTATTTGGGGTCATAACTATTATTGGCAACTCTGACCGCAGTTTCCCCCAATGACATGCATTTCCCTTTTTTGAAGAAGTTTCCATTTTTGGAAGGAGTGTTTCCAATTATGGTACTTTTCCACATGATTAAATGTAGCAATTATCATGAAAATAGTTATTATTGGAAACATACCTAGGGGAAAGTGGGGGTCACGGACACCGTAACAATGGGGTGAGTTTTCGATGACTTAATGAGCTTGTTTCATTACTATTTTGGCTGTAGAGATACTTCAGACATTTGTCTAACTCTGTGCAAGCAGCTATGTCTCTGTAATTGGTATATTAAAATTTGCGTAAAATTTAGAAAAAAGTAGCAAAATTCATTTCGCCCCACCTAATGGGGTAACATGGTCACCCCATGGGGAAAGATGGACAAGGTGAACAAAGTGATCGAACCAGGCCTTGAAGATTTCCATTTGCATCCACCCACTAGGCGACTCTCGTCCGCCGCGGGGAAGGGGCATTTTCCTACTTTTTCCATCAAAGGGCCAAAGGGAGTCATGCCTTTTCTGAATTATTTAATGACGGAGGATTAAAGCATCAAGGGCTGTGGTGGAACTGTGCATAGGTTGATCCAGGATCGCCGATCAGGGGGTGGGGCACCTTTCCGGGGCGCCATATGGTTCAAGGAGCGGGCGCGCACCCAGGGGAGGCAGTGGGCCCCCAAACACTTTGGCTCCAAAGAACCGCCCCCATCTATGTGGAGGGCCGAAGGCACCCATCGAGGGGAAGGATGAGCCTTTACCTGACTTTTAAGGGCAGTGCTACACTGACTGCCGCCCCTGCATCCAACATGCCGCCCCTACACTGACTTTGCTGCCCCTGCACCCGACACGCCGCCCAGTAAAAAGATCACTAGGTCTGTGGAGCAAACAATCACCGCTCTCACCCCCACCCCCAGGATGCGAAAATTCGCTGCCCTTTGGGTGAACAAGTGCGCCCCCGGAGGCAAAATGCCGTCCCCTCCACCGGCCTGGTTTCCTCTCTCGTGAGCCGCCCCCAAATAAAAATCCTGGGTGTACGCCTGCCAGGGGTGCCACTTTTGGAACGCAAAACATATCAGATGGTCGCCAAATCCTCTCGCAGGGCTAAGAGCGCGTCTACCCGCTCCTGAGGGAGGGGTTGGAAGCATCACTTTAGGAGGCCCATCAATCTCTCATAGGGGCACTGTGATCATTTCAGGGGGCGCTGAGGCTCGAGGGGTACACCTGCCCCTGGATGACCTCTAAATTTAATTACATGTTCTGCAGCATTTCAGGCCCTGTGTCCCCCAAACCATCAGGCTTTATTTATTTAAGCTTTATATTATATAAAATCAAATAAACTCTTGTGCGGGGTAACATAGAGACCATGTCCATCTTGCCCCACACGTGGTGTCCGTCTTACCCCACTTTGCTCTTTCTAAACAAACTTGGAAATGAATCGGACGCCATTGCGATTACACAGTCAGCAACTGCGGTGAACAAAATGTAACATCTTGAAGAGCCTTATTACGTAATATCAAAAAAGGATGTATACAAACATCCATGCAATGACCTTACGAATTCGATTGTGAAAAAACACATGAGTTGCAGTTTTTACTATTATGAAAAGTTTAAAAGACCTAGAGAGCTCACCGGACCCAGCGTTGCTCTGCGACCGACGCGCGTTAAAAGGAAGCATATTACACGTTTTTCCCGGTCGTGACACTGTCAGTTCGTCCCAAAAAGGGGTGTCCGTCTTACCCACGGTGTCCGTGACCCCCCACTTTCCCTATCTATTAGTGGGAGCGTACATGTACACACAATTGGGAACCCTAACCACAGCTTCCCCCCCACTAAACTTCTATCTCACATATCAACAAAAGGGACAAAAATATCAATGTCAACATAGTATTTGGATCTACCTAAAATTGAAATGTGTTGGTAAAGTGGACCTTAGGTAGCATTTTCATAAACACATCAAATGCTTAAAATTTGCATCCCACTCACGATCATCACCTGCCTGGTCATTCCTTCTTGCAGTAAAAACTCTGAGGCAACTAGCCTGCATAGATGTAAAATTATGTCTATTGGCCTAATAGGTACAGAGGTATTGAAATTCACATACCAAAGAAAGATCCAGTGTAGTCAAAATCCTGCTTTAACTCCATGCAGTTCAGGTCCTGTGCGTTGCTTACCACCACTGGTAGTAAGCAACACACACCCAACCAGCGTTTTTCGAAGTTTATTTCTTTCTGAGATTTGCAGTGATTTTCTGAGATAAGAAGGGGGTCTACTCGGCCCCCTCCAGTGCACGTTAGTGCCAGGCCCCTCTCCAGTGTGGTTGTCAACACTTTGTGGAGGACTGCATTAGCATACATTCGCTATCTGTACAATATTGATATGATAATTTGATCATGAAACCCACCTGAATCACTCTTGTTGCCAGCCTGTTGCTGGCGCCAACTCTCCCAACTTCCTCCAGCTCCAAATCTATCTAACCAATCTAGGGCACAAATAAGCTAAGGCACAAGCAGGCTAAGGAATGAAAACCAAGCTTGATATGGGAAATTGCACCAGTCTTACAATAGCCTACATTCATCTTAGATTAGCCATGGGCAGCAATATTTATTCTAGCTAGTTTTAGCCTGTACTTATCTCAAATATACCTAATAAATATGCCCTCAAAATAAGTGGCTTCCCGCCTGTTTAAATTTTTGGCAGGCTCTACATCACATAAACATTTCCAATTTGTCTTGTCGCTGTTGCGCAGTTTATGTAGAATTGCTGCCCAGCTATGTCTATTTTTTCACTCACTTAGTACTTTTATTAGTAGCTTTTAGGCGTACTTAATACTAAATTCGAAGAAATAGGGGCCGCTAAATCGAAGAGACTCAAACTGTAAATCTGATTTAACGTGAAAAAATGGACAGAGAAGTACTTGATAAAGTATTTGCGTTATCTTTAATGCCTTAAATATGCCCACAATCGTGTATTTCTCGAAAAAATTGACTATCACATTTCGGGTATCTAGGCGCAAACTTTCTGCAAACTACTAACAATCGGCACCATTGGGCTGCATGTTTTTTTAGTTTATTTTTAAAGATTAATCCCAGATTCTCCCCAAATTTTTCATCAACAGATGATGACTGTGCTGCCTTAAACTCAGATTTTCATGCCATTTTGGATCAGTGCAAATACATACATTCACTTGATGCGCTTCAGCTTAATGCTTTGTCACTTCTGCACATAAATATACGTAGCCTATCCAAAAATTTTGACGCCCTCACTTTGCTATTAGATCAACTCAAAACCAAACCTCAAATTATAATGTTATCCGAAACATGGACTAACTCAACATTTGCAGATTCTTTTCATCTTAATAACTACCATTTGGAGCTATCCACTCAGGATGAAACTAGGGGTCGAGGATCTGCCATCTACATTCAGAATTCTGTACCCTACAGCAGGCGATCTGATCTTGAATTTTGCTTACCTCAGTACCAGTCTGTATGTTTGGAAATAAAAAATAACAAATCTAGAAATCTCATAATTGGCACAGTCTTGTTCTTGTTCTTGGTGGGGTTAGACGCACAACCTCTTGGGTTCAGGCGTCTGTGTTCTGAAAGATATAACCTTAAAAGGCCGGTTAGACTGAAATAAAAGGTTAACACCCAGGTGACAACGGCAGCATTTACAGAGTATAATAAAGACTATGTGATTCTAATTCTGAACTGAACCATCCAATATTAGGACAAAAGAACCGTTCGTACTACTGATAGATATCTGAACTGAAGTTGTTACGAGATCAGTTTACATTTTATGGTAAAGATCTATGTCTTTCAGAAAAGGCACAACATGGTGGAACAAATCATTATCTTTGTCTCCAAGCAAAGTTCCCAGAGACAGTGGAGTATTGCGCTGTCTGCAAATTGACAGCAGGTTCGCTCGTTCGGCCTGAAATTTGGGACATGTTACAACAATATGTTCCACATCTATCCGAACGTCGCAGAGGTCACATACAGGAGGTGGGTCTCTATCCATTATAAAACCATGCGTTAATCTGGTGTGTCCAACACGTAGCCTAGCCAACACAATCTCCTCTCGTCTATCGCTTCTATTTGACGAACTCCAATCTCCCGGTTCTTTTTTTATGAATTTGAGGTTAGTCCGTCTGTTAGTCCCTTGCCACTGATTTAGGGTATATCTATTCATGCATTTTTTCAAAATGCAACCAAATTCAGACCAGTGCA
This sequence comes from Lepas anatifera, assembly GCA_034440635.1. Taxonomy (NCBI): domain Eukaryota; kingdom Metazoa; phylum Arthropoda; class Thecostraca; family Lepadidae; genus Lepas; species Lepas anatifera. The sequence continues at coordinate 171,256 of JAOTON010000041.1, forward strand.
CATCCATATCCTCGACGTGTTCGTAGTTAAGGGCTCGTCTGGCCTGCTGGTCAGCCCTCTCGTTGCCCGGAATACCGCAGTGACTGGGGATCCACACAATGTTAATCCGGAAATCGTCAAGAATCAAGTCGTGATACAGTTGCCGGATCTCTATGGTGGCTGGGGACTGGTCGTCAGTGTTAACAATTTTTTGAATGGCTGAAAAAGAGTCAACACACATAACCGCCCTCCTTACATTACGAGATTTGATGAATTTCATACACTGTAGGATTGCGAACAGTTCTGCAGAGCAAATTGAAATGTTGCCTTTCAGCCTGCCTTCCATGCTTCCAGTTTTAAAGCAAAAGGCATATCCAACATTGTTGTCCTTTTTGGAGCCGTCTGTATAGAAAAATTCGTAGTCAACATACCTGAAAAGGAGATCAATAAACTTCTCGTGGATCTCCACCGCGGAAACCAATTCTTTTTTCTGATCAAAAAGTCTTCCCGCTTCTACCTGATTTAAAGCCCACGGAGCCGTTTTACCGAAGCATTTCTTTAAGTTCCGAGGGAGTTCAAAGCCAAAACATTCCATGTACTTTGCAAACCTGCACGGTAAAGGTACACCACCCAATCTGTGGAGCGTTCTTTCTCCAAGCTCAAGAAAGGGACGCATTGAGTCTACGAAGTCGTAGCAAGGGTGGTTTGGGTCGCTGTACACCTTCAGACAATATCTCATGGTCAGATACATACGTCTCACCCGCAATGCAGGGATGTTTGCTTCGATAAGCATGGCCTCAACCGGGGAGGACCGGAGAACACCGAGAGCGATACGGATACACATATTTTGGATACACTCAAGTGATTCGATGCTTTTGTGGTTGGAGCCGTCAAAGATCTGACATCCATATTCTAGAATTGGTCTGATTAAAGACATATACACTCTAAGCAGGGTTTTCCGGTCTGCTCCGTAGTTTGGCGCTGAAATACATTTCAGGATAGACACTCTTTTATGTGCCCTGGCCTTAATTGAGGTCATGTGACTCTCCATTGACAACTTTTCGTCAAGTACTGCACCGAGGAATCGAACTTCTTTGGCAAATTCAATAGGGGTATTATCCATGTATACTTGCCGCAGCGGGCCGTAGTGTACCGTTCTCATGTTTTTCTTAAAGATGATAATCTGTGATTTTTCTGCTGAGAACTTGAATCCATTCTTTGCTGCCCATGTTAATAGAGTGTTTACTGCCACTTGTATGTTCTCAATAGCTACATGTATGTTCTCATGGCTTGTCCAAATAGTACAGTCGTCAGCATACAGGGCGGAAGTCACATTTTCAGGGAGGTGGTCAAAAATATCATTTATCATGCACAAAAATAGGAAAGGTGAAATCACTCCACCCTGGATTACGCCATTGTCCTGTCTGAAAATGTCTGAAGGCACCTGGTTATTCACTTGAAAAGTTCTATTGCTCAAATATCCGTCCACAAACTTCATGAAGTGGCCGCGAAAACCCATGTCGTGCAGTTTTCTTACCAATACACATTTATTTACCATGTTATAAGCGGAATGAAGGTCTAAGAAGAGGGCGACTGTACATTTCTTCTGGAAGAAAGCTTCTCTGATATCACTTTCTATCCTCACCAGGTGGTCTATTGTGGATCTTTCTTTTCTAAACCCGCATTGGGTTTTTGTCAGTAAATTTTCTTTTTCAGAATACCACATAAGTCTTTTTGTGATCATTCTTTCGTATGTTTTTCCCAAACATGAAGTAAGTTGTATTGGTCGGTAGGATTTTATTTGATGAGGAGGTTTTCCTGGTTTACATATTGGTATGATATACGAATGGCGCCATTCCTCTGGATATATGTTGTTTTCCCATATCTGGTTGAAGAATTCAAGCAGCTGATTCAGGAATCGGTTTGGGAGGTGTTTAAGGAAGTCATAGTGAATTCCATCTGGGCCGACAGAAGTCGATCCTGATGCGCTTATGGCGTTCTGAAGTTCTCTCAGGGTGAACTTTGAGTTGTAAATTTCGTTGTTCTGTGAAGAGCTGTCTATCGGTTGGAGTTCTTGTATTCCAGTTCTGAAATATGGATTATAATTATTTGAAGACGACAGGTTAGAAAAATATTCACCGAAAGCATTCCCTACCTGCCGTGGGTCATCTAAGGTATTTCCATTTTCTTGTAATACGATGGAAGCCTTCGGTTGATACCTTTTCCCTGAAAAACACTTTATCAGGCTCCAGAGACGGCCAAGAGGAGCTTGTGCTGTAAAGGATGAGAGAAGTAACTCCCAACTTTTCCTCTTAGCCATTCGAATTGTTCTCCGTGCTGCAGCCTTCAGCCTTTTATATTCTAGGAGTAGATTTAAATTCCTTGGATTCCTTCTCCAACGGTTCAGCGCCCTTTTTCTGGCTGCCAGCGCTTGCTTACACTCAGGAGTCCACCATGGACAATTATATTTAAATATGTTTGTTTTCTTTGGGATACTGGCCTCTGCTGCCTGCATAATTGTATCACAAATGTTCTTACAACTGTTGGGCAAATTGTTCAGGTCAGCACGCTCTTCACACTTTTGTTCAAATTTTCCCCAATCAGCCTTCTTAGTGTTATATCGTGGGGTCAGATTGGAAAGTCTTGTTGGAACATTCATTGCTATTTGTATATGTATCGGAAAATGGTCACTGTTTAAGCAGTCTGGGCCAGTTTTCCATGATAGTAACGGCCTAAGTGCACTGGAGCACAGTGATATGTCAATATGGGACATATTTCCAGTATATTCATCAATTCTGGTTGGACTTCCATCGTTAAGGATATCGAGGTTATAATCAAGTATAATTCTTTCCCAGATTTTTCCTCGATTGTCATTCCTCGGTGATCCCCAGAGCACATGTTTACTGTTGGCATCAGAACAAATTATGAATGGGTGTTGAAACTGAGCTATAAGGTTATGTATGTCTTGGATCAAAATTGGTGTTCCCGGAGGTAAATACAGGGAGCACACAATGACACGTTGACCGTCAATAATAGCGACACCAGCAACTGCCTGCAGAGAGGTAGTAATTTTCAGTTGATAGTTTGTGATTTTATTTGATATATATAATGATACTCCTCCCTGTCTGGCTCCTGATGCTGCTACTTCATGGAATGCTGAATAGTTTTGTAAGCTGAAATCATAGGGATCATTTTTTACAAAGTGGGTCTCCTGTAAACAAATGATCAATGGAGAAAGCATCAACAATGTTGGTTTGATTTCTGCCCACTTTCCTATAAGTCCTCGACAGTTCCATTGCATGATTTGTGGAATCATGCTTAGAGTTCTAATTTCAGGGAAGCTGAAAAATGGGCTGGGAATATGTCAGTGATACCTAACATTGTTAATAAGATGCAACAACACACACAATACCTAGCCAGGGAGCAGGATGTGACCATCCCACTACCGCTGAAAGGCAAATGGGCCTGAAAATCCTGGGTTTAGTGAGAAGTTAAGGTCATTTATTGGACAGTCACAGCGCTGAAAACAACGAAAGATGCACACTTTAACCCAGACAGCTTCACAACTTATCCACCACAGACAAACCAGCTCATGGATTAGTGTTAGAGTGTTAGTATCAATACTACAGCTGTTTCTATAAATTCTACCTTTCTGGCCACTATGTCTACAGCCATGGTACTGACATAGTGATGAGGTGCACCAATTAGGGGGTGTAATGCTCCAAATGGGGGATGTGATGCTCCAATTTGCAGATGGAGTGCTCCAGATTGGAGGCACTGCAGTGGCAAAAAACAACAAACAGAAAGGCACTGGGAGTTGAGGTGTGAGTTGCTGCTCAAGCTCCAGGTGAATGATCGATTCAGAAAAACATCGCTTTAAAAAAATAACACACACTCGCTCGGTTTCGCCAGGAGTATGGATGCTGCTGGCCACAGAGAAAGCGCCCTTGAATAGAAAAAGAATGGACTGGTTGATACGACACATATGTGAACCCATAGAGAGAACATATTGCAACACATAAGAGATAAAGTGCATCTGCAAAAGAAACATAAATATACAATTTAGATGATACCACCACAGTGCGATGAACAAAACTACAAATATCATTCTGACCGGTCCATGCTGGGATCTTTGAATCCCATCCTTATGATTTTGATGGTTCTTGATGGAGTGGAATCTCGGGATTGTGACACCCCTGGTATGTCCTGTATTTCAACAGTCTTCTGGGTTGCCATACCTAGACTAGAAGAAGTCTGGGTCCCTAAACCCAAACTTAAACCTGATGCCGAGGAGGCAGGGATGCCTCCCAGAGTGTGAGACCTGTTCTCTTTGGCTTTTTTTCGGCCTCTGCTGCCCGAAACCACTGTCCAACCCTCATCTCCAGACTCAGTGTTTGCAGACAACTTGGACGATCCTGCGAGAACCTCCTGCTGTAACAGTTCATCCGACCCATCCTGCACTGCACCGCTCCGCTCCCCAATACCATTCCTTGTCTCGCCACACTCAACTTCAAGCTCATTCGGAACCACCTTCAATAACACAGCTACTACCCTTTCAAGCTTTTCCTCCAGAGACTTGATGACCCTATCAACTTTCTCCTCCAAAGTCCTAAGACGAGAGTCTAGTCCCAGAGGTTGGAGCAAAGGCTGCCCGCCTGCCGGCACCTGCCTAGTCCCCACTACCTTGGCAAAGGTCTGCAAGGGCAGTCCCTTCTGCCTTTCCTTGAACATCCTTTCTGCTTCCTTAAATGATACATCCTGATCATATTTCAACTGACATATTTCTATCTGTTCCTTGTACTTTGGGCACTCATCTACCTTCAAATATGTGTGATCTTTTGATTGACAGTTTGCACATTGCAAAACACACTTTTCATCGCTATGATCTGCCTTATCTATTCCACACTTCAAGCACTTCAAGTCAAACTTACACCTGTCCTCCCTATGACCAAACCTTCCACACGCCTGGCACATCAGGGGTTTTGGGTAACATGGTCTCACTTTGTACCGTACGTAATCCAGCTTTATGTCCTCTGGGACCCTGCTGCGATTAAAGGTCAGTACAAAACACGGTGTACCCACCTCCCCCTCCCTGGTCTTTCTCTTGACTTGGTGGACACCAGTCACTCCATACTCCTTCAGCCACCCTAGGACTCCTTCCTCTCCCAGATCTACCAGGTCATAGGCATATATTGTGCCCCTGCTGCTGTTCATCTTCTCATGAAGTACACACTTGACCGGTTCACCATCAAAGAACTTAGCCTGTAGGAATTGTTTTGTTTGTTTTGAGTTTTTCGTTTTAATGATCAGCTTTCCATCACCCGAGAAAAAAGCCTTTTCCACTTTTCCTCCAACTACATTCCTAATGCAAGCTTGCAGCCATGGCCAGCCCTTACTTTTAAGGGGCTTACCAGACACCAACTCCACCACCAAGAAAGCCCCTTCCTCTCCTCCATCTCTCTCCAACAGAACAGAATCGTCAAAAGCTCGCTTTTTAGGCCTTGCCATTGCGGCAAGGTCCTAAAATCCAAGACTCTCACTAACTGAATGAAGTTTCTGACAAATGAAAGTCCAAAACAGGATCTACTCAAAACTACAAACCGAGAGTGAAACAAACAAGAAGAACCTAGTTCAAAGATGGCGGCGCCGTGCCAAAAAAAAAACAACAACCACGCCCAACACTCACGGAGGAAGATGCCAATAACCCAATATGGATCCGGGAAAACTATCGCTAGAATGACAATCGGAAACCAAGGCCACCACGTTCAACCCATCCTCTCTCTGAAGAAATCCAAGTCAAAAGTACACCTAAGGACCAAAGACAAGAATGCACGTTGCGTATCGTTTAGATTGCACCGGAAGAAGGAATTGGCACAGTGTGTCGTTCTCCATCCTTTGCACCAGCTCCCTTCTTAGATGAAATGGACCGTTTGCTTGCTGCAATAGGAAACGAATTCAAATTATGTACAATTGGAGGGGATTTTAACATTGACCTTCTCAAGCTGGAGTCTTCCACTGACAGCAGCCTTTTCTTTGAAAATCTCCTTTCAGCTGGCTTCTTCCCTTGTATCTCCTTGCCAACTCAAGTAACGAGTACATCACAAACTCTTATCGACAATTTTCTTAGCAACGATCTTTCTCTAGTCTACAAAAACAATATTGTTATATCGGATATTAGCGACCATCTCCCAATAACTATCACTCTTAATATAAAACAACACTCGGGATCACATGAATTGCCTTATACAGCAATTGACTACCGTAAAATCGAGTCCTTGAAAACGAACATTGCCCAAAAATTGATACCTTTGTATAATATACATGATGCTGAACAAGCAACCTCATTTTTGCTCAATATCATTACTGAAGAAATTCGTAAAATTACAATCTGTAAACCCCACAGGAAGAAAGTTCCCATTAACCCTTGGATCTCTTAGAGTCTGCTAAAATGTATCAACAACAAAAATAATCTTTATAGGAAATACACTCGGTCGCCTACATCTCAAAATCACTTCTTGTACAAAACCTATAGAAATAACTTAGTCTCAGTCATAAGAACTACTAAAAAACTTTACATTCAAAGAAAACTTGCAGAAAACAAAACAAACCCCAAAAAACTTTGGGAAATCCTGCTTGATGTCACAGGAAAACACCAGCCCAACGCATCCCCACCCCCAATGTTTGAACACAATGGCACAACAATCACAGACCCACAAAAAATTGCAAATAAATTTAACAATTACTTTGCGACCATTGGAATGACACTCGACAGCAGGCTCCCTAGTTACACTGATCCCATGTCTATTTTGATCTCAACATGCTAATTAACAACAACTTTGAATTCGCCCAGATTCCGCCTTGCTTGGTTGCTAATGTCATAAAAAGTATTGCGAACAGCGGAGCTGGTCTGGATGGAATAAGCTCAAAAGTACTGAAACTTATTGTAGATACCATTGCACCATTTCTTAGCTATACTTTCAATAAGTGTATCTCTCAAGGGATTTTTCCATCTGCTCTTAAACAAGCTCTCATAACTCCAATCTTCAAATCAGGATGTCGTTGCCAATTCACATGTTATAGACCCATTTCAATATTACCTGTGGTTTTTGCAAAATAATATTTCAACAATTATCTCAATTCATCACTGATGAAAACATTCTATTTCCACAACAATTTGGCTTTCGGAAGAACAAAAGCACATACATGCCCATTGCTCTTCTTTATGATATGTTAACCTCAGCCATCAAAGACAAAAAAGTATGTGCTACCATTTATCTCGACTTGGCGAAAGCGTTCGATACCGTTAACCACAAAATTTTGCTGAAAAAAACTTGAAAAATATGGTGTTAGAGATGTCTCACTTAAATTCTTTGATTCCTATCTTAGTAACAGAACTCAAAAAGTCAAATTTAAAAATATTTTGTCTGAAAATCCTGAAAGCGTGTCGCTTGGCGTACCACAAGGTTCTGTGCTCGGCCCATTACTATTTCTACTGTATATTAATGATTTATTTCGTAGTTCTCAATCACCATCATTTCTACTATTTGCTGATGATACAGCTCTAGTCTTCACTGCGAACAATTTTTCTGATCTCCAGTCATCTATCAACTTGAGTCTCCCAAATATCAATGCATGGCTTGTCGCTAACCGACTTACTCTTAACATATCAAAATCAACATATCAGCTATTTTGTCCAACTCACTCTTCCTCTGGCCTTGATATTGTTCTTAACAACCACAAATTAAGCAGGGCCAGAACCACCAAATACCTAGGGGTTCAAATTGATGAAAACCTGAAATGGGAGTCCCACATCAAGGGCATTGAAAATACTATATCGAGGAATATTGGAATAATGCATAGGGCAAAAGCTGTATTGGACTCCGAGCATCTGCTCTTACTCTATAATTCTCTTGTGCTTCCCCACTTGAAATACAACTCTGAAAATTGGGCCCTAACTTTCCCATCAAAACTCATTAGATTGACAACACTTAAAAAACGTGCGGTGAGAGTTGTGGACCATGCCCAATTTCTTGAGCACACAGGACCAATATTTAAAAATACAAAATCCTGAAATTCCATGATTTAGTCAAAGTTTCTCAAATATTTGTACTCCATAGTTATCTAAATAATACTCTTCCTCGACCCCTGGCGGAAAAATTTCAAACTCAAGCAGAAAATATTAATAGTAGAAACTCTAGGGCAGTAAAACACTTTTCAGAACCATTCGCTCCCACGTTATATCGACAATTCTCTCTTTTCTTATCAGCTCCCAGAATCTGGAACTTAACCCTTGCCCCGGTGGCGGGTACGAGCCACCTTCGCCATGGTGGGGGGGCTAAAAAAGACCCCCCCACGATCTCAAAAACTAAGAGAGCTAGAAAAAAGCGCAAAACGGCAATCGAAAGCTCTTCGAAAATGATATCGAAAATACTTCGGTCATTTTTCTTGTCAGGTCAATATCAAGGTCACCAGAGGTCAAAATAGGTCAAAATCGCTAATATGAGGTGTACTAAGAAAACCTCCTATATCTCAGAAACTATGATAGCTAGAAACATTTTTCTAACACCATTCGAAAGCTCTTGAGATGCGCTTTCATTACAGTGGCATTCATTTTCGTGTCAGGTCAAAGCCTAAGGAGCTACAGGTCACTAAATATTGGGCATATTCTTGGGAATGTCCATAGCCACCCATGCATAAGGGCGTTTACTTTTTCGCTAATAGCTTCCAAACCAAACAAGATACAGCCATAGTTTATGCACCATTGCAATCCTCTCGTCAATACGAATCGAATGATATATGATATTGCTATGCCAGGTCAAATTTAAGAATTTGACCTGACCCAGGTCAACGGTCTGACCCAACTTGACCTGGTATAGTCATGATGTATATCATTTGACTTCCAGTGACTATACAAACACTTTGGTGACAAAATAATAGCTCTATCTTAGTTTATTCAAAATTTATAGAGAAAAACACCAAAAATGCTTATTTGACCTAAGGTGACCTTTTAAAGGTCACAAGTAAAAAATTTTGGTATCAGCTTCAGAAATGGGCTAAGAGCAAGTCGCAACCGATGTTTGAAGTTGATTCCATCCATACATACTGAGAAAAGCTGATTTCGTGATTTTCCCCATGCATTGTCAATGGGGAGGTCATGCTCTGCACATGACCTTAGGTCACCAATATCAAAAATCCCGGAACAAATGTTGTAGCTCCTGGTGGGCCCAAGATGTGGTATAAGTTTCATCTTGATCGATTGACCCTTCTTTTAGTTATGCCGTCCTAAGTATTTTTTGAGGTGAGGTCACTTCACCTGACCTGGTGACCTGACCTGATATGACCTTAAGCCAAAATTTTCAGGAAAGATGTAAAAATGATGAAGGAACAGCTATGCCAAGTTTGGCGGCGCTGTGCGCCGCCGTTTTTTGGTCACTTCGGAAAAACCCGAGGGGGGTCTAAAAAGACCCCCCACCCGGGGGAAGGTTAAATATCGCGTCAAAAATCCGTCAAATCGAGGATGTGCCGCGGTCAAAAGCCGCTATGAAAACAGTTTCCAAAAAGATCTTCACCGACCAGTACTGATTGTGACAGCTATACTTGATGTAAATGGCAGCATAATAGGCGCATATAGTAATAAATTCGGTACCCTTTTTGTGTAAGTGCTTTAAAATTTGTAGTTACATTGAATAGCGACCTCGCAACAATTGTCTGGCCTTTTTCTTGTTTAGTCACCTTCCCACCCAACCCAAACTGCTTGATATTCACCGACCACTGTTGGGCCGCGGGCGAGTTTGGGGTTTTTTGGGGATACCTGGGCGAGCTCAACCTAAGTGTTCAAAAAATTATTAATACGAAACTCGAGCACGGAGGGCAGTCGAGGCCGCCGCCGAGCCCCGCTCCTGGTCCAATCTGGCCTCTCCACCTTGAAACGACTTAGCTTACTTCCCAATAACTCATATGCTCTTCCAGGTTACCTTCTCCCCGGCTCCCTCCTTGCTCTCTTTAATTCGTCCCTACCGCGCTTTCAGAATGCCATCTTAGCTTCTGGAGGTGTCCGGGGTGCTGCGGCGGGGCTCCGGCCTGGCCGCCTCTGTTCTCTGCCGGCTGCTTCAGCACCGGCCCCTGGCGCAGCATGTGGATGGACTGGGGTACGACCCGGGGAGTGACCCGGCCACCTGAGAGTACCAGACATCGACTCCCGCACAGCAGTGCGGAGGATCAAGGCGGCGTTGAAGCGAGGCTGGGCGTGGTGCCTGACCGCTCAGTCGGCTTGATTGATTATTGGGTTTTAAGGGCGCGCCAACCTTCGAGGTCATATAGCGCCCATAACACTTCTCTGCAGTCAAAGCTTATAATTTTGTCTGTCTTTAGGGCAAAGTAAAGTCTCGTCTAAAGTGAACTAATATTTACATTAAAGAGTGATTCTTTCTCATCGTAGTTATGATTCTCACTGCACGGATGCATGGTCACATATTCAAACAGGTTTACCGCGCCGGCAGGCGCTCGGCGCGGGGCGCCGGGGCATCACTTCCGGCGCCCACCCCGCGCCAACGGACCCAGGGGCCCGGGGGCGCGGGGCAGCCTAGACGCCGGACCCAAGCCCGACGTCTAACGGAGGCCCTCCCCGTCGCTCCGAGACTTGAAAGGCCCCGGAGCGAACGGGAGGACCCGCCAAATCGGCGCCAGGCGCCTATCAGCGCGGTTGACTACCACAACACACGCTTTTAACCAGGATCAAATATTATCGTAAAGTCAATGTCTCTAAGATAGGACAGCACCCGTTCCACCATACTGGAGTCACGGCCGATCAATTCTAAAAGTGTGGACTCCTGCCGGTGCACGCCAAAATGCAAAGACCTGCGTCTAGCATATTCCGGGTACGAGACTAGCACGTGTCGGACCGACAGGGGCGCCGCACATCGCTGACATTGTGGTCGAGGTTCGCCGCATAACAGATATCGGTGAGTGGCCAGCGTGTGGCCAGTCCGCAATCGACACAACGCCACCTCCTCACGGCGGTTAGGCCGCAGCGAGGATGGCCACTCACCGATCTCAGGTTTGATAACTTTCAACTTGTTATTTATTATATTATTCCATTGTTCTTGCCATACACTGCGAAGGTGGGTACATATATATGGGTACAAATCTCTAGCGGGGATTCGTTGCGCACGCCTGCAGGGCCTACGGGAAGCACGTCGGGCCGCTGCGTCTGCCACTTCATTCAATTGTATTCCAACATGACTTGGGATCCAGCAGAGTGTTACATACTTTCCCAGTCTGGCGAGGCGGGTTAAGCGCAGGACAATGTTTAAAACAAGTCCATCACTTGGGTTGAAACCACTCACAGCTTGAATGCTGCTAAGGCTATCAGTGAAAATAACGTATTTTGTGGCATCACTAACTTCGATAAAGCATAGAGCCTTATCCAAGGCGGTGAGTTCAGAGGTGAAAACCGATGCAAAAGATGAAAGTGAGAAATTTCTTGTTACTGTATCCGTAACAAAAGCGCATCCCACTCCAACATCAGTTTTTGATCCGTCAGTGTAGAACGACACATGATCTGCATACTGTGCAATGTGTTCGAGCGCCAATTGTTTAAATTCAGTAGGGATAGTATCGGATTTGGTTTTCCCTGCGAGAGTCATGTCGGTTTTTGGGCAGATAAGTTCCCAAGGAGGGATGTCTGAAAGCTCGCTGTGAGTCACAACACTCGGCTGGATACCACTTTCGGCCGAGAAACGTTGGACGCGTACGCCCAGTGGGATTCCTCTTTGCACGTTCACAAACAGCCGTAGCATGTTCCGCGAGAAAACTGCGTTATATGTTGGGTGTGACGGAGACTGAGCCAGCTTACAGGCGTAACGCTGCCCGAGCAGGCGCCGTCGCAATGCGAGAGGTGGTTCATTTGCTTCCACCAACAAGCTGGAGCACGGTGTTGTCCTAAACGCACCTGTGGCCACTCGGAGTGCACTATGGTGAATCGTATCTAAACAGCGTTTAGCTGATTCCGACGCAGAATCGTATACAAAACAGGCGTAATCCATCTTGGAACGAACAAGAGACCGATAGAGAATGAGAAGTGTCTTCCTGTCCGCTCCGTACGATAGACGAGATGCACATTTCAAGGCATTCAATGATTTAAAACACTTGTCACGTATATTCCTAATGTGTGCGTTGTATGTCAGCCGTTTATCAAACGTTACTCCGAGAAACTTTGCTGTCGGTTGGAAAGTGATAGTTTTACCGCGCAACGATACCATAGGTTCCGGACAGGTCCTGCGCCTGCGACAGAAATGAACACCAGCGGTTTTTTCGGTCGAAAAATATAATCCATTTTTACTACTCCAGCGTTCCAGATGGTTCACAGCCAGCTGGAGTTGACGTGATAGTGAAGATGTTGTTGAAGATGTTGTCCATATTGCAATATCGTCCATGAATATGGAACTCTGTATGGATGATGGGAGGGATGTTGTGACGTCATTTATGGCTAAAGCGAAGAGACAAATACTTGAAACGCTCCCCTGTGGGATACCCTCTTCCTGATAAAATGCATTGGAGTACATGCCACCGATCCTGACGCGAAAAGTCCTATCAGTCAGAAAGTTCTTCATAAAAAGACCCATCTGGCCACGAATACCACACTGATACAATTTTAACAGGATACCATGTCGCCACGCTGTGTCATAGGCGGCAATGGCGTCAAAGAACACGGCTCCAAGGTGTCGCCCCTCACTGAACGCACATCGCACTGAGGTATCCAGAGACACCAAGTGATCCACCGTGCTCCGGCCCTTGCGGAAACCGCACTGGTTGTTACTGAGAATACCTCGGCTTTCCAGATACCACATGAATCGCACATTCACCATTTTTTCGAAAAGTTTACACATGCAAGAAGTCAGCGATATTGGCCTAAAGTGTAAAGGGTCTGAGCCAGACTTGCCCGGTTTCAAAATAGGAATCACTATGGCTTCCCGCCACGCCGGAGGGAAATCGCCAGACTCCCACATCACATTAAATGTGGCAAGCAGTGCCCTCAGCGCATATTGCGACAAGGCTTTCAACATATCATTATGTATAAGATCCGGTCCTTCAGGTACAGAACGAAGGGCACGGATCGCTGCCACCAGCTCGTGCATCGAAAACGGCTGGTTATAAGATGGCGTGTCAGTAGTGGTAAAGTCTATAGGTCTCTGTTCGGCTAAGTTTTTATGTCTCATAAATGTATTATCGTCTCTCAAGGAGCTACAGCGCTGTGCAATCGCATTGCCTATACAGTTAGCCACTTTACCTGGGTTGAATATTGTTCTGCCAGAAACGTTTGGTGTTGGAAGATATGTGGGGACCGACGTGCCGTCAATGCGGCGAATTTGGGCAAATACCTGGGGCAATGGTGTACATCTATTCAGTCTGCTTACATACTCCCTCCAAGACTTCTTTTTAGCTTGTTTTATGGTGCGTCTGCAGGCGGCTCTGGCCTGTCTATAGATATTTAAGTTGTATAGCGTGGAGTTTCGTTTAAACTGTCGGTAGGCACGTCGTCGTTTACGAATAGCGTTCCGGCAATCCTCGCTCCACCACGGAACCGGTGGCCGCTGCGGATATTTTGATGTTCGGGGGATACTGGCATGGGCTGCGTCTCGGAGTATGGTCGAAAACTCGTCCACTGTGAGTGGCTCTCCTGTCGACATATTCTCTACGTAATCATCTACGAGAGAATTAAACAGGGACATATCTGCGTTTTTAAACTTCCACCGTTGCGGTCTCGTGCCTAAAACAGGTGCACCGTCACAGATCACAAAAACAGGAAAGTGGTCACTTCCCATTGGGTCACTGTTTACTGACCAGCTAAATGTAGCAGCCAGCTGAGGGCTGCAAATGCTCAGGTCTAAGGCTGATTCGCGACCAGATGGAGTGGTAAAATGTGTTGGTTCTCCTGTGTTTAAGACACATAAATTCTCATCTCGAATAAAACGCTCGAGGTGGCGGCCCCAAGTGTTTGTACCTTCGCACCCCCATGCAGTATGGTGCGCGTTAAAATCCCCCATGAGAAGGATTGGGGGTGGTAGTTCGGACATGAGCATATTTAATTCCGGCGAGGGCAGGTCTACCCCAGGGGGCAGGTAGACGGAACATAATGTAATCTGCCGTCGATTGAAGTATATGCGCGCTGCAATAGCTTGTAGCCGTGTCTGGAGTAGGATCTGTTTTGCTGGTAGATTTTGATTTACTGCTAAAAGAACGCCGCCGTAGGCGACTGGGTTGCGTTGCATGTCTTTTCGGTACGTGCGGTAACCTCTGAGGGAAAATTGAGTCTCTTGTGACAATTTTGTTTCCTGCAGGCATATTGCTGCTGGTCCATGGTCTCTTATAATAACTCGCAGATCCTCAGCACTTGTCCGAACCCCACGGCAGTTCCACTGTATAAAGGTGTTCATGAGGAAGGTGGTAGGGAAGGGGTGCAGCTTATGTCCACACAGTAAAAAACTAAAACAGAAACGGGCTTACTAAGCAGATGTGCCGACCTAACCCTTCCAGGGGGGCCAGTGCCCCCGGAAGGACCCTTGGCTGGTGCCGCGAAAGTCCCACCGAGCCGGTTACGTATCGGACCGCGGCCTCGTCCGCTCAGTCAGCGACTCCCGGATCTGCCGATCTGCCGTAGGTCCAGGTTGGAGTAAGAAATGCCGATCTCGTCGCCGCTACGTGGAGGCGGTGACCCTCCCATCATCGTCTGGTGGCGCGGTGGGCTGCCTGACCGGCGTACCAGGGGACGGCGGCGGTGGCGGTGCGGTGTCGGCCGCGACCGATGGGTCCCGCGCCTTCATCTGCTACGGGTGATCTACAAAACGACATCTGGTCCTGGCACCAATTCGATGGCGGCCTGGTGATCGCCCGCCTGTCCGGCGTCGCCGGGCTGCCGTTAACTTGCCGTGCGACCGCGCTGGACTGCGAGGTGTTGCGCCCTCTCCGACCTCGGCCCTGGCCGGGTGGGCGCCGGCTTTCCTCGGTCTCGTCCTCCGCCGGGGGGGATGTGCGGATGCTCCCGCTGTTGGCGATCGTGCGCTGCATCCCTCAGTACTTCTGCGCGCGTTCTGAGTGACCCCTCCACCTGGAGGTACCAGATAACTCTCTACCGCACACGCAGCGCGGTGCTGTAGAAGAGGATGGCGCTGTGACGGGCACTGAGTGTGGTGGCTTGCTTTGCTCAAGTCACTTGATGAGTTGAGATGAGATGAGTTCCAGTCCAGTCATCTGATTGTTATTAGTTCCCGTAATTCTACACAAAAAGACGGACTCTCTCTGATCGAATTAGTTGTTACCTGTCTAATGTATATGAACGGCGACTATGGTATCACCGGTCAACTGACGTGGTTGGAGATATTAACATTGAGCTACATTTTTGTCACGTGCGATAATTTTCAGGGATAAATAACAATCGTAGGCCGATGCTGAAATCTTTTGGAGCACCCGCTCTGAGCAATGTGTAGATGCATAGGAAGTGAAATGGGGACGACATTCCCCTGCCTACAACCCGCTCGCCTCTGAGGAACAACTCGACTGTCTACAAAATTTGTTGTCGCTCATAACTTGCCTTCAGCGATGTTTTTTGCTAGGATCTGTATTGTCCATATGCATGCTCTACACTGATGTTTGATCCAGTCACGTCATTATCATGACGTGGCAGTGGTAGTGCGGGACTACCTGTCTGTGATGCTACTAACTATCTGCGTTCAGGTGCGTGGGGGCAACTGTCTGGGCCTGTTCGTGGTGGCGCTAGTTTCGACCTTTGGCGGCGCCACCCGCGACTGCGAATGGCTGTTGGAGTATAGGTGGCGCTGGTTGTTAATGTGTTAATTAGAGGTGGGAGTTTCAGGCAATTTTGCAGGCCCGGGCCCGGGCCCGGCCGGCTGCTGATTTTAGAAGCCCGTCACAAGCCCGGTTTGTGGAAGAAATGGATTATCAAGCCCGGGAAGGCCCGGTATCATGGAAAACCATTAACGACTTTATACAAAATTTATTTACTTTAAAGCTGTTTCAAATATATGTTTTAAGCCAATTTATCCTGTAAAAAGTTTTGGTTTCACCCAAAACCATATCAAAAAGGTGCATGTAGCATCAATAGCCTCAGCTATCTTAATAATTCAGCAGAAAATGATACTGAAAAACACAGTAGGAAACATGGCTTGCTTATGATGCAAGCTTACTTCAGGTAATGACCAGCATCACCTTATAAAAACAAAGGGTATTTTAGATAGAGGTATGCACATGGCAGCTATAAGAATCGGGATGAAATAAGTCCACTCATGTCAGACATTTCCTCCATCTTTGCACTTTTATAAATCATTATATGCTGGCACGAGCCTCACAATTGAGTTCCAATAATGTTTATAAATAGAGGAGAGAGCAGTGACAAGTTTTCAGCTAAAACTTTTCAGAATATCATGGCGGAATGGCTGTGAAGGAACCAAAACTCCTTCACATTGTCCCTCAATTGATACATGTGAACATTTTCTTTTAGTTTAGTCACTAAACAGCTTGGAAGATAGTTAAAAGAATGTTCTGCTTGGGTCAGCCCGGTCTGGAAAGTAGGTAAGCCAACAGGCCAACATGAACAAGGCCCATCAGCCATATACAATTATCAAACCACCAGCCATAAAGAACTATCTTGATAAGGAACCACTAGTTTTCCACAGGTTCGCACCAAACATTGAATAAAAATATTGCACCAATCTCCACCAAAAAGTAAATCTGACACAAAAAAAACAACTCAATCCCATCCACATCACCTTTTTTTATTAGTGGCCTTCCTACGATCAGCCCAGGGCTGGGGCCGCGTTTCCATCGCCGGCACACGCAGCGCCCCCGACCACATGTCCGGAATACGGTGTGAACGGAACGATATCTAGTGCATCCAGGACATGTGGACGGCGAAGTCCGCTGAGCGGCCGGCGATGCAAACGCGGCCCACACGAATTCAGAGACGCAGAGCTGGGAGAGGTTAATTTCGCAGAGAAACTAATCTCTCCCTTAACACTGCGAGTCTGAATGTTAACATTAAGGGCGAGGGTCCGAAAGAAATTCGCCCGCAAAGCTGGCGGCCAAAAGCCAGCGGCCACTGTTTTAGAGAAAAATAAAACCACGCTGGAAGGGAAAACCTCAAAGATGTACGCTCGGGAACTCCAAGTTACATGGTTGAGATGAAAAACCCTTCTTAAATAGAAAAACGCAATGTTTCTCGCGATGATATTCTAAGGGAATACTCTGCTCTCGTCTTTGATTTCGCAGAGGGGGACGGGGGGACGGGGGTCACAATCATGTAGAGAAATGCTCATTCAGTGAGGGGGGATAACATAATGCATACAAAGGCAAGACACTGATTCGGAGGTATTCATTGTCGGGGGGGGCCTAACGATACCAATTATATCGCGTGGAGCATAGTTTTGCCGTTTGGTCCCTTTTTGATTGTCAGGATTATCTTTAGTAATCCTAACCAGAAGTAAATGACGGTGGTGTGCATATTGTATCCTAGGTCCATGTTCATCTATATATGGAGTGCAGAACCAGTCCGGAGAGGTCTGGATGGTCATTTCCGAGCTGAGTTTAGGGATTCCGGATCAAATTGTCACGGGCAAGATGGGGGATCAGAGTCATATAAAAAATGATCATTCAGTGAAGGGGATACCATAATGTATACGAGGTCAGGACACTTGCCAAGAGATATTAATGCCTTTGTAAATCCTAGCAGACTACCGACGATAAATATAATTTTCGCGTCAATGGATTGAAGGGATGAGTCCAAAAATGTAAGAGTAGGCAGAGGACCCATCTAACTCCGGCTGTTGGACCCGGAGTTTCTTTTATAAACGTCTTTGCTGTCTTTTCGAAACTTGACGGTTAGTTGCGGTAGAGTGCATTTCATTTCATCAGAGTTTATGAGCCCATGTTGATTCAAATATGAAGTTCAGAACCAATTCGATGAGGTCTGGACGGTCGTTTCCGAGCAGATTTTGGAGACTAAGGGTCAGATTATTCGCAGAGAGGTAGTTGACGATGCGTACCCTTCTTGGGGCTTCGGTGGGACATTCGAGTAGCATATGTTTGACTGAGAGCCTTGCGCCGCATCCTTCACAGTTCGGCGGAGGGTTATTGTCGAAGAGATAGCTGTGGGTTAATCGAGTGTGTCCACAGCGTAAGCGAGATAGGAGTACTTCATTTTGCCTGGTGGTTTGATTGCTAGTGCACCAGGGAGATAGTTTTGGTTTAATTTCATACAAGTGATCAGAGTGTATGTTTTCCCATTTTAGTTGAAGATAGGATGAAAAACGTTCTCTCAATGCACCAAAAACATCCGAAAGAGGCATGTGGATATTCGTCACCCTTGGCAGAACACAGGCCTGTTTCGCCGCTTGATCCGCCTGTTCATTGCCGGGAATAGAACAATGACCCGGAATCCATAGGAAGATCATGTTTTGGCTACGAGGAAGGGTATAGAAAATCCGAAGAATATCGTGGACGAGTGGATGATCTATGGTCTCCGGGCACTGTAGGGCCCCAAGGGCCGATTGCGAGTCTGTGCATACCATCGAAAAAGGAATTCGTGATTCTCGGATGAGAATCATGGCCCTTTGATAGCATACAGCTCTGCAGTAAAAACGGAGGCAATGTTTGGTAGTCGGTAAGTCAATTTCAAATTTAACCAGACAACCGCAGATCCAACTTGCTGGTTCCGGAAAGATCCGTCCGTGTAGATAAATGTATAGTCCGAATGAGCAAATTGGTATGCGTGGAAATCCGACAATATTTCAGTCGGATTTATTTGCGACTTTCGTTCAGTAATAAGGTATTGGATATCTGGTGAACGATGAAGCCAGTAGGCTAGAGGGGGTGGCTTGGGAGCGGTGTGCACCAGGGGCATATCGATCTCAGTCTGAGCGTTCTGCACTACAGTGGCAATAGAGCGTATAGTTTTCTGAGGCCGGCGGGCGTTATAAACATAATGAGGCGTCATACAGAACGAAGCAGGATGGTCCGGGCTGCTCATAACCTGGTAATAATATCGGAGGACTAAGAAGAGTTGACGGTTTTCTAGAGAAGGCAGGCTAGCGTCGGCCTGAAGAGCAGTCACAGGGGTGGTCCGAAATGCCCCCGTAATTATCCTGAGGCACATGGACTGTATTGATTCTATACGCTGTCGACTTGTTGGAGAAACTATACAGATTACAAGGGCACTATAGTCGAGCACAGATCGGATAAGACTGCTGTAGAGGAGTGTGAGAGATTTTCGGTCCGCTCCCCAGGAAGAACCAGAAACACATTTCAGTATGTTAATTCTTTGTAGGCAGCGTATTCGCAGCTGTTCGATGTGGTTGTGGAAAGTGAGACGGGTGTCAAGTATGATACCTAGATACTTGAACGTTTGAACTTGCGGGATGGGTTGATTTCTAATTTTTAGTTGGAGATCGTCTGCCGCTTTTCCTCTTTTAAAGACCAAGGTAGCTGATTTGGCAGGGGAAAGAGAAAACCCCCAACTGTCACACCAACGCGATATGAGTCTCAGTGCGGCCTGTATTATTTCTCCAGATTCCCTACAGGTTTCGCGGGTAGTCCAGATGGCAAGATCGTCAGCAAACATGGAGCAATGGACGCTCGGATAATTTCTCCGTACGTCGTCGAATATGTCGTTTATGGCCAGTAAGAAGAGGTTGGGGGATAGAACACTCCCCTGTGGTACACCATGATCAAGAGTGTGTGGATCCGAAAATGTTGTCTTGCATTTTACCTGGAAGGTTCTGACCTGCAAAAAGTTTTTAATGAACTGAGCCATGTGGCCCCGAATGCCAATTTTATGGAGTTTTATCAACGCAGTTCCTCTGTGAACCTTATTAAACGCAGATGATAAGTCTAGGAATGTGGCGACAGTAGGATGTCCGTGAATGAAGCCTTTTTGGACAGATGATACAAGTCTGATAATGTTGCAGTTTGTGTTTAAGCTTTTACGAAATCCACTTTGAAAAGGTGAAAACAGTTTGTTAGATTCCAAAAGGAAAGTTAGCCTGGCATCTACCATTCTTTCCATTATTTTGCAAGAGCAATTCGTAAGCGAGATTGGGCGATAAGAAGTTGCCAAAAGTTCATCTTTACCTTGTTTTATTATCGGGATAACTATGCTTTGAAGCCAACCAGGAGGGAAGGCATCAGTTTCCCATAAGTTGTTTATTGAGGATAACAATCGTATGCGATTTTGATTTGAAAGATTCGAGTAAAAAGAGTAATTCATTCCATCCGGACCGGGGGATGATTTATTACTCCTGGTTATCGAGACTTCGAGCTTCTTTAGGGTGAAGGGGACGTTGTAATATTCAGTTTCTGGTGATGAAAAGTCTAAGAGATTGGATGATGCCACAAGGTTCTGGTGAATATGTGACGGATATATTTCTGTTGACGATACAGACGCAAAGTGTTTAGCAAATGTATTTGTGACCTCAAGCGGATCGGATTCATTCTTCCATTAGTGGTCATCAATTGTGGGAAATGTGCACTGCAAGCTCGACGGGATCCGAATGAGCGAACCGTCTGCCATATGTCTTTTATCGGGGTAAAGCGATTTACTTTTGAGCTGACATATGTTCTCCATGATTTTACCTTTTCCTCCCAGAAAATTGTTGAAGCAAACGCACAGCTATCAGAATATTGTTGTGCGAGTAAATCGTCCATTATATTTTTTTGAAAAGCACGAAGGGCCCTTCTCCTCACGGCTTTCGCCCATTGGCATCGCGAGTTCCACCATGGCGCGTGTGTAGCTTGCATCTGGGGGTTTGGATTTGACCTAGAACGTGGAATGATGTCCAAAGCAGTGTCATACATAGCGGAGAGGAATGTAGTCATATTTGGTGGAGCGTCATGAAGCTTAGAAGCTAAAGTATCATTGAATTTCGTCCAGTCTGCTAATTCTGTTTTCCATTTCTGTATGGAGGGTACTGATGGAAGGCAGGTTAGTGATGGGATGCAAATAGAAATCGGAAAATGATCAGAGAAAAGGGGGTCAGAAGAGACAGACCATTGGAAATGCTGTGTAAGGTGGGCCGAGACTAGCGTGAGGTCAATCGCAGAGAGA
Organism: Lepas anatifera; assembly: GCA_034440635.1. NCBI lineage: Eukaryota > Metazoa > Arthropoda > Thecostraca > Lepadidae > Lepas > Lepas anatifera. The sequence goes on from JAOTON010000041.1 coordinate 192,347, forward strand.
GACCTGTGGCTCCGACTTTGAAAGGTTGGGGAACAGTCGTTCAGAAAGCAGAGTGAGTTTGAATCTAAAAAAATTTTCGATTATACGGCCGCGCGTAGATACTGACTGACTACCCCACATAATGTGGTGGGCGTTGAAATCACCTAGCAACATAACTGAGGAGGGGGGATAGTTGGGAGACAAGATTGTCCAGATTGGTGAGAGTTACTTGAGGATCATGTGGGGGGAGGTAGATGGAAACATCAATGAAATTCAGACGTCCTATTTTCAAATGAGCTGCAATAGCATTTAGAGGAGTTTGTAGGTTTATTCTGCGTTGGGGGAGAAGATTTGAGATATATAAGGCGACCCCACCCTTTCTGGAGTCGGAGTTTATGTTATTTTGATACATTGTATATCCTTTGATTGAGAAATTATACACATCAGCGTCTCGCAAGTGCGTCTCTTGGATAGCTGCCACCAGGGGACTTTCATGAAGCATAACATTTTTGAATTCTGCGCAGTGTGAAATAAGGCCACCAACATTCCACTGAAGCATTTCCATATTACACGTTTTGTGTGTGTTTTTCCTCTATAAAGCATCGCCTCGGAGCGATGGGAGAGCGCTTAGTTTTTTGGAGAGTGCGGCGCCGTGTGCAGGGTGGGCTCGAGGCAGGGGTGATGTCCGAGTTCGAGTCACAGGACATGTGGGCTGGAGGAGGGGTGTAGGCAGGAGAGGCGTTTGGATTCGTAGAGTATGGATCCGCGATGGCGGGCGCTGAAGAATCAGTGTGACCCTCAAGGTCGGGTTTGCTGCTCACTGTGAGCCCGCGTTCAGAGAAGAGAGAGGCATGTTGGGAGGCGCTCGCCTGCGATTCAACCGCTCCGACGTCAGCACGGGATCCCACTGATAGTGGAGAGTCGGCGACAGCAACGGGCGGAATGGGCTTCACCGAGAGTTCGCCCTCAGATCGGGTAGTGGCGCGACAATCAGAGCCCGTATGCTGATCATCCAGGCTGACATCTGAGCTGACGTCTGGGTAGGACCGTGGTGATATCGAAAGGCGATCCTGTGAAGCCTGAGGGTTTCCAGAGTGCCGGGGAACCGGCCTATGAGCATTTCCATGAGCTTCCCTCCTGTGCGGGGGACTGATGATGCGAGGGGGGACCTCGGGACAAGGATCACCAACCCGGGGATCTACCGGGTACCGGGACCCTGGAGTCGCATAGGGGTCCGAGGTCGGATGCACACGCGGAGAGGGCACTGAACCGCTGGGAAGGCCTCCGATGTTTTGTTTCTGGCGCGGAGCCTTTGCTTTTTCTGCCCAGGACCTGAGGGGCATGGCAGGTGGTAGTCGGGGCCACTGATCGTAAGATCTTATACCCGGTGCTCTTTCCTTGGCTCCTTCGACGGCCTCTTCCCATTTAGGGCATACATCTGCGTCCACAGGGTGAGGTCCCGAGCACGAAGCACATCGGTATGGACCCTCGCAGTCCCCACCACCATGTTCCCCCGAGCAGACCCTGCATCGCACTTTGCGAGATTTGCACTGGCGACTGAGGTGTCCATATTTGAGACACTTTAGGCACAGCTTGGGCTTCTCAACCCATGGTTTGACCGGGAATCGGGCGTAGCCTGCAATGAGGTGGGAGGGAACCTCAGTCCCCCAGAAGTGGAACTTGAGCAGGGCGTTTGGTCGCCCATTCCGATTTGGGAAGCGTGTAATCTTGGCTACACCTTGTCCCTGACTCTCTTTCGTGATCGTCTCTAGGTCTTCATGCAGAAGCTCAGGGGCATAAATCGTGCCAGCGGCCATATTTAGCCGTGTGGGCAGCTCCATAGTCACTCTTCTCCCCAGAAACATATCAAGCTCCAGCATCCTCTCAGTCTGGAAGGTAGAGGCCGTTTTGACTAGGAGGGCCCCACTCCTAATGGCCCTGGCTTCCAGCACTGGCTGAGCCAGGATGGAGATGAGTTCATCTCGAACTTTGTAAGGGCTAGTTTTTTGAAATGGGGTCCCATCCACACATCTAATGAGCAAGAAGGCAGGGCCCTCTGGAGCGAGGTACCCAAGACCCATGTCATTTTCCGCCATACTTTTGGCTGGCATGTAACTACCAGCCAGACACTTGACTGACCCTCTATGTGTTATTTTCTAGACAGAGTTTCTAGAAAGAAAAACAAGGATAATGTCACACTTAACTATATGGCCACCCACCACTGGTCTAAATACCCATGGCTACACAGAGTTAATGTTTTGATATCCTGTTTTAGACAGCAGATTACAGATTAAAAACCAGGTCAGCACAAATGGAAGAAAAGCATGAAAAACCGCGTTGCGGTGAGGGAGATTAGCTCTGTGAAAGTTCTGACAGAAATTGTACCACAAGATGCCTCAGTTTTGGTGTGAGTTCCAGTACAAAACTCTGGAAGACTTAACTATAGCTCCTTAATAGCTAGTAATGCTGTTTATCAGCTGCCTTAAACCTAATGCACATATCTCACACAAGCAATCATTTTTATGTTTTTTTACATTTCATTTACTCCCTATCTCATGGCTATGGGCTGTTTCTGTGGATGGTTGACAAGGCCAGCCAATCAAGCAAAGGAGCCAAAGAGTAAGGAAACTCCCCTCACCACTCCTGAATTGTTTTCCCTTCTGGTTCTATGGATGCAATTTAGGCCTCAAACCCAGAAATACCTACCTAATGTTAACTACAGCACACTAGGCAGAACACTACATGCACTACACTCATGAAAACATAACCTGAACACCTGCTACATTTCAGGCAGTGGAGAACCTAGTTAAAGCAATCAGGGAAACACACAGAGAGAAGCAGCATCTAATTTCTAGCTCCAGACGAGGAAGGAAACAAGGAAATGAGGTGACCTACCAGGGTTGATGTAGGTTCTGTCCGTGAGGAGTTGCCTTCCTGTCTGAAAAAAACTAGGAAAGTTAGCACAAACCAGGACAACTAGAAGAAGGAAATCAATTCTCCACTCAGTGGCACCTTGACAACAGTGGTTGGCACCAGCTGATTCAGAAGTAGAGCAAACTATTGTTTCCCAACTGAAGTTGATTCGAGCAAGAAATGGTCAAAAGCTTTCTCAGAATACAGAAAAGCGAAAGATTTTATCAGTGCCAAGGATCGAATTCTCCCACTCTTGGTTTAACTTTACTAGGCACTGTCTTGACACATGTGACAGGGAACATACAAAAGAAGGACACTGGAAAGGAAACAGGCAAATAAATGAGGTGCAACAGCTAAACAACTTAGGACAGAATCTAGGCATTCAGGAAATTTGTTGCCAAGTATTTAAGTTCAAAGAAGAAATTCAGCCAAAAATATCACCGACGCAAGGCCGAAAACTACTAAAAAAACACTTAAGGTGTAGTGAAAGTCGGGAAAAGTCACGTTCGAGTTTGTTCGGTAGCCCGCCTGAGACCAAACCGACGCACGGCGTAGGACGCCGAGATTGTCCCCACTCCTCACTGGCTACAGTACTGGTTTTCGGAAGAAGAGGAAAGGAGAAAAGGCGACACTTATATCCAAAGTCATCCACGAAATCGCGCGAAAACACCAAACACTTCACATTCACTATCACTACCACTGCGAGCACCCCACCACATCCCCGGATTTCCAAATATCAGGCACCATCTGGACAAGCACATAATCACGTTATTCAACTGCCCTGCATAATCACCATTTGGGCTTGAACACTATTTCTGTTTGCTTTGTTGTATTTGACGGGCTTGCGCTTAGTAGGTATCTGAAGCGCCGTGCTTGTCTACATTAGAGCAATCATTTATGAAAACATTTTTCACCAAAATTTACCAGAATAGTAAGTTTATTTCAGCGAAAATATTTCAAGACTTTTGAAAATATATTTTAAAATTTTTTATATTTTAAAATGTGCCGCAACGCCCGCTGATGACTCACCTTCCTTCGAGTGACTCACCTTCCTTCGAGTCGCTCACCGAGCAGCGCGGCCTCACCGACGACCTCAACCTGCCCGAACGGCTGCTCGGGGGGCGGCTGATGTTGACCCGCTCCGTCACCTGCTACTGGCTGGGGAGCCCGAGGGACTGGTCCAGAGTGCCGTCGTGGCATCTGGCGGCGTCCGGGGTGCTGCGGGGAGCGCCGGCCGACCGCCTGTGTTCTCTGCCGGCCGGCTTCTTCAACACCGGCCCCTGGCGCAACATAGCGACATCCTGTCCTGGCACCAACTCGATGGGGGCCTGGTGATCGCCCACTTATCCGGCGTCGCCAAAATACCGTCGAACTGCCGCGCGACCGCGCTGGAGTCCGGGGTGTGACCGCTGACTCCGACCTCAGCCCTGACTGGGTGGGCGCAGCACCGGCCCCTGGAGCAGCATGTGGGTGTGACTGGGGTATGACCCGAGGAGTGACCCGGCCGCCAGAATGGACCGGACAACCGACTACCGCACATCCGGCGCAGTGCACCAGAAGAAAAGGATGACGTTTGAAGCGGGCGCTGAGTGTGGTGCCTTACTGCTCGGTCAGCGCCTCCAAGTTTCTGCTGTCATGTCATGTCAGCCGTGTCATATTTAGTGTAAAAACTCGTCCAGCCACCCTTGGGTGAAACCCAGAGTAATTCATACATATGTTACGTGCTACGGAATTGGTATATTACGTTATCACGGAAATTGGAAGCGGCAGTGTGTATGCAACCTGTACATTAATTTCCATTCTTCGCCCTTTATTCCAAGTGTCACATGATGTAGAAATTCTGCGTTATGATGGCTTCAATTGTGCTTGAATGCTAAGTGCATGGTGCTGCTGGTGTGATCGACGCGTCTGCCCCTGACCGTGGCTCCTGTCGACTGAACCTTGATCCACCCCTGCCCCCTGGGAGCGTTTCCCTGCCGCTACAAATGGCCGAGCACACACTTGCGCCTCACAGGGACTCACCGTGACCGGATCAGCTCGCTTGCACTCGACGGCACCCGCAGTGGCGCATCCGCCGCGTCGCTTGGATACACAAACAGCACACACGATATTTTATTTTTTTATTACACATCTTCAGCCAACATTTATTTTATTTATTTTTTCCTTCACTTTCACTCGCCTGGGCGCCGCTTCTGCCGTTGCCCTACTCGTCCTTCGATTCCCGACTGCGGCTCTTGTCGGTTGGACCGTGGTCCGCTCCCCCCTGCCATGTGTTTGTCCCTGGCCCTGGTCTCGGGTCTGGCCGGGGCTCTGCGGTACCGTTTTCGCTGCGACGCAGTTTGGCGCCGGATCTGTTTAGGCCGCCCCCGCAGGTTATTCTGTCCGGTAAGGTCTGTGTACTGTGTACAAATAAACGTATGGTTGTAATTTCACAGATTTAAAAAATAAGCACAAAGTGTGTGGTGCATTTCTTTTGTTCCTGAGAATAGGCTACTTTTTGTGCACTTGTTTGTGGACTTCTTATTCAAAAGGTCTAACTTTCACAGGGTAGAACCTATGAACATTAGACCCTTTGATCAGTGGACCTTCTGATGTAATCCTTTTGAACCGCGAGATGTGATTCACCTACTGCGATAATACCTTTCGTGTGGTGGGAGGGAACAGACTTCGGCCACTTTGGCGCATCAAAAGAACGGTGCGTCAGCTGATGAATGGTCTTTCACTTAGAAGATGCTCAATAAAAGGCATGCTGAAGCTAAATAAAATGTGTTTCATATAAAACAAAGTTTATGCCGTATTGTTGCCGGAACAATCTATCTAAAAATATGATTCCTATCCATTATTTCAAAGCCTTTAATAAATAAATTAATTAAGCAATGTTGATGCACTAAAAAATTCGAACTTGCTTTTTTTTAATGGAATGGGGACACCCGCCACCCGCTACATCCAAAATATTTTCTCGTCCAGATTTCACAGAGTTTAAAAATTTCGCGAGAGGCCACCATTCAGTAACAACTCCGCACTTTTATTTTGGGCGGGCCACATAGGCGGATCCAGGGGGCACGTGCCCCCCCACCGACCCTTGGTTCCCCTGAAATGCTCACGGCGCCCCTAAAAGCTCGTAAGCGCCCCCTGAAATGTCGCTTCCCGCCCCCGCCCCCGATGCAAACATCGGATAGCGCCCCCCCCGCCTGACCATACTCGATCCGCCTATGGCTGGTGGGTCATTTTTGATCGGATAAGTGGATCCGGGGAGGGGTGGCAAAATATCACATGTAGGTATAGGCGATGAAGGCGGTGACCAGGGGCTTGGGCGTGCATAGGTGAAGTGGCGATATTTTTTAAATATTTTTGCTGTCTCCGGAAAACGCTGCCCTGTGGTACACTGCACCAGCACATTTCCGTGTGTTCACGCAGACAATGGGGAGAAGATGCAAAAAAACTTTACTGAGGCCCTCCAATTTTGGGCGATTCCCTCCTGGTTCGCGAGTTGGGGGCGGGTCCCTCCCCTCTTCGATGCCAATGCCTGTACCCCAAATCACGCAGGGGCAGATCCAGGAAGCAGAAATTAACTTCTAAAAAAACTATGATTTTTGTCAATGCTTAAAAAACTATTTTCACGTCTTTGGTTTCCCGTACTCCCTCAACCATACCATCGGCCCAGAGGTACTGTCTCCAAAGTCTAGTGCGACTCTCCTCGCTGTCCGATGTGAGGTACCACCAGAAACGAGCCGCTATCCCCCACCTAGTAGACCCCTCTACCAGTGGAGAGAATCACGCTTGCTCATTGGTACGTGGGTACACAACGAACGATTTTCAACTCACCATTGTTAGCCGAGGTCGGAAATTAGAAAACTAGACAAATAAGCATCGGGACTGAGAGTGATGGTTTCGGTAAATCTTCAAACTCTTCCAGGCGAAACAAGTTAGAGGAAACACAACTTTATTCAGACTCCTTGTTACCTATCTCAATCAATCAAATTCGACTTCAAGTGGGAAATTGTTGGATGAAAAATCGGGGGAGACAGGCCTCTTGCCCCCCTTCCTATGTGTATGCAGGCGGGTTATTGTTGAAGGAGAATTAGGGAGAATCTCTAGACATCGACATACTTCACGGAAACCCCGTATTTTGTTTCTCATATCTTGGTCCGTAAACCTGCATAAATGTTGGTGAGGTGCATCTCGTTGGTCTTACATATGCAATCATATTTCTCGGAATATGCCTTCCACCCTGGTCATCGCCAGTCCGATAAACGCCCCCCCGAAGTAAAAATTCAGTGACGACGGCTCTGGGTGCGGAACAAACGCAATCAGCTCGACTCTCCCTCCTCACCAGATTTAACACATTTGAGGTTAAAGCAGATTGCCCGTGAGCCGTCACTTTGTCTGTGGTAGTGTAGTTAGAAGAGACGGTCAGTCCACGATTTATCGGAAGTTTAATTTGAAAACCACCAAATCCTCGATAGCTTCAAAATTAATATAAGTATTAGTAAAAACACATTTAAATACCAGTCAGCATCCCAATGGCTATTAGCGAATTCTACACACACTGAAAGAGCCCAGACACGCTGGAAAATAACATTTAACTATGATTAGAATGCTTCTTTAGACTCTATTAAAACGTTTCTATACGACAATCAGCACAGTAACACAAGCGTCATACACGTTTATTGAACACGAAACCCCTGTATCGTTTATATAATTCATGCAAATCTGTATTGTTTACAAGTCACCGATACTATTAAGATCTCACCACAAATTACTTGCAGGATATTACACTGAACAACTCAGGTACACGCTTCGTTTGAATCCACTCGAGTTGGATGCCTTGCTCGTGAAAGATCGAGTGGACTAAGCTTCACTATATATATCACATTCCTGGAATTTTAGTGCGCATCGACTGCAATAGACATTCTGCGCCCATGTCTAAACGATTTAAAACAATAGGTGCTGGTTCAGGCATGAGAAAAATCGGCAGCAGAACATGCTAAGGTAAAATATCCTACAATATTTCCCAGACTGAAATGTGAATCGTGCATTGCGTCATTGGTAAGACACAAAAAACAGCACAGACACCAAACATAAAAAAACGCGACTTTTTAGTTTAGTTTAGTTTAGTTTATTGTCCAATCATCAACGGGCATGAACCATCCCAATGACAGATGAAGTCATGGTGATAAAACAGTGGTGTCAAATATCAATGTCAGTGGAAACAACATAAAAGAAAAAAGCACAGTAAAACGGATAAAAAATGGCTGAAAAAGGCTGCTCAATCGCAGTTAGCCGCATAAAGGATCACGCGTGCTCGAAATTGAGCAGCTGTGGTGTTCCACACATCAACATCTCTGCACTTATCTAAGAACACATTACAGGTCCTCGGCAATCTACAAAACAAACCCGACATAACAGTACTAACTCTAGCGTGGGGCACATGAAAGAGAATCCTGTTACGCAATGCTCGGGAAGGAGCCGCTAGAGGAAAGCATTCTAACAGAAAAGACTTGATCCAAATTATAATTTCGCTGACAGGTTATCAGACGACATGATCAGCAGAGATCAAGTGACATTAAACTTAACAGGCGCATTGACGGGGGAGGGGCGGGTACCCCCTCGGGTTTTTTAAGGCAGCATAAAAACGGCGGCGCGTAGCGCCGCCGTACTTGGCATATCTTTTCTCTGATCATTTTCACAACCTTCGTCAACATTTCAAGATTAGGTCATCTCAGGTCAGGTCACCAGTACAGGTCAATTGACCACCTCAAAAAAGGTTTAAAATAGCATAGGTCAGAACAGGATAAACTTATCAGATTGAAACTCATTCAGATAGCGGGCCCACCGAGTGCTCTGAAATATGCGCCGGCATTTTTCTATCGATGACCTAAGGTCAGGTACGAGCCATGACCTCTCCATTAGAATTACATGGGGAAATGGTTTTAACTTATAACTTAGTAATGGATGGTGATAGATTGTTTATTTTAAAAGCATCTAAGTTGTCTTTGCGGTTCTAATGATATGCATTTTGACCTAAATTGACTTTGACCTGACCTCAGATCAGTGGAAAAAGGCATTTGCCCCCAAACGGAAAAGCTCGGGGCAAAACTATGTTTTTGCCCCCCCAAAGCGATCGACCTCTTTTTTCCCCGACTCCTTTTTAGTTTGAAAGCAAGATTTTGGTGATTCAATTCTCAACTTCAAACAGCACCAGTTAAGTTCAGTGGAAATTTTGGGCCTTGGAGAGGGAAAAAGTATCTTGAGCCCATATTTTTCACCCGGTGAGGTTTTTTTTGCTTTTCGCCTCACACACCCAAAATTCTACTGGGAAGTCATTGTATTTGTAGCGCTGTTTTGCACTGCGTGACGTTTTTTTCCCTTTTTTTCTTTTCGACTTTGGTTTGCCCCACCCAAACTGACCGGCAAGATCCGCCACTGCCTCAGATCAGGTCAAATCCTTGATTTGACCTAATATGACCTAGCGAGGTCATATTATATATCATTCGATTCGGCTTGCCGCGAGGATTACAATAGGATAAATTGTTTTGCTCCATTATTTTCCATAGAGAATTGGATGGGCTACCCAACGCCGTTTACAGTTTTTGCTATCTTGCGTGATTCTCGAGATCTTGGGATGGGGGTACCCGCCCACCGTCAAAGCGAAGGTGGGTCACACCCCCGTCAATGCTCGTGCTAATATTGATCTAGAATACAACGTCAGAATTTCACATCGGGACTCCTCACAGAAGAGTCTCCTAGTGCGAGCACCCGACAAAACTCCTGCTCTCTTAGCTTTTAGAAAAGCTTGAACACTCGGCACAAAATCTGGATGCAATACCAACAGAATATTTAATCAAGTTCACTTCGCGCTTCTCTATGGCTTCATGTTTTCCACCGTCAAAAGCCATCGTTCAACTCTCAACTGCAATGTACAGCACAATTGGCAAAATATCATAGCTGTCTTGTCTTGGGGGTGTGAGGACCAAAATTGAGAAAGCACTTTGAATCATTATGAAAATATTTCTTACTATTTCCACCACTTTGCTTCACGCCCATCAGGTATCCATGACAAAAGTTGACTTCGATGACATCTGCTCGAGACATGGTTTGCACACGGCTTGCTGCCATTGTGTCGTCAACTTTTGAGAGCCGCAAAACCTGGGAACACAATACAAAAGCATGGGATGATGCACGTTAGCACACAACAGAATAAGATAAATACAAAATGGACAGCCACATAGGCGGATCCAGGGGGGGCAAAGGGGGGCACGTGCCCCCATCGACCCTTTGGCGCCCCCTGAAATATTCACAGCACCCCCCTGAAAGGTCGAGGGAGCCCCCCTGAAATGTCACTTCTCCCCAGGATGCTAAAACCGGCGCCCACCGGCAGGATTTGGCTCCCACCTGATAGGTTTTGCCGGTCAAAACTGGCGCCCCCTGGTCTGGATGGCGCCCTTCCCCCTGGGAAGGTGGCCCCACGATCGGAAATCCTGGATCCGCCTATGGGCAGCCACAATATTTTCGTTTAGAGGGGGCACTTCAGCCGCGGAGCAAAATTTTAGCATGTGACTGTCATTTCATATGCTGTGGCTAATCATTCATGGACACACTAATTTGTAGAATGATTGGACTAGAATAGAATAGCTTAACCCCAAGGTCTCTAATCATGAGGGTTTGGATACCACAGACCGCCCTATGACTTATACACAATTTGAAAGTCATCATAGCTTAAAGCATACATCACAAGAAGGAAAGTTATCGGGTACAGAGGACTGATCTTACCTGCGATCCAAATTTCTCCTGTCCTTGGGATGAGCTATTCCAGGCACTTCTGATGATACTCTTCTGGTGTTGGTGAGGTGGTTGCTGGGAGGCGGGACTTGGCGTCCAGTATGGGCGTACAGCGCTGATCCGCCTCTGGTGTTGGTGAGGTTGCTGCTGGGAGGTGGGACTTGGCGTCCAGCATGGGTGTGCAGCGCTGATCCGCCTCTGGCATTGGCGTGGCGAGTACTGGGAAGTGGGACTAGGCATCCAGCAGGGTCGCACCACATCATTCCACCTCTGGTGTTGATGAGGTGGCGGCTGGAGGGTGAAGCTGAGCTCTGGGAAAGAAATTAAAGAATTTCAAAGACTGCTTCAAATAGTTTAGTGACAAATTACATTTTTTATTCAATTCTGACTCAGTTACACTTCAAACTTTCTATACCCATCCTCTGTGATGGCAGCAAGGATCCCAAATTTGTACAGGTTTTGGTCCCATCAGGTTGAAATTTGACTGGTCCCCTCACTTTGTTTTCTGGTGACAACACTTAAGGCTGAAACAGTGCCGAAAATTGAAACATCACAAAGTATCATTATAACTGACAGAGCAAAAAAGTTAAGAAAAGTAAGACAGATAAAAAGTACAAGTGAATCCTGTTTCTGTGTGATACCTATATTATGGAAACGCAAGTGTTTTTGTAATGGCATCAATAATAATTCATTTAAAAATACTCCTTGGAATTTGAAGTCGAACAAAAAATAAGGCAGGTAAACCACATTAAAGCAAGGTAGGTACCTACCCCACCTGAAGGCAATGCTGCTCGTCACATAAATTCCTCTCAATTTTGGACAGAATTTGAGCTGCCCAAATCACCTGATCTACCTAGTTTCCTCGGCACATAAAATAAGTACTTTTAAGCAAAACACCAAGTTTTAAGTCTCTAAAAAGTTCAGCCACAGAAAAAATGTAGGTAGGGACTTGGGTAGGAAGCGTAAGTTGATACATCAGCGAAAATTGTGAGTAGGTATTTAGGTAAGAGCCTTATCTTACCTGTGATCCTGTACTCCTGGAGAGTCTGTGATCCCGTAACGGCTGCACAAACGCGCGGCAACCGCAGGTGTTTCAAGTGGTTTTACCGCTTACTCCTAACACTACTGCAAAATTGTGCAACACCACAATAATATATAACAGAACAACACAGATGAACGCACGATGCATCCAAAGCAATTGATTAAATGCATCTACGGCATCGCATCGCACGGCATTTGCGACGCTGAGACGAGGCGAATTAACATGCGGAAGCTTCCCGCGCTCCGAATGTAAACAAAGAGCAAAATAATGGCCTTAAAAAGTTTGAAAAATAACTATTTAAAAGGAACCTATATTAATACCTCGGCCTGCGGCCTCGGCAGGTGCCGCTCTGGCGCAGGAGAAGCCGGTGACAATGTACGTTAGCCAAACAGTTCGATAGACAGGCGAGTTTTTTCAGCAGTTTGATACTTATAACAACGCAATGTTGGAGTTTTAGGTTTTGTGTTCTCATTATGGCTCCATTCAATCCCCTGTCTAGGCCCATTTTTCCTAAATTAGCATGTCTCTGCATACTGCACCACGCTTGCCCTCTGTTCATGTCATCAAATAAATAAACACACGCATAATGTTTGTTTTGTTAAGCAAAGACCGGGCATGACGAGAAAAAGGAGGTACAATATAAAATATGATGGGTTTTCCGACGGTATTTCACCTATACCTGCAGATTTTCACCCAATTCAGCCTATTTGTTACCGAGCTATACCCCAGCTCGAGACCTCAGCCCCACCACCGAACTTATGTCCTGGATCCGCCTATGCTCGAGCTCCTTACCCCACCCCCTTACATATGTCCTGGATCTGCCTATGCTCGAACTCCGTAGCCCCACCTCTATACTGCCCTGGATCCGCCTATGCTTGAACTCCTTAGCCCCTACCCCTACTGATGTCCTGGATCCGCCTATGCTCGAGCTCCCGAGCCCCACCCACGTACTGATGTCCTGAATCCGCTTATGCTCGAGCTCCCTAGCCCCACCCCCGTACTGATGTCCTGGATCCGCTTATATTTTAACTCTTTAGCCCCTACCTGTTTTAACTCTTTAGCCCCTTGATGTCCTGGATCCGCTTATGCTCGAGCTCCTTAGCCCGACACCCATACTGATGTCCTGGATCCGCCTATGCTCGAGCTCCTTAGCCCCACCTCCGTACAGATGTCCTGGATCCGCGTATGCTGGATCTCCTTAGCCCCATCCCCGTACCGATATGCTGGATCCGCCTATGCTCAAACTCCCTAGCCTCTAACCCCGTACTGATATCCTGGCTCCGCTTATGCTCGAGCTCCTTAGCCCCACCCCCGTACTGATGTCCTGGATCCGCCTTTACTCGAGCTCCGGAACCACACCCCTGCACTGATGTCCTGGATCCGCCTATGCTCGAGCTCCTTAGCCCCACCCCCGAACTGATGTCCTGGATCTGCCTATGCTCGAACTCCGTAGCACCACCTTCGTACTGCCCTGGATTCGCCTATACTCGAACTCTTTAGCCCCTACCACCCTACTAATGTCTTGGATCCGCCTATGCTGGAACGCCCGAGCCCCACCACCGTACTGATGTCCTGGATCCGCCTATGCTCGAGCTCCTTAGCCCCATCCCCGTACTGAGGCCTGGATCCGCCTATGCTCGAACTACTTAGCCCTCACCCCCTACTGATGTCCTGGATCCGACTATGCTCGAGCTCCCGAGCCCCACCCCCGTACTGATCAGCTGAATCCGCTTATGTTCGAGCTTCTTAGCCCCACCCCCGTACTGATGTCCTGGATCCGCCTATGCTCGAACTCTTTATCTCCACCCCCGTACAGATGTCCTAGATCCGCCTATGCTCGATCTCCTTAGCCCTATCCCCGTACTAATATCCTGGATCCGCCTATGCTCGAACTCCGTAGCCCCTACCCCCCTACTGATGTCCTGGATCCGCTTATGCTGGAACTCCCGAGTCTCACCCCGTACTGATGTCCTGAATCCGCTAATGCTCAGCTGCTTAGCCCCATCCCCGTACTAATGCCCTGGATCCGCCTATGCTCTAACTCCCTAGCCCGACCCTCGTACCGATGTCCTGGATCCGCCTATGCTCTAACTCCCTAGCCCCACCCTCGTACTGATGTCCTGGCTCCGCCTATGCTCGAACTCTTTAGTCCCTACCCCCATGCTGATGCCCTGGATCCGCTTTTGCTCGAGCTCCTTACCCCCACACCCGTAACGACCCCACCTCCGTGCCCCCCCCCCCGAAACGACATAGGCGGATCCAAGGGGGAAAGGGGACAGGTGCCCCCCATAGAATGTTAGCGCCCCCTGAAATTGTCCCGGAAACCCCTGGAAAGTTCGATGGCACCCCCTGAAATGTCGTTTTCCCCGAGATGCAGGTATCGGGGTCTACTGATAGGTTTTAGCGCCTACTTGATAGGTTTTTCCGGCCAAAAGTGGCGTCCCTGGTGTAGATAGCGCCCACCAGGAAGTTTCCCCTTCCACCTCGCCCCCGATAGGCAATCCTGGATCCGCGTATGGGAAGCGACATTTCAGAGAGCGTCATCGACCTTGAGAGGCGTGTCTTTACAATTTCAGAGGGCGCCGATGGTCGATTGGGGGTTGGGGAAGGGGGATGGGGGGAGAAGGGTGGGGGGGGCACCTAGCCTACTTATTCCCTGGATCCACCCATGGTCCAAAAACAGAAACATAATACTCTTATTGTAAACTCGGAATTTTACGGTACTCTAATTACTTGTGATGCATTATGGGTAGTATTGGGTACTTTTTACCAGACCATAAATAAACAGAAACGGCCGCGCCGATCGCCGGCGTTGCCGCGGCGTGGACGCAGGTGTGACGCGTGGTGATTTGCTACAAAGATGCGTGGAGAAACGGCATGTTTGTAAAGGTAACTTGGTGTTTCATTGATATCTTTGCAGATGGAATGTCGACATATGTCTCTTACCTAGCTGCATGCAAAATTTCATTTCCCTCCAATGACTCTAACCACCCTAAACCCCGGTGTGAAGCAAAAATGAACTGATAAAATTACCACTTCGAAATGTATTTTACGGCTCATAGCGCTGAAGCCGTAAGAGATAAGTGGGGGGTATGAGTGAGAAAAATGACGGCAACGAAGTTTTCTATCCAGCCGTGTTAAGTTCAATACCGTAGCTATCATGGTCTGGAAACCAGGGGGCTGAGAATAAAAATTTTAAAAACTTATATTATACTTTTGCCTATAAAATAAAAAGTGTCAGTCTGAAAGTTTTTATCTCTAAATATATAATAAAGGAGGCTATTCTCTTTTATTATCTGAAATGGAGACTAATTTTTATCAATTAGATCGGAAGATATAAGGGTTTAAATGATATTTTGGGAAATGCAGACCTTCACGGAATGGGCCAAAAAGGGCCCTTAAATTTCCGTTTTTGTTTTGTTTTTGTGTTTGTGCAGTACTGCACAAACCGGCGTTTAAGTTGATATTTGACTCAGAACCTGAACTGCTGTAGCTTCAGATATTTCGAGCCTGTAGTTTAGACCATGAGTTGTATGCCAAGTTTAGGGTGCAAAGTTTAAAAGCTAATTTAGAGCCTTAAATTTAAAGCTTTTCCTTTTCAACTTTTTGTGTGAACTACAAATTTGTCTGATGTAAAAGGGTGCAAGTTTGAAGACTGTAGATGAATTAGCAAAAAATAGAAAAATAAAAGTTAAAAATCACACAATGCAAAATTCTGGGCAAAATTTTGAAAATTTTGAAAATTGACAACCGTGGTGCTTATTCATTTGGAAGTGCCTTCTATCCACAGAAGTTTTAGGTCTCTGATACCAGCGCTCAGAACAGACAACAACAACAACCTCGGCCTGCGGCCTCGGCGGGTGCCGCTCCGGCGCAGGAGAAGCCGGTGACAATGTAAGTTAGGCAAACAGTTCGATTGACAGACGAGTGTTTTCAGCAGTATGATACTTGTGCCAACGCAATTTTCGGACTTGACGTCTTGTGTTGTCATTATGACTCCATTCATTCCCCTTTGTAAGCCCATGTTTTCCTAAGGTAGCATGTCTCTGCACACTGCGCCACGTTTGCCCTCTGTTCATGTCATCAAATAAATAAACACACGTATAATGGTTGTTTTGTTAAGTAAAGACTGGGCATGACCAGAGGAAAGGAGATACAATACAAAATATGATGGGTTTACCGACCGTATTTCACCTATACCTGCAGATTTTCACCCAATTCAGACAATTTATTAACGAGTTAGCTTCGGTTACCCTAAGTCCCAGTCCGCATGCCAAGTAACGTCTGCAGTGAATGAGAGCAAAGATACCGTTATAGTTGACTGAAGCATGTTAATATGCCGTTTGTTTGTCTCCTGGTCTGAATGATCCCTTATAGCCTATTATTCCTTAGAATTCCTACTGCACATGCGCATAATAGTGCCGCGTCATAATGCCATCAATTAGGATTAGCAGATGATATTCTGCTTTTACTCGCAAAAATTTTAACCAAATCGGTCTATTGGCTCCCGAGAGAGCCTCCATGAACATAAGTTCTAATGCGCATGCGCACTGACCTTTGTTGTTACCAAGGGTGGCAAAACATTAATGCTTAATTTAAGCATGTTGGCTTTCCGTCTGTTCAGGTCCTCCTCTGAAATATCCTCGCCTTCCAGGCTTATCTTCATAATTTCTTCTGCGCATGCGCAGCGCAGTGCAGTTTCAATGACATTTTTGACTTACATTTCGTGCTATTCTTTTGTTCACAAAATTTCAAGAAATTCGACCCGTAGGTTGCCGAGATAGCCTCTGTTACCATTAGCTCTAGTGCGCATGCGCAGTGACCTTTGTTGACCTGAATACCACATTCGAAATCTGCATGGTCGATTGCCTCTCATTGATATTGTTCGGTAATTTGGTACGGAGTGCAACGAAATCTTCAATCTTTCATATGCTTATATACATACATGGTGGCTATTCAAATGGTGGTAGATACAATGGGCGGAGCTAGGGGCTGAATTCGCCCCACCCCCCCCAATGTCAGAATATTTATGGTTAATACAAACACAGAAGCTGTTCCGAGGCAATGGCGGGGAAGGCTCCAGTCCCGCACCAAGCCCCCATCCCCACTGCTCCCCCGTCCGAAATGTCTCCCATGAGCTATCTCAGCACGCCTCTGGACCCTGCCACCGTTCCCTAGATGCTTGAGGGCATCACTGCTCACTTCCTCGGATCTCTAAACACGCCTCGGCACCCTCTGCCCTCTAGTCAGGTTCCCGACCACCCCGACCGGCTAGCCACCCGCTGTTTGCACTCGGATAGAAATGTTATGCCTTTCTTGCATGCATTTACCGGCTACAGCCTAGTGCTGCAGCACAGAAGGTCCATTCAAGAAGGGCAGAATGACGTCACTACTGCTGCGGGAAAAACGGGACCGAAGTATTTTACCCCTCAGTGGCGAACTAGTCGTCGGAGCGTCATGAAACAAAAACGGCAGAGCTCATAATTTCCCATACTACAAGTATAGAGAGAGCCATATATCTCAGTTGAGTATAAAGGCACTTTGTCACGTGATGAATCTATTACAAACTATGAAAACCGCATCACATTCAGTCTTTATCATCATATAGCTCAAAACCTATGGGAGACGCGCGGGTATGGTCAGGCAGACGGTTGTAGAAATTGAGCCGGGCGTTTTTTGGTACCAATTTCGAAAAGAAAATTTGGAAATATATAGTCATAAATTCCCAAAAAAACAAAAATATTGTATTTTTGCAGAAAAATATTTCCCATTAACTCAAAAATTTGCATTTAGAATATGTTGTTGTAATGACAATACCCATCTCAACAAAGAAAACTGCGTTCAAAAATGTCCAGAATTTTGAAAGTTATATGGTTTTAAAGTTTTAGGCCATAATTGCAATGTTTTGGAAAAAGGGCCAAAACTGACCTTCAAAATTATGCTTTTGGTTCAGTTTAGTGTCTATGCAGTAATGCACAGTCCATTCTGTCTGTAAAAATCCAGTTTGGAACACCTAGCATCATATCTTCAGATATTTCGAACTTATAACTTTGGTAATGCATTTCACTACAAGTTGGAGGTAAAAGTTTCAAAAAATTATTTTGGAAGTACAAATTTGGATTTATTGCTTAAAAATTTTAACAACAACTGGTAATTGATTGTGTGTAAAAGAGTGTAAGTTTGAGAACTCTAGACTAAAAATTGAAAAATAGAAAAATAAAATTTGAGAAAATATAATCCAAAATTTTGGAAAAAAATTTTGCAAAATTTGAAAATCTGCAGCCGTCGGGATCTTTTATGGGTTCCTGCCTTTCATCCCTGCAAGTTTCAAGTATCTGATACCAGTCCTCAGAACAGACAACAACTACTACTACCTCGGCCTGCGGCCTCGGCAGGTGCCGCTCCGGCGCAGGAGAAGCCGGTGACAATGTACGTTAGGCAAGCAGTTCGATTGACAGGCGAGTGTTTTCAGCAGTATGATACATATACTAACGCGATGTTGGGACTTGAGGTCTAATGTTCTCATTCTGACTACATTCAGTCCCATGTGTAAGTCCATGTTTTCCTAAACTAACATGTCTCTGCACACTGCGCCACGTTTGTCGTCTGTTCATGTCATCACATAAATAATCACACGTATAAAGTTTGGTTTGTTAAGTAAAGACTGGCTATGCCCAGAAGAAAGGAGATACAATAGAAAATATTATGGGTTTGCCGACCATATTTCACCTATACCTGGAGATCTTCACACAATTCAGCCTATTTGTTGCCGAGTTACCTTCGTTTATCCTAAGTCCCAGTCCGCATGCGCAGTAAAGTCTGCAGTGAATGAGAGCGAAGATACCGTTATAATTATCTGAAGCATGTTGGTATGTCGTTTGTTTGTCTCCTGAACTAAACTATCCCTTATAGCCTAATATTCCTTAGAATTCATACTGAGCATGCGCAGCACAATGCAATGTCATAATTCCGTGAATTGGGATTAGCAGATAGTATTCTGCTATTACTCTCAAATTTTTAGCCCAATCGGTCTATTGGCTCCCGAGATAGCCTCCCTGACCATAAGTTCTAATGCGCATGCGCACTTACCTTTGTAGTAAGCAAGGGTGTCAAAACTTTCATACTAAATTTAAGCATGTTCGCTCTCCTCTGTCCATGTCCTCTTCTGAAATATCCTCACCTTTAAGGCTTATCTTTAAGATTTCTACTGCGCATGCGCAGGGCAGTGCAGCTTCACTATGACATTATTTGTGGTTTTCACTCCGTGTCATTTTCTTGTTCACAAAATTTCAAAAAAAACGACCCGTAGGTTGCCGGGATAGCCTCTGTTACCATTAGTTCCACTGCGCATGCGCAGTGACCTTTCATTGACCTGAAGACCGGATTCAAAATCTGCATGACCGATTTCCTCTCATTAATATTGTTCGACAATATGGAATAGAGTGCAACGAGATTTATATATTATTTACATGTCTAAATACGATAGCGGATACAAGGGGCGAGGCTAGTGGGCTTAAGTCCCCCCCATGTGAAAATGCCTAGAGCTATAGCATGAGCAAAGGATGTTTGGAGGCAATGGCAGAAAGGCTGGAGCTAAAAGGTGAATTCAGGGTAGCGGGGGGGATAGGAGGCACGTGCACCCCCCTTTGGTCGATCCTCAGCACCCCCTGAAATAGCCACGGCGCCCCTCAAATATTCGATGGTACCCCTGAAATGTCACTTCCCACCCTTTCCCCCTAAGATGCAAAAATTGGCGCCCATCGGAAGGATTTTACGTGTCAAAACTTGCGCTCTATACTCCGGATTACACCCCTTGCCCTGCGGACGGTGCCTCCTCTATTGGTAATCCTTGATCCGCCTATGCTCAAGCTCCTTAGCCCCACCACCGAACTGATATCCTGGATCCGCTAATGCTCCAACTCCTGAGGCCCATCCCCGTACTGATGTCCTGGATCTGCCTATGCTCGAGCTCCGCAGCCCCACCCCTTACTGATGTCCTGGATCTGCCTATGCTCGAGCTCCTTACCCCACCCCGTACTGATGTCCTGGATCCGCCTATGCTCGAGCTCCTTAGCCCCACCTCTGTGCTGATGTCCTGGATTCGCCTATGCTCGATCTCCTTAGCCCACCCCCGTACTGATGTCCTGGATTCGCCTATGCTCGAGCTCCTTAGCCCCACCTCTGTGCTGATGTCCTGGATTCGCCTATGCTCGATCTCCTTAGCCCACCCCCGTACTGATGTCCTGGGTCCGCCTATGCTCGAGCTCCTTAACCCAACCCCCGAACTGATGTCCTGGATCCGCCTATGCTGGAGCTCCTTAGCCCCACCCGCTACTGATGTCCTGGATCCGCCTATGCTCGAGCTCCTTAGCCCCTCCCCCGTATTGATGTTCTGGATCCGCTTATGCTCGAGGTCCCGAGTTCCAACCCGCTCCTGATGTTCTGGATCCGCCTATGCCCGAGCTCCTTAGCCCCACCCCGTACCGATGTCCTGGATCCGCTTATGCTCGAGCTCACTAGCCCCACCCCGGTACTGATGTCTTGGATCCGCCTATGCTCGAGCTCCTTAGCCCCACCCCCATACTAATGGCCTGGATCCGCCACTGCTTTATTAAGTTTATTTAAGCAGGGAGTGCAAGGAGTGTGTCATGGTATCACCACAAAGAGGTTTATTTGGCTGGGAAAGAAATGGTGTGCAACGGTGGATCCTTTGGCCAGTGCTACCTATGGTTAGAGGATGCATTAACTAGTGGGTAGATAGATAGACAGATGATAAACTTTTATTGGACGGAAACAATATGACAGGTATAACAAATAGATTGACGCAAAAGCCCGAGGCCTTAAGTGGTGGGGCCTCTCTTATCTCTCTCATAAAACACATCACTTTTACCGGACCTATCACACACATACACAGTAAGATTTGGACACACATAAAGAAACAAAACACAACAAACCAAACAAGCAAACCAGTTCGTGACCACCATTCTGTTTTTTATTCGTCGCAAGTCGCCGCAGCGAGCGGGACCCTACCGCACGGCCGCCACCCGGCCGTCCGACTGATATGAATATCTAATAGACAACGCGCCCGCCGCACGAGTAGAGGAGCCGAAACGAGACAGACTACCCTGCCACCACCGGGCATTCGCGCTGGTCTATAGCATGCGTAGATAGCCATGGTATCTGTCTCGCATAGCAGCTACCAGTGCGCCGCCCGCAGCCACGCTACGGCCGAACGGCGGGGTGAGGTTTCGAGCGGAAAACCTACTCGCATTGTGTATTACATTTAATTAAAGGTACACTGTTGTTGCTATGATATGCAACCTGTTGCGATGGCAAGATATGTCTTTCAACTAGCTTTTTGCCGAATTTCATCCACTTCCATCTATATTAACCATTCGAAATCCTGGTGTGAAGCAAAAATGAACCGATAAAATTACCACCTTGAAATGTATTTTACGCCTGATAGCGCGGAAGCCGTAAGAGATAAGTGGGGGGTATGGGTGAGAGAAATGACGGCAACGAAGTTTTCTATCCAGCCGTGTTAAGTTCAATACCGTAGCTATCATGGTCTGGAAACCAGGGGGCTGAGAAAAAATTTTAAAAACTTATATTTTATTTTTGCCTCTAAAATAAAAAGTTTCAGTCTGAAAGTTTTTATCTCTAAATATATAATAAAGGAGGCTATTCTCTCTTTATTATCTGAAATGGGAACTAATTTATCTTAATTAGATCGGAAGATATAAGGGTTTAACTGATATTTTGAGAAATGCAGACCTTCGCAGAATGGGCCAAAAAGGACCCTTAAATTTCCGTTTTTGTTTTGTTTCTGTGTTTGTGCAGTACTGCACAAACCGGCCTTTAAATTGGTATTTGACTCAGAACCTGAACTGCTGTAGCTTCAGATATTTCGAGCCTGTAGTTTAGACTATGAGTTTTATGCCAAATTTAGGGTGCAAAGTTTAAAAGCTAATTTGGAGCCTTAAATTTATAACTTTTTCTTTCAAACTTTTTGTGTGACCTACAAATTTCCCTGATGTAAAAGGGTGCAAGTTTGAAGACTGTAGATGAATTAGCAAAAAATAGAAATATAAAAGTCAAAAATCACATAATGCAAAATTCTGGGCAAAATTTTGAAAATTTTGAAAATTGACAACCGTGGTGCTTATTCATTTGGAAGTGCCTTCTATCCACAAAAGTTTTAGGTCTCTGATACCAGCGCTCAGAACAGACAACAACAACAGACAGACCTCGGCCTGCGGCCTCGGCAGGTGCCGCTCTGGCGCAGGAGAAGCCGGTGACAATGTACGTTAGCCAAACAGTTCGATTGACAGGCGAGTTTTTTCAGCAGTTTGATACTTATAACAACGCAATGTTGGAGTTTTAGGTTTTGTGTTCTCATTATGGCTCCATTCAATCCCCTGTCTAGGCCCATGTTTTCCTAAATTAGCATGTCTCTGCATACTGCACCACGCTTGCCCTCTGTTCATATCATCAAATAAATAAACACACGCATAATGTTTGTTTTGTTAAGCAAAGACTGGGCATGACGAGAAGAAAGGAGATACAATATAAAATATGATGGGTTTTCCGACGGTATTTCACCTATACCTGCAGATTTTCACCCAATTCAGCCTATTTGTTACCGAGTTATGCCCCAGCTCGAGACCTCAGCCCCACCACCGAACTGATGTCCTGGATCCGCCTATGCTCGAGCTCCTTACCCCACCCCCTTACATATGTCCTGGATCTGCCTATGCTCGAACTCCGTAGCCCCACCTCTATACTGCCCTGGATCCGCCTATGCTTGAACTCCTTAGCCCTTACCCCTACTGATGTCCTGGATCCGCCTATGCTTGAGCTCCCGAGCCCCACCCACGTACTGATGTCCTGAACCCGCTTATGCTCGAGCTCCTTAGCCCCACCCCCGTACTGATGTCCTGGATCCGCTTATGTTTTAACTCTTTAGCCCCTACCTGTTTTAACTCTTTAGCCCCTTGATGTCCTGGATCCGCTTATGCTCGAGCTCCTTAGCCCCACCCCCGTACTGATGTCTTTGATCCGCCTATACTCGAGCCTCTTAGCCCCAGCCCCGTACTGATGTCCTGGATCCGCCTCTGCTCGAGCTCCTTAGCCCCACACCCATACTGATGTCCTGGATCCGCCTATGCTCGAGCTTCTTAGCCCCACCTCCGTACAGATGTCCTGGATCCGCCTATGCTGGATCTCCTTAGCCCAATCCCCGTACCGATATGCTGGATCCGCCTATGCTCAAACTCCTTAGCCTCTACCCCCGTACTGATATCCTGGCTTCGCTTATGCTCGAGCTCCTTAGCCCCACCCCCGTACTGATGTCCTGGATCCGCCTATGCTCGAACTCTTTAGCCCCTACCCCTGTGCTGATGTCCTGGATCCGCTTATGCTTGAGCTTCTTAGCCCCAACTCTGTACTGATGTCCTTTATCCGCCTATGCTCGAACCCCTTAGCCCCACCCCCGTACTGATGCCCTGGATCCGCCTCTGCTCGAGCTCCTTAGCCCCACACCCATACTGATGTCCTGGATCCGCCTATGCTCCAGCTCTTTAGCCCCACCCCCGTACAGATGTCCTGGATCCACCTATGCTCGATCTCCTTAGCCCCACCCCCGTACTGATGTCCTGGATCCGCCTTTACTCAGGCTCCGGAGCCACACCCCTGCACTGATGTCCTGGATCCGCCTATGCTCGAGCTCCTTAACCCCACCCCCGAACTGATGTCCTGGATCCGCCTGTGCTCGAACTTCGTAGCCCCACCTCTGTACTGCCCTGGATCCGCCTATGCTCGAACTACTTAGCCCCCACCCCCTACTGATGTCCTGGATCCGACTATGCTCGAGCTCCCGAGCCCCACCCCGTACTGATCAGCTGAATCCGCTTATGCTCGAGCTTCTTAGCCCCACCGCCGTACTGATGTCCTAGATCCGCCTCTGCTCGAGCTCCTTAGCCCCATCCCCGTACTAATATCCTGGATCCGCCTATGCTCGAACTCCGTAGCCCCTACCCCCCTACTGATGTCCTGGATCCGCCTATGCTGGAACTCCCGAGTCTCACCCCGTACTGATGTCCTGATTCCGCTAATGCTCAGCTGCTTAGCCCCATCCCCGTACTAATGTCCTGGATCCGCCTATGCTCTAACTCCCTAGCCCGACCCTCGTACCGATGTCCTGGATCCGCCTATGCTCTAACTCCCTAGCCCGACCCTCGTACCGATGTCCTGGATCCGCCTATGCTCTAACTCCCTAGCCCCACCCTCGTACTGATGTCCTGGGTCCGCCTATGCTCGAACTCTTTAGCCCTTACCCCCATGCTGATGTCCTGGATCCGCTTATGCTCGATCTCCTTACCCCCACACCAGTAACGCCCCACCTCCGTGCCCCTCGCCCCCGAAACGACATAGGCGGATCCAAGGGGAAAGGGGACAGGTGCCCCCCATAGAATCTTAGCGCCCCCTGAAATTGTCCCGGAAACCCCTGGAAAGTTCGATGGCACCCCCTGAAATGTCGTTTTTCCCGAGATGCAGGTATCGGGGTCTACTGATAGGTTTTAGCGCCTACTTGATAGGTTTTTCCGGCCAAAAGTGGCGTCCCTGGTGTAGATAGCGCCCACCAGGAAGTTTCCCCTTCCACCTCGCCCCCGATAGGCAATCCTGGATCCGCGTATGGGAAGCGACATTTCAGGGAGCGTCATCGACCTTGAGAGGCGTGTCTTTACAATTTCAGAGGGCGCCGATGGTCGATTGGGGGTTGGGGGAGGGGATGGGGGAGAAGGGTGGGGGGGGGGCACCTAGCCTACTTATTCCCTGGATCCACCCATGGTCCAAAAACAGAAACATAATACTTTTATTGTAAACTCAGACTTTTACGGTACTCTAATTACTTGTGATGCATTATGGGTAGTGTTGGGTACTTTTTTACCAGACCATAAATAAACAGAAACGGCCGCGCCGATCGCCGGCGTTGCCGCGACGTGGACGCAGGGGTGACGCGTGGTGATTTGCTACAACGATGCGTGGAGGAACGGCATGTTAGTAAAGGTAACTTGGTGTTTCATTGATATATATGCAGATGGAATGTCGACATATGTCTCTTACCTAGCTGCATGCAAAATTTCATTTCCCTCCAATGACTCTAACCACCCTAAACCCCGGTGTGAAGCAAAAATGAACTGATAAAATTACCACTTTGAAATGCATTTTACGGCTTATAGCGCGGAAGCCGTAAGAGATAAGTGGGGGTATCAGTGAGAAAAATGACGGCAACGAAGTTTTCTATCCAGCCGTGTTAAGTTCAATACCGTAGCTATCATGGTCTGGAAACCAGGGGGCTGAGAATAAAAATTTTAAAAACTTATATTTTATTTTTGCCTATAAAATAAAAAAGTTTCAGTCTGAAAGTTTTATCTCTAAATATATAATAAAGGAGGCTATTCTCTCTTATTATCTGAAATGGGAACTAATTTTTATCAATTAGATCGGAAGATATAAGGGTTTGAATGATATTTTGGGAAATGCAGACCTTCACGGAATGGGCCAAAAAGGACCCTTAAATTTCCGTTTTTGTTTTGTTTCTGTGTTTGTGCAGTACTGCACAAACCGGCCTTTAAGTTGATATTTGACTCAGAACCTGAACTGCTGTAGCTTCAGATATTTCGAGCCTGTAGTTTAGACCATGAGTTTTATGCCAAATTTAGGGTGCAAAGTTTAAAAGCTAATTTAGAGCCCTAAATTTAAAGCTTTTTCTTTCCAACTTTTTGTGTGAACTACAAATTTCCCTGATGTAAAAGGGTGCAAGTTTGAAGAGTCTAGATGAATTAGCAAAAAATAGAAAAATAAAAGTTAAAAATCACATAATGCAAAATTCTGGGCAAAATTTTGAAAATTTTGAAAATTGACAACCGTGGTGCTTATTCATTTGGAAGTGCCTTCTATCCACAAAAGTTTTAGGTCTCTGATACCAGCGCTCAGAACAGACAACAACAACAACAACAACAGACAACCACGACGAGACCGGAAAAACTGTCAGAATAGAAGCCGTTTCTTACTTCGTTCGTCACCGGCTTCTGACGACACCACGACGAGACCGGAAAAACTGTCAGAATAGAAGCCGTTTCTTACTTCGTTCGTCACCGGCTTCTGACAGACACGACGAGACCGGAAAAACTGTCAGAATAGAAGCCGTTTCTTCGTTCGTCACCGGCTTCTGACCTCGGCCTGCGGCCTCGGCAGTTGCCGCTCCGGCGCAGGAGAAGCCGGTGACAATGTACGTTAGGCAAATAGTTCGATTGACAGGCGAGTGTTGTCAGCAGTATGATACATATACTAACGCGATGTTGGGACTTGAGGTCTTGTGTTCTCATTATGACTACATTCGATCACATGTGTAAGCCCATGTTTTCCTAAACTAACATGTTTCTGCACACTGCGCCACGTTTGCCCTCTGTTCATGTCATCACATAAATAAACACACGTATAAATTTTGGTTTGTTAAGTAAAGACTGGGTATGGCCAGAAGAAAGGAGATACAATATAAAATAGTATGGGTTTGCCGACCATATTTCACCTATACCCGGAGAACTTCACACAATTCAGCCTATTTCTTACCGAGTTAGCTGTGGTTACCCTAAGTCTCAGTCCGCATGCGGAGTAAAGTCTGCAGTGAATGAGAGCAAAAATACCGTTATAGTTGACTGAAGCATGTCAATATGCCATTTGTTTGTCTCCTGGTCTAAATTATCCCTTATAGCCTATTATTCCTTAGAATTCCTACTGCACATGCACATAATAGTGCAGCGTCATAATGCCATCAATTAGGATTAGCAGATGATATTCTGCTTTTACTCGCAAAAATTTGAGAGAAATCGGTCTATTGGCTCCCGAGATAGCCTCCATGACCATAAGTTCTAATGCGCATGCGCACTGACTTTTATTGTTACCACGGGTGACAAAGCATTCATGCTAACTTTAAGCACGTTGGCTTTCCGTTTGTTCAGGTCCTCCTCTGAAATATCCTCACCTTTCAGGTTTATTTTCATAATTTCTTCTGCGCATGCGCGGAGCAGTGCAGCTTTAATGACTTTTTGATTTATATTCCGTGCTATTCTTTTGTTCACAAAATTTCAAGAAAATCGACCCGTAGGTTGCCGAGATAGCCTCTGTTACCATTAGTTCCAGTGCGCATGCGCAGTGACCTTTTGTTGACCTGAATACTACATTCGAAATCTGCATGGTCGATTGCCTGTCATTGATATTGTTCGGTAATTTGGTACGGAGTGCAACGAAATCTTCAATCTTTCATATGCTTATATACATACATGGTGGCTATTCAAATGGTGGTAGATACAATGGGCGGAGCTAGGGGCTGAACTCCCCCCCAATGTCAGAGTATCTATGGTTAATACAAACACAGAAGCTGTTCTGAGGCAATGGCGGTGAAGGCTCCAGTCCCGTACCAGCCCCCCATCCTCACTGCTCCCCCGTCCGAAATGTCTCCCATGAGCTATCTCAGCACGCCTCTGGACCCTGCTACCGTTCCCTATATGCCTGAGGGCATCACTGCTGACTTCCTCGGATCTCTAAACACGCCTCGACACCCTCTGCCCTCTAGTCAGGTTCCCGTCCGCCCCGACCGTCTAGCCACCCGCGGTATGATCTTGGATAGAAATGTTATGCCTTTCTTGCACGTATTTACCGGCTGCAGCCTGTTGCCGCAGCACAGAAGGTCCATGCAAGAAGATCAGAATGACGTCACTACTGCTGCGGGAAAAACGGGACCGAAGTATTTTGCCCCTCAGTGGCGAACTAGTCGTCGGAGCGTCATGAAACAAAAACAGCAGAGCTCATAATTTCCCATACTACAAGTATAGAGAGAGCCATATATCTCAGCTGAGTATAAAGGTACTTTATCACGTGATCAATATATTACAATCTATGAAAACCGCATCAAATTCAGTCTTTATCATCTTATAGCTCAAAACCTATGGGAGACGCGCGGGTATGGTCAGGCAGACGGTTGTAGAACTTGAGCCGGGCTTTTTTTTGGTACCAATTTCGAAAAGAAAATTTGGAAATATATAGCCATAACCCAAAAACAGAAAAATATTGTATTTTTTGCAGAAAAAATTTCCCATTAACTCAGAAATTTGAGTTTAGAATATGTTGTTGTAATGACAATACCCATCTCAACAAAGAAAACTGCGTTCAAAAATGTCAAGAATTTTGAAAGTTATAGGGTTTTAAAGTTTTAGGCCCTAATTGCAATGTTTTGGAAAAAGGGCCAAAACTCACCTTCAAAATTATGCTTTTGGTTCAGTTTAGTATCTATGCAGTAATGCACAGTCCATTCTGTCTGTAAAAATCCAGTTTGGAGCACCTAGCATCATATCTTCAGATATTTCGAACTTATAACTTTGGTAATGCATTTCACTACAAGTTGGAGGTAAAAGTTTCAAAAATCATTTTGGAAGTACAAATTTGGATTTTTTACTTCAAACTTTGAGCAACAACTGTATCTCTGTATCTCTGTATATGTATTAATCACCAACAGGCACATACCCAATTATAGGTGAAGTCAATGAAAGATAAAAATGCATAGTCACCAACAGCCTATTCCTAAAACGCGCAAAACATTTCTAACACAACAAACACAAATAATCAATCTGGTACTGGCCTATGAAAGCTGTTTGTATAGTCGTAATTGATTGTGTGTAAAAGAGTGTAAGTTTGAGAGCTGTAGACTAAAAATAGAAAAATAGAAAAAGAAAAGTTGAGAAAAATATAATCCAAAATTTTGGAAAAGTTTTTGCAAAATTCGAAAATCTTTAGCCGTCGGGATTTCTTATGGGTTCCTGCCTTTCATCCTTGCAAGTTTTAAGTATCTGATACCAGTCCTCAGAACAGACAACAACTACTACTACTACTACTACCTCGGCCTGCGGCCTCGGCAGGTGCCGCTCTGGCGCAGGAGAAGCCGGTGACAATGTACGTTAGCCAAACAGTTCGATTGACAGGCGAGTTTTTTTCAGCAGTTTGATAGTTATAACAACGCAATGTTGGAGTTTTAGGTTTTGTGTTCTCATTATGGCTCCATTCAATCCCCTGTCTAGGCCCATGTTTTCCTAAATTAGCATGTCTCTGCATACTGCACCACGCCTGCCCTCTGTTCATATCATCAAAGAAATAAACACACGCATAATGTTTGTTTTGTTAAGCAAAGACTGGGCATAACGAGAAGAAAGGAGATACGATATAAGATATGATGGGTTTTCCGACGGTATTTCACCTATACCTGCAGATTTTCATCCAATTCTGTCTATTTGTTACCGAGTTATGCCCCAGCTCGAGACCTCAGCCCCACCACCGAACTGATGTCCTGGATCCGCCTCTGCTCGAGCTCCTTAGCCCGACACCCATACTGATGTCCTGGATCCGCCTATGCTCAAACTCCTTAGCCTCTACCCCCGTACTGATATCCTGGCTCCCCTTATGCTCGAGCTCCTTAGCCCCACCCTCGTACTGATATCCTGGATCCGCCTATGCTCGAACTCTTTAGCCCCTACCTCCGTGCTGAGGTCCTGGATCCGCTTATGCTCGAGCTCCTTAGCCCCACCCCCGTACTGATGTCCTTGATCCGCCTATACTCGAGCCCCTTAGCCCCACCCCCGTACTGATGTCCTGGATCCGCCTCTGTTCGAGCTCCTTAGCCCCACACCCATACTTATGTCCTGGATCCGCCTATGCTCCAGCTCCTTAGCCCCACCCCCGTACATTTGTCCTGGATCCGCCTATGCTCGATCTCCTTAGCCCCACCCCCGTACTGATGTCCTGGATCCGCCTCTGCTCGAGCTCCTTAGCCCCAGCCCCCGTACTGATGTCCTGGATCCGCCTCTGCTCGAGCTCCTTAGCCCCACACCCATACTTATGTCCTGGATCCGCCTATGCTCCAGCTCCTTAGCCTCACCCCCGTGCTGATGTCCTGGATCCGCTTATGCTCGAGCTCCTTAGCCCCACCCCCGTACTGATGTCCTTGATCTGCCTATACTCGAGCCCCTTAGCCCCACCCCCGTACTGATGTCCTGGATCCGCCTCTGCTCGAGCTCCTTAGCCCCACCTCTGTATTGCCCTGGAACCGCCTATGCTCAGCCCCCGACCCTCTACTGATGTCCTGGATTCGCCTATGCTCGAGCTCCCGAGCCCCACCCCCGTACTGATGTCCTGAATCCGCTTATGCTCGAGCTCCTTAGCCCCACACTCGTACTGATATCCTGGATCCGCCTATGCTAGAACTCTCTAGCCCCTACCCCCGTGCTGATGTCCTTGATCCGCCTATACTCGAGCCCCTTAGCCCCACCCCCGTATTGATGTCCTGGATCCGCCTCTGCTCGAGCTCCTTAGCCCCACACCCATACTTATGTCCTGGATCCGCCTATGCTCCAGCTCCTTAGCCCCACCCCCGTACTGATGTCCTGGATCCGCCTCTGCTCGAGCTCCTTAGCCCCACACCCATACTTATGTCCTGGATCCGCCTATGCTCCAGCCCCTTAGCCCCACCCCCGTATTGATGTCCTGGATCCGCCTTTACTTGAGCTCCGGAGCCCCACCCCCGCACTGATGTCCTGGATCCGCCTATGCTCGAGCTCCTTAGCCCCACCCCCCTACTGATGTCCTGGATCCGCCTATGCTCGAACTTCTTTGCCCCACCTCCGTACTGATGTCCTGGATCCGCCTATACCCGAACTCCTTAGCCCCTACCCCCTACTGATGTCCTGGATCCGCCAATGGTAGAGCTCCTTACCCCACCCCCTTACTGATGTCCTGGATCCGCCTATGCTCGAACTCCGTAGCCCCACCTCTGTACTGCCCTGGATTCGCCTATGCTTGAACTCCTTAGCCCCCACCCCCTACTGATGTCCTGGATCCGCCTATGCTCGAGCTCCCGAGCCCCAACCCCGTACTGATGAGCTGAATCCGCTTATGCTCGAGCTCCTTAACACCACCCCCGTACTGATGTCCTGGATCCGCTTATGCTCGAGCTCCTTAGCCCCACCCCCGAACTGATGTCCTGGATCCGCCTATGATCGAGCTCCTTAGGCCCATCCCCGTACTGATGTCCTGGTTCCGCCTATGCTCGAACTCCTTAGCCCCACCCCTGTACTGATGTCCTGGATCCGCCTATGCTCGAGCTCCTTAGCCCCACCTCCGTGCTGATGTCCTGGATTCGCCTATGCTCGATCTCCTTAGCCCACCCTCGTACTGATGTCCTGGGTCCGCCTATGCTCGAGCTCCTTAACCCCACCCCCGAACTGATGTCCTGGATCCGCCTATGCTCGAGCTCACTAGCCCCACCCCGGTACTTATGTCTTGGATCCGCCTATGCTCGAGCTCCTTAGCCCCACCCCCATACTAATGGCCTGGATCCGCCACTGCTTATTAAGTTTATTTAAGCAGGGAGTGCAAGGAGTCACGTGTCATGGTATTACCACAAAGAGGTTTATTCGGCTGGGAAAGAAATGGTGTGCAACGGTGGATCCTTTGGCCAGTGCTACCTATGGTTAGAGGATGCATTAACTAGTGGGTAGATAGATAGACAGATGCTAAACTTTTATTGGACGGAAACAATATGACAGTTATAACAAATAGATTGACGCAAAAGCCCGAAGGCTTAAGTGGTGGGGCCTCTCTTATCTCTCTCATAAAACACATCACTTTTACCGGACCTATCACACACATACACAGTAAGATTTGGACACACATAAAGAAACAAAACACAACAAACCAAACAAGCAAACCAGTTCCTGACCACCATTTTGTTTTTTATTCGTCGCAAGTCGCCGCAGCGCGCAGGCCCCTACCGCACGGCCGCCACCCGGCCGTCCGACTGATATGAATATCTAATAGACAACGCGCCCGCCGCACGAGTAGAGGAGCCGAAACGAGACAGACTACCCTGCCACCACCGGGCATTCGCGCTGGTCTATAGCATGCGTAGATAGCTATGGTATCTGTCTCGCATAGCAGCTACAAGTGCGCCGCCCGCAGCGACGCTACGGCCGAACGGCGGGGTGAGGTTTCGAGCGGGAAACATACTAGCATTGTGTATTACATTTAATTAAAGGTACACTGTTGTTGCTATGATATGCAACCTGCTGCGATGGCAAGATATGTCTTTGAACTAGCTTTTTGCCGAATTTTATCCACTTCCATCTATATTAACCATTCGAAATCCTGGTGTGAAGCAAAAATGAACCGATAAAATTACCACTTCGAAATGTATTTTACGGCTGTTAGCGCGGAAGCCGTAAGAGATAAGTGGGAGGTATGAGTGAGAAAAATGACGGCAACGAAGTTTTCTATCCAGCCGTGTTAAGTTCAATACCGTAGCTATCATGGTCTGGAAACCAGGGGGCTGAGAATAAAAATTTTAAAAACTTATATTTTATTTTTGCCTATAAAATAAAAAAGTTTCAGTCTGAAAGTTTTTATCTCTAAATATATAATAAAGGAGGCTATTCTCTTTTATTATCTGAAATGGGAACTAATTTTTATCAATTAGATCGGAAGATATAAGGGTTTGAATGATATTTTGGGAAATGCAGACCTTCACGGAATGGGCCAAAAAGGACCCTTAAATTTCCGTTTTTGTTTTGTTTCTGTGTTTGTGCAGTACTGCACAAACCGAACTTTAAGTTGATATTTGACTCAGAACCTGAACTGCTGTAGCTTCAGATATTTCGAGCCTGTAGTTTAGACCATGAGTTTTATGCCAAATTTAGGGTGCAAAGTTTAAAAGCTAATTTAGAGCCCTAAATTTAAAGCTTTTTCTTTCCAACTTTTTGTGTGAACTACAAATTTCCCTGATGTAAAAGGGTGCAAGTTTGAAGAGTCTAGATGAATTAGCAAAAAATAGAAAAATAAAAGTTAAAAATCACATAATGCAAAATTCTGGGCAAAATTTTGAAAATTTTGAAAATTGACAACCGTGGTGCTTATTCATTTGGAAGTGCCTTCTATCCACAAAAGTTTTAGGTCTCTGATACCAGCGCTCAGAACAGACAACAACAGACAGCAACGACGAGACCGAAAACTGGAGAGTTGGGAACGAGAAAATTACAGACCTCGGCCTGCGGCCTCGGCAGGTGCCGCTCCGGCGCAGGAGAAGCCGGTGACAATGTACGTTAGGCAAACAGTTCGATTGACAGGCGAGTGTTTTCAGCAGTATGATACTTATACCAACACAATTTTCGGACTTTAGGTCTTGTGTTCTCGTTATGACTCCATTCAATCCCCTTTGTAAGCCCATGTTTTCCTAAATTAGCATGTCTCTGCACACTGCGCCACGTTTGCCCTCTGTTCATGTCATCAAATAAATAAACACACGTATAATGGTTGTTTTGTTAAGTAAAGACTGGGCATGACCAGAAGAAAGGAGATACAATATAAAATATGATGGGTTTGCCGACCGTAATTCACCTATACCTGCAGATTTTCACCCAATTCAGCCAATTTGTTAACGAGTTAGCTTCGGTTACCCTAAGTCCCAGTCCGCATGCGCAGTAACGTCTGCAGTGATTGAGAGCAAAGATACCGTTATAGTTGACTGAAGCATGTCAATATGCCGTTTGTTTGTCTCCTGGTCTAAATGATCCCTTATAGCCTATTATTCCTTAGAATTCTTACTGCACATGCGCATAATAGTGCAGCGTCATAATGCCATCAATTAGGATTAGCAGATGATATTCTGCTTTTACTCGCAAAAATTTGAGCGAAATCGGTCTATTGGCTCCCGAGATAGCCTCCATGACCATAAGTTCTAATGCGCATGCGCACTGACTTTTATTGTTACCAAGGGTGACAAAACATTCATGCTAGCTTTAAGCACGTTGGCTTTCCCTCTGTTCAGGTCCTCCTCTGAAATATCCTAGCCTTTCAGGCTTATTTTCATAATTTCTTCTGCGCATGCGCAGAGCAGTGCAGCTTCAATGACATTTTTGACTTATATTTCGTGCTATTCTTTTGTTCACAAAATTTCAAAAAATCGACCCGTAGGTTGCCGAGATAGCCTCTGTTACCATTAAATCCAGTGCGCATGCGCAGTGACCTTTTGTTGACCTGAATACCACATTCGAAATCTGCATGGTCGATTGCCTCTCATTGATATTGTTCGGTAATTTGGTACGGAGTGCAACGAAATCTTCAATCTTTCATATGCTTATATACATACATGGTGGCTATTCAAATGGTAGTAGATACAATGGGCGGAGCTAGGGGCTGAACTCCCCCCCCCAATGTCAGAATATCTATGGTTAATACAAAGACAGAAGCTGTTCCGAGTCAATGGCGTGGAAGGCTCCAGTCCCGTACCAGCCCCCATCCTCACTGCTCCCCCGTCCGAAATGTCTCCCATGAGCTTTCTCAGCACGCCTCTGGACCCTGCTACCGTTCCCTAGATGCCTGAGGGCATCACTGCTCACTTCCTCGGATCTCTAAACACGCCTCGGCACCCTCTGCCCTCTAGTCAGGTTCCCGACCGCCCCGACCGGCTAGCCACCCGCTGTATACACTCGGATAGAAATGTTATGCCTTTCTTGCACGCATTTACCGGCTGCAGCCTTATGCCGCAGCACAGAAGGTCCATGCAAGAAGGGCAGAATGACGTCACTACTGCTGCGGGAAAAACGAGACCGAAGTATTTTGCCCCTCAGTGGCGAACTAGTCGTCGGAGCGTCATGAAACAAAAACGGCAGAGCTCATAATTTCCCATACTACAAGTATAGAGAGAGCCATATATCTCAAATTGAGTATAAAGGCACTTTATTACGTGATGAATCTATTACAACCTATGAAAACCGCATCAAATTCAGTCTTTATCATCATATAGCTCAAAACCTATGGGAGACGCGCGGGTATGGTCAGGCAGACGGTTGTAGAACTTGAGCCGGGCTTTTTTTGGTACCAATTTCGAAAAGAAAATTTGGAAATATGTAGTCATAAATTCCCAAAAAACACAAAAATATTGTATTTTTTGTAGAAAAATATTTCCCATTAACTCAGAAATTTGAGTTTAGAATATGTTGTTGTAATGCCAATACCCATCTCAACAAAGAAAACTGCGTTCAAAAATGTCAAGAATTTTGAAAGTTATACGGATTTAAAGTTTTAGGCCATAATTGCAATGTTTTGGAAAAAGGGCCAAAACTGACCTTCAAAATTATGCTTTTGGTTCAGTTTAGTGTCTATGCAGTAATGCACAGTCCATTCTGTCTGTAAAAATCCAGTTTGGAACACCTAGCATCATATCTTCAGATATTTCGAACTTATAACTTTGTTAATGCATTTCACTACAAGTTGGAGGTAAAAGTTTCAAAAAATCATTTTGGAAGTACAAATTTGGATTTTTTACTTCAAACTTTGAGCAACAACTGGTAATTGATTGTGTGTAAAAGAGTGTAAGTTTGAGAGCTGTAGACTAAAAATAGAAAAATAGAAAAATAAAAGTTTAGAAAAATATAATCCAAAATTTTGGAAAAGTTTTTGCAAAATTCGAAAATCTGCAGCCGTCGGGATTTTTTATGGGTTCCTGCCTTTCATCCCTGCAAGTTTCAAGTATCTGATACCAGTCCTCAGAACAGACAACAACTACTACTACCTCGGCCTGCGGCCTCGGCAGGTGCCGCTCTGGCGCAGGAGAAGCCGGTGACAATGTACGTTAGCCAAACAGTTCGATTGACAGGCGAGTTTTTTCAGCAGTTTGATACTTATAACAACGCAATGTTGGAGTTTTAGGTTTTGTGTTCTCATTATGGCTCCATTCAATCCCCTGTCTAGGCCCATGTTTTCCTAAATTAGCATGTCTCTGCATACTGCACCACGCTTGCCCTCTGTTCATATCATCAAAGAAATAAACACACGCATAATGTTTGTTTTGTTAAGCAAAGACTGGGCATGACGAGAAGAAAGGAGATACAATATAAAATATGATGGGTTTTCCGACGGTATTTCACCTATACCTGCAGATTTTCACCCAATTCAGCCTATTTGTTACCGAGTTATGCCCCAGCTCGAGACCTCAGCCCCACCACCGAACTGATGTCCTGGATCCGCCTATGCTCGAGCTCCTTACCCCACCCCCTTACATATGTCCTGGATCTGCCTATGCTCGAACTCCGTAGCCCCACCTCTATACTGCCCTGGATCCGCCTATGCTTGAACTCCTTAGCCCCTACCCCTACTGATGTCCTGGATCCGCCTATGCTCGAGCTCCCGAGCCCCACCCACGTACTGATGTCCTGAACCCGCTTATGCTCGAGCTCCTTAGCCCCACCCCCGTACTGATGTCCTGGATCCGCTTATGTTTTAACTCTTTAGCCCCTACCTGTTTTAACTCTTTAGCCCCTTGATGTCCTGGATCCGCTTATGCTCGAGCTCCTTAGCCCCACCCCCGTACTGATGTCTTTGATCCGCCTATACTCGAGCCTCTTACCCCAGCCCCGTACTGATGTCCTGGATCCGCCTCTGCTCGAGCTCCTTAGCCCGACACCCATACTGATGTCCTGGATCCGCCTATGCTCGAGCTCCTTAGCCCCACCTCCGTACTGATGTCCTGGATCCGCCTATGCTCGAACTCCTTAGCCCCACCCTCGTACTTATGCCCTGGATCCGCCTATGCTCGAACTCTTTAGCCCCTACCACCCTACTAATGTCCTGGATCCGCCTATGCTGGAACGCCCGAGCCCCACCACCGTACTGATGTCCTGGATCCGCCTATGCTCGAGCTCCTTAGCCCCACCCCCGTACTGATGGCCTGGATCCGCCTTTGCTGGAGCTCCTTAGCCCCACCCCCGTACTGATGTCCTGGATCCGCCTATGCTCGAACTTTTTAGCCCCACCTCCGTACTGATGTCCTGGATCCGCCTATGCTCGAACTCCTTAGCCCCTACCCCCTACTGATGTCCTGGATCCGCCTATGCTCGAGCTCCTTAGCCCCACCTCCCTACTGATGTCCTGGATCCGCCTATGCTCGAACTCCGTAGCCCCTACCCCCCTACTGATGTCCTGGATCCGCCTTTACTCGAGCTCCGGAGCCACACCCCTGCACTGATGTCCTGGATCCGCCTATGCTCGAGCTCCTTAGCCCCACCCCCGAACTGATGTCCTGGATCTGCCTATGCTCGAACTCCGTAGCCCCACCTCCGTACTGCCCTGGATTCGCCTATACTCGAACTCTTTAGCCCCTACCACCCTACTAATGTCCTGGATCCGCCTATGCTGGAACGCCCGAGCCCCACCACCGTACTGATGTCCTAGATCCGCCTATGCTCGAGCTCCCGAGCCCCACCCCCGTACTGATCAGCTGAATCCGCTTATGCTCGAGCTTCTTAGCCCCACCCCCGTACTGATGTCCTGGATCCGCCTATGCTCGAACTCTTTAGCCCCTACCCACGTTCTGATGTCCTGGATCCGCTTATGCTCGACCTCCTTAGCCTCACCCCCGTACTGATGTCCTTGATCCGCCTATACTCAAGCCCTTTAGCCCCACCGCCGTACTGATGTCCTAGATCCGCCTCTGCTCGAGCTCCTTAGCCCCACACCCATACTGATGTCCTGGATCAGCCTATGCTCGAGCTCCTTATCTCCACCCCCGTACAGATGTCCTAGATCCGCCTATGCTCGATCTCCTTAGCCCCATCCCCGTACTAATATCCTGGATCCGCCTATGCTCGAACTCCGTAGCCCCTACCCCCTACTGATGTCCTGGATCCGCCTATGCTGGAACTCCCGAGTCTCACCCCGTACTGATGTCCTGAATCCGCTAATGCTCAGCTGCTTAGCCCCATCCCCGTACTAATGTCCTGGATCCGCCTATGCTCTAACTCCCTAGCCCGACCCTCGTACCGATGTCCTGGATCCGCCTATGCTCTAACTCCCTAGCCCGACCCTCGTACCGATGTCCTGGATCCGCCTATGCTCTAACTCCCTAGCCCCACCCTCGTACTGATGTCCTGGGTCTGCCTATGCTCGAACTCTTTAGCCCCTACCCCCATGCTGATGTCCTGGATCCGCTTATGCTCGAGCTCCTTACCCCCACACCCGTAACGACCCCACCTCCGTGCCCCCCGAAACGACATAGGCGGATCCAAGGGGGAAAGGGGACAGGTGCCCCCCATAGAATCTTAGCGCCCCCTGAAATTGTCCCGGAAACCCCTGGAAAGTTCGATGGCACCCCCTGAAATGTCGTTTTCCCCGAGATGCAGGTATCGGGGTCTACTGATAGGTTTTAGCGCCTACTTGATAGGTTTTCCGGCCAAAAGTGGCGTCCCTGGTGTAGATAGCGCCCACCAGGAAGTTTCCCCTTCCACCTCGCCCCCGATAGGCAATCCTGGATCCGCGTATGGGAAGCGACATTTCAGGGAGCGTCATCGACCTTGAGAGGCGTGTCTTTACAATTTCAGAGGGCGCCGATGGTCGATTGGGGGTTGGGGGAGGGGGATGGGGGGAGAAGGGTGGGGGGGGCACCTAGCCTACTTATTCCCTGGATCCACCCATGGTCCAAAAACAGAAACATAATACTCTTATTGTAAACTCGGACTTTTACGGTACTCTAATTACTTGTGATGCATTATGGGTAGTAATGGGTACTTTTTTACCAGACCATAAATAAACAGAAACGGCCGCGCCGATCGCCGGCGTTGCCGCGGCGTGGACGCAGGGGTGACGCGTGGTGATTTGCTACAACGTTGCGTGGAGAAACGGCATGTTTGTAAAGGTAACTTGGTGTTTCATTGATATCTATGCAGATGGAATGTCGACATATGTCTCTTACCTAGCTGCATGCAAAATTTCATTTCCCTCCAATGACTCTAACCACCCTAAACCCCGGTGTGAAGCAAAAATGAACTGATAAAATTACCACTTTGAAATGTACTTTACGGCTTATAGCGCGGAAGCCGTAAGAGATAAGTGGGGGGTATGAGTGAGAAAAATGACGGCAACGAAGTTTTCTATCCAGCCGTGTTAAGTTCAATACCGTAGCTATCATGGTCTGGAAACCAGGGGGCTGAGAATAAAAATTTTAAAAACTTATATTTTATTTTTGCCTATAAAATAAAAAAGTTTCAGTCTGAAAGTTTTTATCTCTAAATATATAATAAAGGAGGCTATTCTCTCTTATTATCTGAAATGGGAACTAATTTTTATCAATTAGATCGGAAGATATAAGGGTTTGAATGATATTTTGGGAAATGCAGACCTTCACGGAATGGGCCAAAAAGGACCCTTAAATTTCCGTTTTTGTTTTGTTTCTGTGTTTGTGCAGTACTGCACAAACCGGCCTTTAAGTTGATATTTGACTCAGAACCTGAACTGCTGTAGCTTCAGATATTTCGAGCCTGTAGTTTAGACCATGAGTTTTATGCCAAATTTAGGGTGCAAAGTTTAAAAGCTAATTTAGAGCCCTAAATTTAAAGCTTTTTCTTTCCAACTTTTTGTGTGAACTACAAATTTCCCTGATGTAAAAGGGTGCAAGTTTGAAGACTCTAGATGAATTAGCAAAAAATAGAAAAATAAAAGTTAAAAATCACATAATGCAAAATTCTGGGCAAAATTTTGAAAATTTTGAAAATTGACAACCGTGGTGCTTATTCATTTGGAAGTGCCTTCTATCCACAAAAGTTTTAGGTCTCTGATACCAGCGCTCAGAACAGACAACAACAACAACAACAACAGACAGCCACGACGAGACCGGAAAAACTGTCAGAATAGAAGCCGTTTCTTACTTCGTTCGTCACCGGCTTCTGACTACTACTACCTCGGCCTGCGGCCTCGGCAGGTGCCGCTCTGGCGCAGGAGAAGCCGGTGACAATGTACGTTAGCCAAACAGTTCGATTGACAGGCGAGTTTTTTCAGCAGTTTGATACTTATAACAACGCAATGTTGGAGTTTTAGGTTTTGTGTTCTCATTATGGCTCCATTCAATCCCCTGTCTAGGCCCATGTTTTCCTAAATTAGCATGTCTCTGCATACTGCACCACGCCTGCCCTCTGTTCATATCATCAAAGAAATAAACACACGCATAATGTTTGTTTTGTTAAGCAAAGACTGGGCATAACGAGAAGAAAGGAGATACGATATAAAATATGATGGGTTTTCCGACGGTATTTCACCTATACCTGCAGATTTTCACCCAATTCAGCCTATTTGTTACCGAGTTATGCCCCAGCTCGAGACCTCAGCCCCACCACCGAACTGATGTCCTGGATCCGCCTCTGCTCGAGCTCCTTAGCCCCACACCCATACTGATGTCCTGGATCCGCCTATGCTCAAACTCCTTAGCCTCTACCCCTGTACTGATATCCTGGCTCCCCTTATGCTCGAGCTCCTTAGCCCCACCCTCGTACTGATGTCCTGGATCCGCCTATGCTCGAACTCTTTAGCCCCTACCCCCGTGCTGAGGTCCTGGATCCGCTTATGCTCGAGCTCCTTAGCCCCACCCCCGTACTGATGTCCTTGATCCGCCTATACTCGAGCCCCTTAGCCCCACCCCCGTACTGATGTCCTGGATCCGCCTCTGTTCGAGCTCCTTAGCCCCACACCCATACTTATGTCCTGGATCCGCCTATGCTCCAGCTCCTTAGCCCCACCCCCGTACAGTTGTCCTGGATCCGCCTATGCTCGATCTCCTTAGCCCCACCCCCGTACTGATGTCCTGGATCCGCCTCTGCTCGAGCTCCTTAGCCCCAGCCCCCGTACTGATGTCCTGGATCCGCCTCTGCTCGAGCTCCTTAGCCCCACACCCATACTTATGTCCTGGATCCGCCTATGCTCCAGCTCCTTAGCCTCACCCCCGTGCTGATGTCCTGGATCCGCTTATGCTCGAGCTCCTTAGCCCCACCCCCGTACTGATGTCCTTGATCTGCCTATACTCGAGCCCCTTAGCCCCACCCCCGTACTGATGTCCTGGATCCGCCTCTGCTCGAGCTCCTTAGCCCCACCTCTGTATTGCCCTGGAACCGCCTATGCTCAGCCCCGACCCTCTACTGATGTCCTGGATTCGCCTATGCTCGAGCTCCCGAGCCCCACCCCCGTACTGATGTCCTGAATCCGCTTATGCTCGAGCTCCTTAGCCCCACACTCGTACTGATATCCTGGATCCGCCTATGCTAGAACTCTCTAGCCCCTACCCCCGTGCTGATGTCCTTGATCCGCCTATACTCGAGCCCCTTAGCCCCACCCCCCGTACTGATGTCCTGGATCCGCCTCTGCTCGAGCTCCTTAGCCCCACACCCATACTTATGTCCTGGATCCGCCTATGCTCCAGCTCCTTAGCCCCACCCCCGTACTGATGTCCTGGATCCGCCTCTGCTCGAGCTCCTTAGCCCCACACCCATACTTATGTCCTGGATCCGCCTATGCTCCAGCCCCTTAGCCCCACCCCCGTATTGATGTCCTGGATCCGCCTTTACTTGAGCTCCGGAGCCCCACCCCCGCACTGATGTCCTGGATCCGCCTATGCTCGAGCTCCTTAGCCCCACCCCCTACTGATGTCCTGGATCCGCCTATGCTCGAACTTCTTTGCCCCACCTCCGTACTGATGTCCTGGATCCGCCTATACCCGAACTCCTTAGCCCCTACCCCCTACTGATGTCCTGGATCCGCCAATGGTCGAGCTCCTTACCCCACCCCCTTACTGATGTCCTGGATCCGCCTATG
This sequence comes from Lepas anatifera, assembly GCA_034440635.1. NCBI lineage: Eukaryota > Metazoa > Arthropoda > Thecostraca > Lepadidae > Lepas > Lepas anatifera. Next base: position 233,796 of record JAOTON010000041.1, read on the forward strand.
CTCGAACTCCGTAGCCCCACCTCTGTACTGCCCTGGATCCGCCTATGCTTGAACTCCTTAGCCCCCACCCCCTACTGATGTCCTGGATCCGCCTATGCTCGAGCTCCCGAGCCCCAACCCCGTACTGATGAGCTGAATCCGCTTATGCTCGAGCTCCTTAACACCACCCCCGTACTGATGTCCTGGATCCGCTTATGCTCGAGCTCCTTAGCCCCACCCCCGAACTGATGTCCTGGATCCGCCTATGATCGAGCTCCTTAGGCCCATCCCCGTACTGATGTCCTGGTTCCGCCTATGCTCGAACTCCTTAGCCCCACCCCTGTACTGATGTCCTGGATCCGCCTATGCTCGAGCTCCTTAGCCCCACCTCCGTGCTGATGTCCTGGATTCGCCTATGCTCGATCTCCTTAGCCCACCCTCGTACTGATGTCCTGGGTCCGCCTATGCTCGAGCTCCTTAACCCCACCCTCGAACTGATGTCCTGGATCCGCCTATGCTCGAGCTCACTAGCCCCACCCCGGTACTTATGTCTTGGATCCGCCTATGCTCGAGCTCCTTAGCCCCACCCCCATACTAATGGCCTGGATCCGCCACTGCTTATTAAGTTTATTTAAGCAGGGAGTGCAAGGAGTCACGTGTCATGGTATTACCACAAAGAGGTTTATTCGGCTGGGAAAGAAATGGTGTGCAACGGTGGATCCTTTGGCCAGTGCTACCTATGGTTAGAGGATGCATTAACTAGTGGGTAGATAGATAGACAGATGCTAAACTTTTATTGGACGGAAACAATATGACAGTTATAACAAATAGATTGACGCAAAAGCCCGAAGGCTTAAGTGGTGGGGCCTCTCTTATCTCTCTCATAAAACACATCACTTTTACCGGACCTATCACACACATACACAGTAAGATTTGGACACACATAAAGAAACAAAACACAACAAACCAAACAAGCAAACCAGTTCCTGACCACCATTTTGTTTTTTATTCGTCGCAAGTCGCCGCAGCGCGCAGGCCCCCACCGCACGGCCGCCACCCGGCCGTCCGACTGATATGAATATCTAGTAGACAACGCGCCCGCCGCACGAGTAGAGGAGCCGAAACGAGACAGACTACCCTGCCACCACCGGGCATTCGCGCTGGTCTATAGCATGCGTAGATAGCTATGGTATCTGTCTCGCATAGCAGCTACAAGTGCGCCGGCCGCAGCGACGCTACGGCCGAACGGCGGGGTGAGGTTTCGAGCGGGAAACATACTAGCATTGTGTATTACATTTAATTAAAGGTACACTGTTGTTGCTATGATATGCAACCTGCTGCGATGGCAAGATATGTCTTTGAACTAGCTTTTTGCCGAATTTTATCCACTTCCATCTATATTAACCATTCGAAATCCTGGTGTGAAGCAAAAATGAACCGATAAAATTACCACTTCGAAATGTATTTTACGGCTGTTAGCGCGGAAGCCGTAAGAGATAAGTGGGAGGTATGAGTGAGAAAAATGACGGCAACGATGTTTTCTATCCAGCCGTATTAACTTCAATACCGTAGCTATCATGGTCTGGAAACCAGGGGGCTGAGAATAAAATTTTAAAAACTTATATTTTATTTTTGCCTATAAAATAAAAAGTTTCAGTCTGAAAGTTTTTATCTCTAAATATATAATAAAGGAGGCTATTCTCTTTTATTATCTGAAATGGGAACTAATTTTTATCAATTAGATCGGAAGATATAAGGGTTTGAATGATATTTTGGGAAATGCAGACCTTCACGGAATGGGCCAAAAAGGACCCTTAAATTTCCGTTTTTGTTTTGTTTCTGTGTTTGTGCAGTACTGCACAAACCGAACTTTAAGTTGATATTTGACTCAGAACCTGAACTGCTGTAGCTTCAGATATTTCGAGCCTGTAGTTTAGACCATGAGTTTTATGCCAAATTTAGGGTGCAAAGTTTAAAAGCTAATTTAGAGGCCTAAATTTAAAGCTTTTTCTTTCCAAATTTTTGTGTGAACTACAAATTTCCCTGATGTAAAAGGGTGCAAGTTTGAAGAGTCTAGATGAATTAGCAAAAAATAGAAAAATAAAAGTTAAAAATCACATAATGCAAAATTCCGGGCAAAATTTTGAAAATTTTGAAAATTGACAACCGTCGTGCTTATTCATTTGGAAGTGCCTTCTATCCACAAAAGTTTTAGGTCTTTGATACCAGCGCTCAGAACAGACAACAACAGACCTCGGCCTGCGGCCTCGGCAGGTGCCGCTCCGGCGCAGGAGAAGCCGGTGACAATGTACGTTAGCCAAACAGTTCGATTGACAGGCGAGTGTTTTCAGCAGTTTGATACTTATAACAACGCAATGTTGGAGTTTTAGGTTTTGTGTTCTCATTATGGCTCCATTCAATCCCCTGTGTAAGCCCATGTTTTCCTACATTAGCATGTCTCTGCACACTGCGTCACGTTTGCCCTCTGTTCATGTCATCACATAGATAAACACACGTATAATGGTTGTTTTGTTAAGTAAAGACTGGGCATGACCAGAAGAAAGGAGATACATTATAAAATATGATGGGTTTGCCGACCGTATTTCACCTATACCTGCAGATTTTCACCCAATTCAGCCAATTTGTTAAAGAGTTAGCTTCGGTTACCCTACTCCCAGTCCGCATGCGCAGTAACGTCTGCAGTGAATGAGAGCAAAGATACCGTTATAGTTGACTGAAGCATGTTAATATGCCGTTTGTTTGTCTCCTGGTCTAAATGATCCCTTAGAGCCTATTATTCCTTAGAATTTCTACTGCACATGCGCATAATAGTGCAGCGTCATAATGCCATCAATTAGGATTAGCAGATGCTATTCTGCTTTTACTCGCAAAAATTTGAGCGAAATCGGTCTATTGGCTCCCGAGATAGCCTTCATGACCATAAGTTCTAATGCGCATGCGCACTGACCTTTGTTGTTACCAAGGGTGACAAAACACTCATGCTAACTTTAAGCACGTTGGCTTTCCCTCTGTTCAGGTCTTCCTCTGAAATATCCTCGCCTTTCAGGCCTATTTTCATAATTTCTGCTGCGCATGCGCAGAGCAGTGCAGCTTCAATGACATTTTTGACTTACATTTCGTGATATTCTTCTGTTCACAAAATTTCAAGAAAATTGACCCGTAGGTTGCCGAGATAGCCTCTGTTACAATTAGTTCCAGTGCGCATGCGCAGTGACCTTTTGTTGACCTGAATACCTCATTCGAAATCTGCATGGTCGATTGCTTCTCATTGATATTGTTCGGTAATTTGGTACGGAGTGCAACGAAATCTTCAATCTTTCATATGCTTATATACATACATGGTGGCTATTCCAATGGTGGTAGATACAATGGGCGGAGCAAGGGGCTGAACTCCCCCCCCCAATGTCAGAATATCTATGGTTAATACAAACACAGAAGCTGTTTCGAGGCAATGGCGGAGAAGGCTCCAGTCCCGTACCAGCCCCCCATCCTCACTGCTCCCCCATCCGAAATGTTTCCCATGAGCTATCTCAGCACGCCTCTGGACCCAGCTACCGTTCCCTAGATACCTGAGGGCATCACTGCTCACTTCCTCGGATCTCTAAACACGCCTCGGCACCCTCTGCACTCTAGTCAGGTTCCCGTCCGCCCCGACCGGCTAGCCACCCGCTGTATGCACTCGGATAAAAATGTTATGCCTTTCTTGCACGCATTTACCGGCTGCAGCCTACTGCCGCAGCACAGAAGGTCCATGCAAGAAGGGCAGAATGACGTCACTACTGCTGCGGGAAAAACGGGACCAAAGTATTTTGCCCCTCAGTGGTGAACTAGTCGTCGGAGCGTCATGAAACAAAAACGGCAGAGCTAATAAATTACCATACTACAAGTATAGAGAGAGCCATATATCTCAGTTGAGTATAAAGGCACTTTATCACGTGATGAATCTATAACAACCTATGAAAACCGCATCAAATTCAGTCTTTATCATCATATAGCTCAAAACCTATGGGAGACGCGCGGGTATGGTCAGGCAGACGGTTGTAGAACGTGAGCCGCGGTTTTTTTTGGTACCAATTTCGAAAAGAAAATTTGGAAATATGTAGTCCTAAATTCCCAAAAAAACAAAAAAATAGTGTATTTTTTGCAGAAAAATATTTCCCATTAACTCAGAAATTTGCATTTAGAATACGCTGTTGTAATGACAATACCCATCTCAACAAAGAAAACTGCGTTCAAAAATGTCCAGAATTTTGAAAGTTATATGGTTTTAAAGTTTTAGGCCATAATTGCAATGTTTTGGAAAAAGGGCCAAAACTGACCTTCAAAATTATGCTTTTGGTTCAGTTTAGTGTCTATGCAGTAATGCACAGTCCATTCTGTCTGTAAAAATCCAGTTTGGAAGACCTAGCATCATATCTTCAGATATTTCGAACTTATAACTTTGGTAATGCATTTCACTACAAGTTGGAGGTAAAAGTTTCAAAAAATCATTTTGGAGGTACAAATTTAGACTTTTTGCTTCAAACTTTGAGCAACAACTGGTAATTGATTGTGTGTAAAAGAGTGTAAGTTTGAGAGCTGTAGACTAAAAATAGAAAAATAGAAAAATAAAAGTTTATAAAAATATAATCCAAAATTTTGGAAAAGTTTTTGCGAAATTCGAAAATCTGCAGCCGTCGGGATTTTTTATGGGTTCCTGCCTTTCATCCCTGCAAGTTTCAAGTATCTGATACCAGTCCTCAGAACAGACAACAACTACTACTACTACTACTACGGACAACAGAGAACGAAAAACTGTCAGTATAGAAGCCGTTTCTCACTTCGTTCGTCACCGGCTTCTGACAGCCACGACGAGACCGGAAAAACTGTCAGAATAGAAGCCGTTTCTTACTTCGTTCGTCACCGGCTTCTGACGGACAACAGAGAACGAAAAACTGTCAGTATAGAAGCCGTTTCTCACTTCGTTCGTCACCGGCTTCTGACAACGACGAGACCGGAAAAACTGTCAGAATAGAAGCCGTTTCTTACTACGTTCGTCACCGGCTTCTGACCATAGTTTAGTTGATATCCGCTATTATTGAAGTTCATAATTGAGAAAAAATAATTGTACAGAGATTGAGGATATAATTTTTTGCTGTATTTGGATGATATTAATCCTCATCATCCACTTAATTTCCAAAAGGAACCTATATTAATACAGCGTTTTTCCATAAAAGTAATATTTTGACTTTTCAAAACTCTATTTTAAGCTCAAAAACTGATGTGAGGAGGATATTCAAATGGAATTTAACATTCCGTTCTGAAGTGGCGCAACCTAGTGTCTCTACTAACCGTGGGAGGGAAGTGCTGTTATGTTCAAGTTCAAAGCTTATAATAGAAGTTGTATTTCATAGAGGCCAGGGAAGTATCTCCACAAGGAAAATGCAACACATACTGTCAAGTATATTCATGTTTTGGTGTAATTTCAAAGGTTCCTTCTGTAATAAAGATTTTATTCACCCCTTTAAAACTACTAAATTTCTGAATTCATAAAGCTTAAAAACAGCCCTCTCCATAGTCAAACCTAATGCTTTACACTCAGTCAGAGCATACTTGAGTACTTGCACCGACGTGTTCGCAAACTTGCACCGACATGTGCCAATCCACGTGGCCGCACCGAGCGTTAACCCTGCTTAGAGGTGACCGCTTCAAGGCCAAGACGCCAAATCCTCGTGCCTTTGGCATGGGAACGGCAGTCACTGAGTTCAAAGCGCCCATAAAACTAATGGACTTCCATTAGTGCTATGCAGATCTGAAGTACCGACAGGATATTGCATTAAGATTGGACCCCATCACACCCCAGTTCGCAGACACCTGGCGTACTCTGGTACCCAGTATTCTCGGAAATCCACAGTTGCCCTCATTTCTGGATGATGAAATGTTCTCAGTCAACTCGTCAGCATCCGGTATCAAACCGTATATAAACAGCCGCCTTCAGCGCTGAGTAGACAGTCGTGTTTCGCATTCGCCATTGCGACGGGGAAGTTCTGCCAGTCAGCTCCGTGACATGTGACCAGTGGTGACGAGGAGGCTGCTGACAGTGCAGTGTTGGAACTGCTGCTGAGTTACGGCCTGTTCACAACGCCAGGCTAAACGTGGGAAAATAAATTAGACTTAGTACAAAAAGTATCTTCATCGCCCACGAAAAGGTCCTAACCGCTACGCAACCATAATTCACAGCCACACCAAAGAGCCCATCTTGGTGACATATGAATGGCGCTTCGTGACCCGGATCGAATTACATCTATAATATAACTGCAAGCGGACCAAGTTATCAACTTTAATTTTCTAAGCCACGGGACTTAGAAAAATTTTTGGACTCAGCCAGCCAGCTACCATCGACATCCACACTCCTGCCAGCACTCCACTTTGAGTCTAAGTCATCAAAGACTCAAATCGTCACCAGCGACTCAACTTCCCTGCCAGTCTTAAGAAGTCATCTTTACAAACCCCATCGGCAAGAAAAATTTATCTCCAAGTTCAAAAACGCTCACAAAAGCCTATAAACTATAGAGCGCTCGATTGCCAGTAGCCGCGCATAACACGCTCCTGACGTCACCCCTCGCTGCTGTGACGCAACACCGCCCGCGCGCCGCCGCGAGCCGCCACCGTACTGCCACCGACGTCAAGGTCATCGAACACCGAGCCGCTGCATTGCACTGCTGTGTCAGCCGCCGCCCGCTAGTAGTGACTCATCAATCGCCTGCGCCGCCGCCGAGGCCAGTGACTCATAGCCGTTCGCCTCAGCGCCCGCTACTAGAGGTCTACATAGAACAAAATAAGTGTCAGCATCATCCAACTTTAGTATATATAAACTATATATTTTTGGAATCCGTACAGTCTCAGCAATACGTCTATCTGGTTTTTAGAGCTCTACAAGGATTCTGAAAAATCTTCATCCAACTTTAGTGTACTACAACTCATCTAGAACTTCAAGTTTTCTTCAAGTTTGATCAACATCTCTACTAGTTCTCCAGTTCTTCGAGCTATAAGCCGACTTCTCCGCTTCAAGTCTGCTAACATCACTTCAGGAAAATAGTTTGTCAACGCTTCTAGCAGTTTTTTCAACGCTTTCAATAGTTTTTCAACGCTTCAAGTGGTTTTTCATCGCTTCTAGATATTTTTCAACGCTCCCAGATATTTTTCAACGCATCGTTCTGCCATTATCTGAAGTTCAAGTTTCGTTTCAACACTGTGTTCGCCATCAGCCACCGCTTCAAAACCACAAGTAAGGTGCATCCTTACCATTTCCTTGAAAACTGTTGAATCTGCATTGCTTTATTATTAATCTTGTTAGCAACTGATAGAAATTATGGCCACTACAGCTGATAAAGCTTTAATTGACACCATGCGTGACATCTCAATGGAGATCCGAGTTCAAGGTTTAACTCAGCACGTCAGGTCATTTTCCGGCGAAAGTTCTAATAAATTTCATGATTGGGTTAGGGATATGGATTCTATTACCATCTCAACCGACGATTCGCGAATGTTAGTTTTGGCTACCCGAACTTTGAACGGACCTGCAGGTAAATTTGCCTGCCGATTGATCACTGAGAACCCAAAGCTAAAATGGCTGGAGCTACGAAAACACCTGAGGGACAGGTATAGCGATCTGAAAGACCCCTGCTGTGCACGGGAGAAGCTACAAAAAGTTAGGCAAAAGAAAGGCGAACTCATGCAAAATTTTGCAGAACGACTTCAGGACGTTGCTAGCGACGTTTTCGACAATCCCAACAGTCCTGATTCACAAACCACTTTGGTAGAGATATTTCAAAAAGGAGTAATTGATGACCGTCTAGCCAGAGCTCTTATTAGAAAGAAGTTCACTTCCCTCAAGGAAGCAGTAAAGTTTGCGACTGACGAACAACAAACTGATAGGACATTTGAACTCTGCCGCGGTAAGCTAGACATAGAGGAACCCATGGAAATAGACATAGTTCGAAATGACGCTCAAAGCGAAAGGATCGATAAGTTAGAGAAATGCCTCTCTGACGTTGGCTCAAAAATCGACAAGTTGGCGAAAACCGTAGGTAAAAGTCAAAGAGCTGGACATCCTAGTCCACCTCAACATCAAACTCAGCCACATTCTCGACGTCCATATCAGGGACAGCCTCAAAATTCACGCCACTTCCAGGCGCCTCCCCGGAACGACCGCCAATTTCAGCGACAACAGCCAAACCAGTGGCCCAGAAAAAATCAAAGTCAGCCTCCAAGGACTCATTTCCAGAGTCAGCAAAATGTTCCACCCAATGTTAGACCGACTGACCCGCCTCAAAAGTTTCAATGGACCCCTGATGGTCGTCCCATTTGCGCATATTGCCAAAAGGTTGGACATACCCAACGCGTATGCAGAGCAAGGCAAGCCGCATTCTCTGGCGCTCAGCAGCCGGAAAACTGAATGGTCCATCTGTTGTCGGGACTGAACAGACGGAAAACGTAGAAACCCCAGGTCCCAGGGACAATATCGCCAGAATTTTCATAAAACGAGACACCCCAATGTGTTGGATTTATTTAGGAAATAGGAAAGCGTACACTCTTGTAGACACAGGTGCCGACATTTCAATAGTATCACAGGAGTTCTTCGATAAAATATCATCCAAACATGTATCTGACTTCTCTAAAAATTGCGCTCCCTTAGAATCTGTTACTGGACATAAACTTAAGAACTTTGGTACAGCTGTTCTTCCAGTTGAAGTTTCTAAATTCTGTCGAAAGTTCAAATTTCAAGTTGTCAAAGGTCTAAAACATGCTTGCATCTTAGGTAATGATTTTCTTAGTGAATTCGGCGTCAAGTTAGATTTCGGAAAAAGACTATGAATATTCACAATCATGTCATTCCTCTGCGCCCTCAGCACTTGAATTGTCAGTCGATCACCTCCCTGGTAAGGTTACCAGAGAAAACAACCATACCCGCTCAGTCATATGTAGAAGTGCCAGCGTATGTAAATCGCGTTCAGTTGATCGATCAGGATTGTGTGATACAACCGTTGAGTAATACTCCATACTTTTGCGACGAACCTGGCCTCATACTGCTCAACTCAGTGAGTAGACCGAATGAAAAAGGTCACCTACCAGCTGTGATTGTAAACACGACCACACGTGACCACACTCTGCCTTCCAGACAAGTCATAGGACTTGCTGAAGTGCTTGATGCATCGGAAATCAACGCTGTTCAAGAGAGTGAACCAAGCGAATCGAGCAAACCAAGCGAATCAAACGAACCAAGTGAGCAGATTAACGTAGCTTCAAAAGTTGAATTGGACCCTGCCATGAAAATTCAGAAAGCGGATCTTTCTCACGTCCCGGAACATCAGAAAAATCTCATTGAGCAACTCATTGAACGAAATTCAGACTTGTTTGCCAAAAGTGAAACAGATTTAGGCCGTACTGATTTGGTTACGATGAAAATCGACACTGGAGACAATGCTCCAATCAAGCAACGACCATATCGTCTGCCGTTTAGCCAAAGGCAAATGGTAGAAGACCATATTGAGGAACTACTAAAAGCCGGAGTCATACAACCTAGCCAAAGCCCCTGGGCTAGTCCCATTGTAATTGTTGACAAAAAGGACGGTGGGAAGCGTTATTGCGTAGATTATCGAAAACTTAATCAAATCACTGTCAAAAATAGTTACCCACTGCCGCGTATTGATGATATCTTAGCATCGCTTGAAGGATCACAGTACTTCACGTCTCTGGACCTAAAAAAGTGGTTATTGGCAAATTGCCATGGCCGATCAAGACTCAATTGATAAAACTGCTTTTACATGTTTTTTGGGACTTTATTCTTGGAATGTTCTGCCTTTTGGATTAACAAATGCTCCTGCGCTATTTTCGGAACTCATGAACAAAGTTTTGCAAGGCATACAACACAAATTTGCAATCACGTATATCGATGATGTCATAATATTCTCAAAAACATTCGAACAGCATCTGGAACACATCGAGGACGTGTTCAACAGGCTGCGTAAGGCAGGCCTCAAATTAAAAATGTCAAAATGCGATTTCCTCAAACAGGAAGTAAAATATCTTGGACATGTAGTCTCAGCAAGTGGCATTCAGCCAGACAAGTCTAAAGTAGAAGTCATCCGAGATCTCAAAGCACCTACCACAGTCAAAGGAGTACGCTCATTCATTGGAATGTGTTCTTATTATAGGAGATTTATTCCAAATTTTGCGAAAATTGCAAAGCCTTTGACGGAGTTGACAAAGAAAAATGCACGTTTCCACTGGACTGATCAATGTCAGGAATCATTTGATACTTTGAGAGTAGTTTTGACAGACGCCCCTATTTTGGCCTACCCAGATACCAGAAAACCCTATAAATTGTACACAGACGCATCGAACCATTCAATCGGAGCTGCCCTAGTTCAAGAAACTGATCAAGGTGAACGTGTGATACAATACGTATCGCATCAGCTCAACAAATCACAACTCAACTGGCCTGTCATAGAAAAAGAAGGATACGCCATCGTGTATGCCGTTCAAAAACTCCGTCCCTACCTTCTCGGTTCAAAATTTACAATCATGACAGATCACAAGCCGCTCAAGCATCTCTTCACTGCAGAGATGAGGAATCCCCGAATTCAACGTTGGGCAATTATACTCGACGAATATGGATGTGACATCAAATATGTCACGGGCCGACAAAACACTGTGGCCGATAGCCTCTCTAGATTGGAACCGCAGAGAGATGAACCCATGGATATAAATATAATAGATTCCGACCATGCACCACGTGTGAAGTTGGACGCCACAGTTGAATCATGCCCCTCTGATGAAAGTTCAGACCCGCAGCAGAAATTCCAGGAATTTCTGTCGAAGCATCCTGATTTGGAAACCCTCCAGAGTGAGGACAAAGAAATTCAGAAGATCATAAAAATCTTGCAAGACCCAGACGATCCAAATCATAGTGATATTTCTAAACACTATGTAGTACTAGATAGTATACTGTACCGTATTACAGATACTTCTAAATGTACCCCACATCCCGGTCTTCAATTGTGCATCCCCAAATTTTTGCAGAAGCCGTTAGTTGAAGAAATTCATTCAGGTTATTTTGGAGGTCATCTAGGCATTGACAAAACGTATGATAAACTTCGATCCCGTTATTATTGGTCTGGTATGTATCGTGACGTAGTGAATCATTTGAAAATTTGTGTAGCGTGTAATATGCGGAAACTCAAAAAGCAACGCCCACCCCTTCAGGAAATGCAAATCCCGAAATATCCATTCGAGATGATAGCCATCGATACTTGTGGTCCATTCCCTCAAAGCTACAATGGAAATCGTTTTATTATCAATATAGTTGACTTATTTTCAGGTTGGCCCGAATCATTCGCTACTGATTCCAAAAGCGCAGAAACAGTCGCTCAAATACTCATCGAACACATTATTCCTAGACACGCATGCCCACGTGTCATCGTTTCGGACAATGGAACAGAGTTTTGTAACGTAGTAATAGAACAAATTTCAGCCTTCTTTAATATCAAACACATTCGGACTTCTGTATATCACCCGCAGTCAAACGGACGTTGTGAAAGGTACCATCGCGTTCAAAATGATATGTTAGCAAAGTTAGTAGGCAAAAATCAACGCGACTGGGATACAAAATTACCATCAATACTTTCGGCCTATCGTACTGCCAAAAATGAAACAACTAAGCATAGTCCATTCTACATTGTACATGGTCGTGACCCTGTTCTCCCAATGGACACTTTGCTTTCACCCAAGTACAGGTATCAAGGTGAGGATTACGTTCCCACTATGTTAGAAAATATTAGCCGCGCGTATCATGAAGTTAGACATAATCTGGCTCTCGGACACGAGAAAAATAAATTATACTATGATCGCAAGTCAAAGCCTATCAAGTTCAAAATTGGAGACATGGTTTACTTTCGAGATCCATGTACTGCCCCTGGTTCAACCACTAAATTGACTTCTCATTGGCGCCCATACTATCGTATCGTAAAAGCGCTTAGCGATGTAACATTTGTAATCAAGCATCAACTAGAAGGTGGTACAAAAACTGTAAACGCTCAGAACCTGAGAATAGCAGATCCCAATACACCGTGGTGTAACATTTCGAACGAACCGACCCACATTAATCAAAAGTATGAGGAGAAATCAAAATCTCAGATCCCCGTTAGAGTTCAGCCACCACGTAGTTCGAAATTCTCTTATGATGATGATATGGATACAATTCCAGTGCCATTTAGGATTTCAGAACCCGCATCACCTGAACCTCAGTTTAGTACTAGGTCTGGCCGATCAAAATCTGATGTAACCTCTGAAGATGAGGATAACATTCCACTTTCACGGTTGGCAAAAAGAATGCATAACCCCACCTCAGATGAAGAAGATGTAATTCCATTAGCAAAATTAGCAAAGCAGCTTCAGGATGAAAAGGAACAAGCTCCAAAACGTAACGTAGAATCGCCGTTACCTGATGCCAAACGTGCCTATGAATCAATGGACTCGGATCTTAATCCAAACGCAGAAGAATATGTGCCGGTCAAGCGTGACCGAGAAATAGATTCAGAAGATTCAGAAGACGATAGTCCCCCTGATAAAGTCATCGCTGTAGATGACTCGTCTGATTGTGATATATCAGACATTGATGTAAATAATGTAAATAGTAATGTTGCACAATGTAAAACTGTTGATAAAGAGAACGTAATGAACGGTAATAAGTGTGATGCGACAACTTCTAGTACCTCTCTGAGTAATGAACAGAGAATGGAAATGTTTAAACTGTTCAGTGCAAATATGGCAAACATGGCTGCCATGCTATTCAAGTAATATGTGATACGTAAATCCGTGTTCTTCACTTGCGAGTGAAATGTGAGTTTGAACATAAAGGAATAATTAGACATTTGATAGAAATGGATTCACTATTAGATGCAAACGCCTTGACAAGATGTCAGATGTGATCGAATGGCGAGACATATGGTTAGTATGGCCATAATTAGGTTATTTCCGAAATGTGAGATTGACAGTGGTCAATCAGAAAGGCTATCTAACACATCCCTTGACGAGATGTCTGTTTTAGGTTACATTTTCAGTATGTAAATGTTTGTATGTGTTGCAGTGATTTATGTATGTATGTCATGTATACGCTCACCGGAATTGAAGTTAACTGTTCGTTGTCTTGTCATATATTCATGTAATGTAAATACTCTAGGTTATTTGAATTCTGTAATGGTATTGGATCGGATGAGATGACTGAGACAGAGACGAAAATTTTGAAGAGAACATCAAAATTTCATCTAAAGGACCTCGCGCTGTGATGTAATAAAGATTTTATTCACCCCTTTAAAACTACTAAATTTCTGAATTCATAAAGCTTAAAAACAGCCCTCTCCATAGTCAAACCTAATGCTTTACACTCAGTCAGAGCATACTTGAGTACTTGCACCGACGTGTTCGCAAACTTGCACCGACATGTGCCAATCCACGTGGCCGCACCGAGCGTTAACCCTGCTTAGAGGTGACCGCTTCAAGGCCAAGACGCCAAATCCTCGTGCCTTTGGCATGGGAACGGCAGTCACTGAGTTCAAAGCGCCCATAAAACTAATGGACTTCCATTAGTGCTATGCAGATCTGAAGTACCGACAGGATATTGCATTAAGATTGGACCCCATCACACCCCAGTTCGCAGACACCTGGCGTACTCTGGTACCCAGTATTCTCGGAAATCCACAGTTGCCCTCATTTCTGGATGATGAAATGTTCTCAGTCAACTCGTCAGCATCCGGTATCAAACCGTATATAAACAGCCGCCTTCAGCGCTGAGTAGACAGTCGTGTTTCGCATTCGCCATTGCGACGGGGAAGTTCTGCCAGTCAGCTCCGTGACATGTGACCAGTGGTGACGAGGAGGCTGCTGACAGTGCAGTGTTGGAACTGCTGCTGAGTTACGGCCTGTTCACAACGCCAGGCTAAACGTGGGAAAATAAATTAGACTTAGTACAAAAAGTATCTTCATCGCCCACGAAAAGGTCCTAACCGCTACGCAACCATAATTCACAGCCACACCAAAGAGCCCATCTTGGTGACACCTTCTAAGGCTGACTGCTCTCCCCAGTTTCTCCCCACAACTGACTAATTTATATGTTTTGAAGTACTTCGATCAAAAACATGTTTTCTTTGTGGCTATTTCCTTGCTTATACTAGCCCTTTCTGAGTGGATTTTGCATCTTTTGGGCAATGAAAGAGCAAGATGAAGCTGTGGAAGGGTCAAACTTATCAACATTTGTTCTTGCAGCTAGAGTTACCAGGCCAATTTGACAATTATGGGCTCCCACTAGATAGTTTGTACCTGACATATTTACTTCACCATTTTTCGTAGAGGACATGGGAATGGCTCCATAGATAACATTTTCTTTTTACCTGGAGCAGAAAGCTTCTCGAAAGAATTTTCTAGCTAGAGCTAGGTGTTAATATCAATATGTTAGCAGCAAATTGGTTAAATGACTTCCTTTGAAATGGTATACTGACAATATGGAAGTAAAAATATGCTATCAGAATTTATATTTTGTTCACCCATATATGACTTGAAAATTTTTAAAGTAATTAGGATATTCATAAGATGACAGTACGGCATGGATGTGTGCAACTGTAGGCATTATTCAATATTTGATTTTAAATATTAATTCAGGTTTAAGTAACTTGCTTTTGACCCTGGCATGAGTAACAGATAGAAAGCTAGAGCTTCATGCTTTGACATTCCTGATGTATGTCTAAAAGTCTCAAAATGATTTGTAAATGCATTTTCAAAAGCTGCTGGTGCATGAATAAGATTATGTTTCAGTGGAAAAAACTAGGTCTGTACTGAAAAAGGCTTATTTAACTTACAGAAAATTGACTTGAAGTCACAGTTTAGTTGAAGCCCGGAATGAGCCTGGGTGAAGCCCGTTATCAGCCCGACATTGGCTTAAATCAGGCCTTCAGGCCCGGTCAAAGCCCGCGGGCCTGGGCCGGGCTTTTGCCCCGGGCCCCCGGGCCTAGAAAGTCCCACCTCTAGTGTTAATGTGTTAACCTGGAGTCAGCTGACAGGCCGCAGAGATTTCCTGGCCGCTTATTTAACCGCGCAAAATCAGTGTACCGTCTGAGACCTAATGTTTGTTACCAACACAAATGTTCATTCAACACTCCGACATGATATTACTGTTGTCCATACAAGATGGCACTGTAACGAAAATATCTGTTCTATTCTCTTCCTTCTCTTGTGGCCGTCTGTGCAGTTTCTTATTGGGGGAAAAATAGAACTTGTCTCAATCTGTTGTACTGATTGTTCCCAACTCAACTCAGCCATAACCCGTGTGCTTTTGATATTGATATGTTCCAGTATGTCTTAAGCCTGATTATCCTTGTTCTTGTTTCTCCTCATTCCTCCGGTCCCGGTACTCGAACAACGTCCGCCGCGCCGCTACCGACCTGCTCCCGCGTCCCCGCGGGCCGGCCGCGTCGGAATCTTAAATCCGTTGCTTTGCGCGAACGCGTGCCCCGTGGCATCCCGGCGAGCTCGCCTGCGTCCCCCCCACACCCCGCCGCTGCGGACCCATCGCCGCCGCGTTGCTCGCTTCGCCGCCCGAGCGGGTTTTCTCTGGTCTCGCAGCCCGACACGGTATTGCGTCTCTCTCACCGTCTCACTGTCTCATCGGTACCTCACATCTCTTGACACTTCCTTTACCTTCTTCCCGTCACTTTCCCTTTGTTACTTTACTCGGCCTGTGCTCATGTTTGATCTAACGAGTTTCGTGCGGCGCCTGCCGCTGGACTTAAACGCTGATCTCCTGTTGTGCGTTTTAACCATACTTACGTGTGTGTGTGTGTGCGTGCGCGCTAAATACATGTCATGGCTACATGTTAAAATCTGGCAAGTGTGACAGCGGTTTGCGGGTTTTCTGCAGGGGGGTCCCTCGTTTTAGTAGAAACTGAACACCGTACCAATATTGTATCACTAATGGTACGCTGTGCAATTGAAGAACAGAGCTGCTAAGTTAAAATATTTCCTACACGCTTCATTCTCTATTTCGAAAATATTTGGTTTGATTTTGAGCCATACAGTCAGGATCGCTATTTTGTCACAATTATGCACCTCAATTTTCCGTAGATGTGTCACAAACTCCGGTAGCCGAGTTGGCAAGTTTCTGCACCTCTGCACGAAATTTTACCAAGTGAAAAGTTCATAATTTTCATTGATTTTTGAGAAGCTGGAGCACAAAATCAGACTCGAAAACACCTTTCTCTTTTTGAGTGGGGTTTCTGCACTGTTTACGTAATGGACATCTCCCCGTGCCCTATCTCCCCGGCTCGGCTTTCCGTTATGGTTATCATTGAACAAACGTCAGTGGATACCATCCCCCGAGCGTTTGGTTTGCGTTGTCTCCATCTGGTGGCTTTGTTGACAGACCCGAGGGAGCTGGGCTCGGTGCCGAATGATAAGGTGACCTGTGCAAACTCAAAACGCCGCAGTACTGCGGGCCAGCACCAAAACTGTGCAAACATGCCTGCCCACGGGCCCTGAGCAGTGTGCTGAAGTCACAGACTATCGGTTTCTGGGCCAATCATGACGTCACCAATCCTTCGTCACTGATAACCAAATATAATCGTTTCTAAGGTACATACATACATACACATTACACATACCTACTGCCCGATGCACGTGAGCTTCTATGCTCTATGCTTTTAAGAAAGATTCTCTCTTGTGGACCGTTACATTATGTGACACATATTGTGACGCATAATGACCTCCCGCCAGTGCTTTGACCTCCAGAGGGCACCTCTTGACCTAATATGACCCGAGGTCACGAAAAGTCAGAAGGTAATCTTGCTGTAAATGAAATAACAGTGATTGACGAGACATACACGATGGCGTTTAATTCAGTGCTCTATGCTTGATTAGGTCAAAAGTCATCGCAAAATACTGTGTTCGACCCCTGGTAGCCTGATATAAACTCAGATAAGGCAAAGGGCAAATATCGCCCCTGGAAACCGTAAAATGGTAGCCAAAAAGCGTTTCTGAGAAATCTGAGTATTTAGAATCCATTTTGTGACCTTTAAATCATAAGAGAGCTTTTCCCGTTTTTGTTTCTATGGATGAGGTCATCTCACGACCTGACCTCAGGTCACCAAATATAAAAATATCGGATATAGATTTTGTAGACCCGGAGAGGCTATCAAGTGTAGAAAGTTTCAAATCGATCGGCCTAAAGATATAGCTATGAGAGAGCTCCAGATTTAAAGGGAGGATACCTTGTTTGACCTTGCCTGATGACTTAAGTTTGTGTAGACAGGGGTGAAAGAATTCAGGGATGGTGGGAAAGTGTTTAGGTGGGAGGTAGATCCCTCATTGGCGGTGCTGCGCCTGGGCGTTTTTCTGCTTTTTATAAAGCCTTAGGGAGCGATCGATGCCCCCGTGAGGCGAGGGTTAAGGCACATGGGCTTGATGATTCAGTCGTGCTCCGAAAGTCTCATTTGAAACTTTTCTGAACTGTTTTGGACTTCATGTTCAACCCCAATCGACCCGTAGCCAACAGCTTTTCGCCGAGTCACGCTGCCGCGTGGGTCTGGTCCCCGCGGGGTTTCTGTTTCGGATACCGAAGTCTGCGATCAAAGTTTTTGGCCAAGAGTAACTCCGAAATTTTTTAATGATGATTTTATGATGTCTAGAGAACACTTCTTTAAGTAAATAAAGGACCTGAGAATGTGACCCCACCAATTCGGTCCAAGTTGAAAGTGGAAGAGGCCCTAGGTCTCATTTAACTTTTCTCGTGGAACTCTGATTTTCAGTATTTGTGTTTTTAGACCTTTTAAACTTTTTATATGTTTGGGCTGTTGATACTTGAACGGCTGAAAGTCTGTTGCTCATAATGATGAACAAATATAAACAAATTAAACTAAATAAATGAATGATAATGAAGGAACGAAACAATGTAAGTCTCAATTGACTTAAAATATTTATTTTAGAGGGCCAACATACTTAGTTTATATAGTTTTTATAGCTTTTTATGCTATCGGAATTGCCCGAGCTTATTTTTCCCAAAAGCCGGGCATGTGACGGGCTTCAGAAAACATCATCCAATCGGACCCGGGCCCGGGCCAATGAAATTGCCTGGAACTCTTACCCATAGTGCGCACGTGCTTTTAACTCTTGATTTCGTTGCGGCCGAGCCTTTGATGATTTCCGCGGAACATCCACACCGAATTAATTCCGGTGCTCAAGTCGTCTGGCTGTCTGTCCATCAAATTTTGATGGCCGGACATGAGCTCTGGAGAACGCGGCTGAAAGCAAACTTTCTAGTTTAATAACTGGTAATGATTACGCCTCAGCTCTGTTGAAGCCCTTATCCTCCCAGAATGACAGCTGATCAAGTTTTGAAGCGGCGCTAACTTCATAACTTGTCGCTGATGGCCTAGATTTTCATATATCAAGCGCTAATTGAAAGAAATTTGACAGACAAGTCGTCTGATTCGCAATACACCCAACAGCACCGCAAAAATACATGCCGCTGTTTGGCATTGTTCGCAGAACCCTAGGACAGAATGGTACTACGGAACAATGACAACATGACGGAACGATGCCATGCACACTTTTGCATTAGTGCACAAGTGCGTAGTACCAATTAGTGCGTAGGAAAACAAATCTCATACATGCATTAGTAGCGGAAATTTTGAGAATGCTTCCTTACAATATTCCATACCATTCGCTAGAAACGTTTTTTTCTGTTTTCAGTAGCGTATGAATTTAATGATCCTAGGCAACGCAGCAATATTTACGAAACATTGTCAATCACATTACTTTGCATATATCCGACCATTGACAAAGTATCATTAATATAGATTCAAAATATTTGTTTGCCTTCTATTGTTATTCCATCACCTACAAAAATTCCAAACACATGAGTCTATTACTCAAACGTTCTGGGAGAATTGACTTGAAAATCATATATTGTCAATCACTATTGCAGAGCACCAGAGCAAAGGAAGCGCTGCAACACCAAGGCTTTTAACCCTTGCCCCGGTGGCGGGTACGAGCCACCTTCGCCCTGGTGGGGGGGGCTAAAAAAGACCCCCCACGATCTCAAAAACTAAGAGAGCTAGAAAAAAGCGCAAAACGGCTACGAAAGCTCTTTGAAAATGATATCGAAAATACTTCGGTCATTTTTCTTGTCAGGTCAATATCAAGGTCACCAGAGGTCAAAATAGGTCAAAATCGCTAATATGAGGTGTACTAAGAAAACCTCATATATCTCAGAAACTATGATAGCTAGAAACATTTTTCTAACACCATTCGAAAGCTCTTGAGATGTGCTTTCATTGCAGTGGCATTCATTTTCGTGTCAGGTCAAAGCCTAGGGAGCTACAGGTCACTAGATATTGGGCATATTCTTGGGAATGCCCATAGCCACCCATGCATAAGGGCGTTTACTTTTTCGCTAATAGCTTCCAAACCAAACAAGAAACAGCCATAGTTGATGCACCATTGCAATTCTCTCGTCAATACGAATCGAATGATATATAATATTGCTATGCCAGGTCAAATTTAAGAATTTGACCTGACCCAGGTCAACGGTCTGACCCAACTTGACCTGGTATAGTCATGACGTATATCATTTGACTTCCAGTGACTATACAAACACTTTGGTGACAAAATAAAAGCTCTATCTTATTTTATTCAAAATTTATAGAGAAAAACACCAAAAATGCTTATTTGACCTAAGGTGACCTTTTAAAGGTCACAAGTCAAAATTTTGGCATCAGCTCCAGAAATGGGCTAAGAGCAAGTCGCAACCGATGTTTGAAGTTGATTCCATCCATACTTACTGAGAAAAGCTCATTTCGTGATTTTCCCCATGTATTGACAATGGGGAGGTCATGCTCTGCACATGACCTTAGGTCATCAATATCAAAAATCCCGGAACAAATGTTGTAGCTCCTGGTGGGCCCAATATGTGGTATGAGTTTCAACTTGATGGATTAACCCTTCTTTTAGTTATGCGGTCCTAAGTATTTTTTGAGGTGAGGTCACTTCACCTGGCCTGGTGACCTGACCTGATATGACCTTGAGCCAAAATTTTCAGGAAAGATGTAGAAATGATGAAGGAACAGCTAGACCAAGTTTGGCGGCGCTGCGCGCCGCCGTTTTTTGGTCACTTCGGAAAAACCCGAGGGGGGGTCTAAAAGACCCCCCACCCGGGCGAAGGTTAAAGAAATCAAAACAACGATCTGTCTCTCATGTATAATGCATACGACCCAGCTGTTTGGAATCTGACCTGACCCCGTCAGTGCGTGGCTTCCCATTTGGCGTTACGCCACGAGGTGTTTGTTTCCTCCGGATCACCGGATCGGCATGTTGCCACACGCCGATGTTATCAGTCGAGGTTCGCCGCCGGCACTTTCACTGGCACCGGGAGGCGAAGGTGAGGCTGTTTATCACCTGTGTCAGTACCGATCCTGCCAATAGGCACTGCGATAACTGCTGGTCTTATAGGGACCCGCAGCGTAATGAGGGTCCGATCGATAAGGAATGCTACTGGTCAGATTGAGTCAGGAATTGGGGCGGCTCTTTCTGAGACGGAATGAGATGCTTGATTTTGAATGTTGAATCAGGTGAAGAAATGAATGAGCGGCACGGGTTTCTTATACATACCCAACCATGTTGTATAGGTGGAGGGGTTAGGCACACCTGTTGGGAGATCGCGTACAGCTTCTATAACGCATTGGCCGAGGCCTGGCATACTCCGTTCGTGAATGATATACCCATAGATCTCGGGGGACGTCGTAACGCTGCATATATCACCATTCAAACAAGCCTCCGGGCATGATATAATACGACCCGGCCAGGAGCGGAGTTCACTTTCTTTTCGGGTCTGAGCCGAAAATGCGGGGCCCCGGGCGTGAGTGATGCCGCGTGGCAGAGCTGTAAATACGGGTGTGTTGAAACGGTATTCCTGCCGTCACCCGAAATTTAGGTCACCTCACTGCGCTACGGTGAACGCACAATCTTGTGAGCATCGGTAAATATGTCAGAGTCTGCGCGGTGCATATCTGCTTGCTATTGGAGCAGAAGAATGTTGTCGTATAATCGATTCAGACAAGTGAGCTCTCGCTGATATATTGTGTACCAGACCCTGAATTGAAGAAATATCAATGAATTGACACTGTTTCTCAAATTTTACCTGTCTTGACCACCCTTAACTTGAAATACAAGTCAGACTGATGTACATATATCAACCCAGGACTGGGATATTTGTCAATTTTTAATCAAGTTATAGCCGAGGACCGGTTTTCATCTAATAGAGGACCGGTTTTCATTTATAGCTGAGGGTCAGTGAAAATATAAGGGTGGAAACACACAGCTCTCCATAGATCGCCCTGTCTTCACAGAATAATCATGAACCCGTCTGGCCTGTAAGCTTCCAATGCTGCTGTTCTCTTGATGTTTGAATGCTGGCCCTTTTTCTGGGGTTAATAAAAATATTGCACAGGAGACTCCAGTGACTAAAATTTCTGTGTGCCATCATTTGTATTTAACCCCAAACCATTGAAAAAGGGTAAAGCTTGCAAGCCTATTAGGACGTCAATGCACTGCACGTGTCATTGGAACGAGATACCCCGACACCTGGGAAAATATTTGTCCTCAGTGCGCACTTATCCCCGAAACCTAAAGTGTGCCTCCAACCGAACAAGGACTATATGCAGGCCCACCCGAGGGGATATGAGAAAAAACATTGGATGCGAAAATCATAATATTCTATGTTTCACTCATATCATATAAGAATATGGTTATTTACAGTCAAACGATACATTCCGTTTATTAGATCCCACAGAGTTTGACTTCAATAACGTTGGCAGGCTGGGTCTTCCCTGACGTCTGCTTGATAATTATAGACAACACGCAAATGCTAAGAACCTTTAACGTCAAATGGTTCTTTCAATGTATTTTGTCTATAAATAGTGTTCTACCTCATATACAGTTAATTCATCTACGCTCTTTAATGTGACAGCTTTCTTGTGCAGGCGAGGAAAAAAACGTGATGAGATAGACTAGGTGGTACCTAAAATTTTACAATCACAGAGGGACCCATAGACAATCTATTTAGGAAGCGCTGGTCAGCATTTCCCTCGCTGTATATAATCTAGGCATGGAGGGAGAAGCAGATCCAGTGGAGTGGTACATTTACTCCTTGTAACTCTAGGTGATAGTCTTTATTTCTAGGAATTCTGATCTGATAGCGATATCGCGCATCCTTACCTTGTATTCTGCTGATTTGAAGCAGGTGAATTTAGTTCGCCATGTTTAACACACGCAAAGCCTTAATTACCGGAGGTAGGTGTAGATTACAGTGATGGGGAAGATTCTCGGTAAAACTTGGTTACAGGTAGAGTTAGTTTTGTTAACGATGATGAAACATAAAGTGGAGGCACATTCCTTCACGCGAGTGATACAAAATGATTATTTCCCAACTGGTCATATGGTTAGGCGCAGGTTACGGACTCTCGTTTGATCTTGTGAGGGCTGAGTCAGTTGTTGAGCTCCGGTGGGATGATCAACATTTCACAGGATATTTTTTTCGGCTGCCTCAGAGTTTTGTTAGAGACTTTATGAAGGAACAAAATAATCCCCAGAAATATATTTGTTCTGGCACAAATACACCACAGACCTCCATGCAATTCGCAATCAGACCACGGCTTGGCTTAGTCAGGACTGGTTACAGCTAAGATTTCCGCAAAAGTTTTCTGAACGTGAGTTCTGAATTTCGCTGATCTGCAATTTTTCGCGGTTTCAGGTGCAACGTACTCCATTGTGGCTCTGGACACTGCCAATGGAGAGCGGGCGAACAGCCCTGTCCACCAATATCACGCAGAGAGAAAGTTTTTTATCTAGATATATCTCTCACTACTTTTATGGAATTAAAAAAAACGGTCTGCTCTTGCAGTCTTAGTACGTACACGACTGCAGTGACTCTTTGAACAAGCATTACAACCTATTTGTATCGTGTTCCTGTTTGAACGGTGGCTGATATATGATCTAGTATTAGCAACAGTACTACATTGTCTCTACTTGGTTTCTCCAATTAAACAGGAACAGCTCTAAAATTTAATTTAGCCATATAAAGTGGAAAGAGAGAGAGAGAGAGAGAGAGAGAGAGAGAGAGAGAGAGAGAGAGAGAGAGAGAGAGAGAGATGGGAAGGGAGAGGAATAGACGGAAGAAAAAAACGGCATGCTGATATCGCATCTTTTCAAATTCCTAGGTTTACATTTGTACCGACAGTGCGGCGGTCGTCACTGTCACCACTACATCGTCGTCTTCCTGTAAACACGCCGGCCAACAGCGTCGTTGTCCGGGCGTGACCGGGGCTCGTGAGGCGACTCCGGTAGTCGTCCAGGGCGCCGCCACCGCAGCCATCCGTCACAACATTGTTCGGTGCGCACTGAGGCCACCCGATAGTCATCTGCGGGCGGCGGTGCCAGCCGTGCGGTACCGCCGCGGTCCCACGCCACTTCACGAGAAGTTGTCGCTCGCCACGGCCTCAACAAGTCGTGACCGCCACGCCCGTCCACTGTTCAAAAAACGGTGCGCTGAGAGAAAATGATTCTGCAGGTTTTGGAGGATTACGCGGCAAAAGAATACGACGTTAGTGGAAGGAAAATTGGACAAGCGTCATTATTTTCCTTCCTTTCTTATTTCGCATTTCTTATTTCGCATTTTGATTTCTAAAACAATGTGCAGATATTTTGATTAGCATCACTGCGGTCTGGCCCCTCCGATCACACGAGTATGCACTCCTGAGCCTCGGATCTTTGTTAGCTGTCGGACCCCCCTAGAATGCCCCTCCCCCGGTGCGTCACTGGCACACGGCCCTGTCTGTCTCCCAGGAGTGAAGCTCCCCCCGCCAGGTCGTTTGTGGGACAGAGGCAGCGGCACCTCGCGACACCGGTAACTGTGTGTCGCTGCCGGTATCTGATGAGGGAGACAGTGACAGATGGAGTGGCCCTTCGCAGCGGGCCAACCCCACGCCAAGGGGAATCCTCATAACCTCTGGTATGTAACCATCCAGCCATTCAAAATATTTATGTTCAATTAGTCGCACTGTTATTTGGTCGGGCGGGTTATTGTCAGGAGTCGACACCCTGTGACTTGTGTTGGACAGACCGAGGGAGCCGGAGCATGGGACCCACGGTGTGCTCTGGAAGGACACTTGTCACTGGAGAGACAGCGGGAAGAGAGCTGGTGGTGTCAGCTTTGGTAATTCTGGGTACCAATACACCAGTAGGAGAAATACGTTTTTTAAGGAAATTTAGGTAACATCGCATCCCAATTATAAATATTGAAGACAGTACATACTTTATAGAAACGTAGTCTTGTATATGCCTATGGTGTTGGGGTTTTGCCAATAAAACTTTCATAGCCAACCCCTAAAACAACACGCTTGCCCACCATCAGGCATATCTGGGACATCAACCTGTTGACAGGTTGGTGCGTGCACACATTGACCAGCCTGCGTTCGCTTCAGCTGGAGGTACAGCCGTTTGAGGTCTGTCTGAGCGACACGCACCGCTGCAGCTGCTCCATAGCTACATCCTCCGCCGGCCAGAGCGAACATACTCAATTCTGATGAAGTACCTAGTTAGCGCTGCCTCAATGACACTGATTAGCAGCCTTTTTCCGGCCCAGGGACGCGCGCTCACACATTCGCCGAAGGCAGCCACAATAATCACATGCCCTTTTGTTGTGTCTCGGATTTATATCGATCAACCAGAAAGACCGCTGTTTGATAATGATGATGGGAGGCACCCGAGTTTGCCGGCTGGGCGATCAGTGCCTCTGTTTTACATGATTTCGTCCGTCATCGTCGGTTCATAAGTTGGGAGGATGCCGGAGATTGGGCGCGACAAGCGTGTGAACGACACGCCCACTTCCGGTCACCGCCGGCAATGACTCACATCCGACGCCATCCCAGAGCTTCCGGGCCGCAAGAATTCTAGAAGGCCGTCCTTCCCCAGGAACTCGGCAAGAACTGCAAACTCTGTATGGTCTATGAGTGGTCTTATTAAAACTGAAGTACCCACTTTAGACAAGTTGGCTTTAAGCTTGCATTAGAAATTAAGCCCCAATATCATAAACTGAGTGATAAAATGCAGACCTGGTTATCGAGCTTGAAACCTAGTCAGTAGTCAATACAATCTATAGCATCTGAAAGAGTGAACGTTGATGCCGGTTTCCCCGATGAAGGCAAACATAAATAAGGTGTCATAAATAAGGTGTCGCCGCTGTTGCGTCGAACCCGAAAATGCCGGTACTTCCCGCGCTTCGGCCTATCTGTGCTCGGGGCATGTTTTTTCAGGCCCGTTTCACCTGGCCCTGCTGTTTCGTGCTGTGCCATCTTCGTGGCCATTTTTGCCATCGTACCTACTTTTTTGGCCCTTTATGACGTTTTGTGCTTTTTTAGTCCCTGTACTTGTGTTTACCCATCGTGTTTGATGATAATATATGCATGGATCTAGGTAGATTAATAAATCCACATTATATACCATAGTGATAATTCGAGTATTAACTGTATCATTCCACATTTTCTATAATATAATAAAATATATATATATATATATATATATATATATATATATATATATATATATATATATATATATATATATTCATTTATTTATCTTACCAAAACTGTTTTAGATCTAACTAGACAATTTATCTCTTGGCGATACCTTCAAACCCATTTTCACCGCTTCCCTATAGACCAAACCACAGCTGACCATACTCCCGCCTAAAGATAACAAAATGGATGTCAGGAGGTCTGTTGCGCCTGGATTCCACTGCCCCCTCGCTGCCGGCGCCGTGACGGTGCTGGTTGTACACACACAGCACCGCCGGCAGCACGTATAATTTTATCATCAATCAGCCACCGTCTGAGCGGCGCTGTCCGGCCGTGCTCAACCCCAGCCGTCGAGCCGAGCTCTCCAGCTCGTTAGATGCTGTCTGCCCGCTCAGGCGCCGTAACGAACGATCTGTTTAATCGGGGAGGTGGGGAGGGGCGCACTGGGTCGTCAGCGGAGTGATGTGCGTCGATGCCGACGCGGCCTCAATCAGTGTTGATTAATGTCAATGGCTGATGCCGCGGGGCAAGTGTCAAAGGCACCTGTCTAGTTTTTTTTCTGGTGTATGATTATAGTGGGACAAAGTAGCTTAACCCGTATCACGATGTAAAGACAGGAGATACCTCGTGGCAACTATGTCTGCTTAGATTGAAAGTGTGTTTAGCCGGAGTACCTTTTCAGGGCAGGTATTCGACTTGTCTCTGGGAAAATATTTGGTTCAAGTCAGCATCTTTTACGCAGCCCCACAACCGTACACACATTTCTGATAGTTACCCATATACCTCTAGCAATCATTCATACTGAGCCTCAAAGCCCATGCCCATGGTCTCATCCTGAGGCGAGGTGGCATACCTGTCGCTATTAGAACAATTCCTTGATGCCTTAGCGGCAAAAGCATCTTGAGCAGCTGTGTAGTCAGAAATTGTCAACTAAAAAAGCCAAACACTGAAAGGCGGACAATACTGGTAAGCGAGAACCGCACAATTATGCAAAGGAGATATAAAATCAGAAGACTGAGCTGTGAGCATTTGCTTAATATAACCTGGCCACAGCATGAGACAGAAACTGGTATTATCATAACAGCTAGCAAAAGATGAGTGGTCGGGTAATGACCTGCTCAGTAATAGGATTATAACCAATGTATAACCTTGCAGTTAAAGAGCATACACAGCGCCCTGAAAATATCCTAACTGACAGAAACCATCGAAACTGTGTGTACCTAACACATAACTGGTCTGGAAAAACCCGCAGTTTTGCGTAAACGCAAAAATTTTGAAGTTTATAAACTTAACGGATACTTTTTTCATGCCGGCTGACTAGAGGATCGCATCCGCAAGTTGCCAACATCTCTGGTCAACATATTAGTATTGCGATACAATTATAATATCATGTACCTTTTAAAAAGCTTAAATGAAGGCATGCATTTTATTCCAGCATCAGAGATGTCTCTACGAATTTCCCTGTCAGAGCGGACTCTACTCTGACTTGCCGCGAGTTTTCGAAAATGTTCAGAAACTTGAGATATCTGGCAGCTCAGCTACACGCTGATTTAGCCTACCAAATTTAAGAAGAACAAAATTATGTGACATGGAGATAAGCATTATGGTACAACTCGTTGACCGAGTTTATTCAAATTGTCTGCCAAAACTTATCAAACTAGTCAACTTACTGGGATCCAATGCGACACATTGCTCATTTACATATTAGGCTCGGAATAGTTCGCAAAAAAACCGCTGTGAGACAGTCTGATCCTCCACGCAGTGCCGATGCAAGATATTTATGGCCATAAAGCTGGCCAATCTACGCTGAAAATATATTTCAATATGCTGACTCGGCATAATTTGTGGCTGCAACGCTGTTTGTAAGATCACATTTTTTTCTGACGCCTGACGCACGTGTAGCAGGTCGCAGGCGTTGATCTAAAGACAGAATAGCACATCTAGTTTTTTGAATGTTTCACACTCCATGCCCCCTCCTCACAAATAGCGGTCTAAATCTCCTCAGATATAATACTGGGTTGTTCAAGAAATGCCTCCTCAGACACCGATATTTCCTTAAAAAAATATCCTGCTGTCTCTCCTTCCCAATGTTTTTTACAAACCGGAAGATAATATAACCCCTGTTCAGTTTCGAGAGGAGACCGTGAGGAGACCGGGAAAATGTCAGGGCCATGGTAAATGCTGGGTCCACGAGCCTGCAGTTTCCGAACCTGCAGTAAATGATCACGCCACATCATAATCATCAACCAACCTACTTTGTGACGGGAATGGATCTCGTGCTAAATGTTTACGTGACATGGTGCTGCCACCTTTTCGTAAGCTGCACTAAAGTACCATTTATAGCGACATCTGCTGTCATTAATGATCAGGAGCCAGGTTTTGTTTGAGACGAGTCTCCGGGATGGTTATTGATATGAGTGCTGGTAGGGGTGTCGCCACGGAATTTTAGACAGGAGACCAGTGACGGATCTAGGATTTCGTTAAGGGGGGGGCCAGGCTCGGAGGGCGCCGAACCTGAGGGGCGCCAATTTCAGTGGCGGATCTAGCCGGGCGGTTTGGGAGGGGCAGACCAAAGTCGAAAAGCAAAAAAAACGTCATGCAGTAAAAAGCTGCGCTACCAATATCACTTCCCGGTAGAATTTTGGGTGTTTGAGGCGAAAAGCTAAAAAAAACGTCACGGGGTGAAAAAAACTATGGGCTCAAGATACTTCTTCCTATCCAAGGCTGGCTATACTATGACTGGCTATATTATAACTGAGAATTATTGATATTTACTCCATGATTCTGATGAAGGGCTGTGCCCGAATATATAATCTTCAGTGTTTTCTTACATTTCCGGATTCGAGGGGACAGGCCAGGGAACATCTTATCAACTCATGTTCTGTTTGAAGTTGAGAGTTGAAACACCAAAATCTTGCTTATAAACTAAAAAGGAGTAGGGAAAAAGGAGGTCGATCGCTTTGGGGGTCAAAAACATAGTGTTGCCCCGAGCTTTTCCGTTTGGGGGAATGCCTTTTTGCCCCCCTGGATCTGCCACTGGCCAATTTACCACCCAAAAGCCGGCCAGTGTCAATGTAAAACGCGTTTAAAAAAGGATTTGTAAATGCTTATTTTCATGAAAGCTTCCTCTTAGTGAGGACATGTTCACGTTTACCATCAAGCATATTTCGGGCCAGCTAACGATTGGCACCTTGGTAGAAAATGCTGAAAGCACCCACTGACACTAAACGAAGCACGATGAGCAAATAATACAGTTATATTCGGTCATGGCGAAAACTGAGGTGTCGTATCCACCACCTCCACTTATCACAGTTGTCCTGGCCAACTGCTCCATACTGAAATAGCCGATTGACGCTAACCTGAGCCTCATAGGCCGCAGAACCTCTGCGGGCCTGGGCCCCTGAGTTTTTGGTGACTTCCCTGAGTTTATATCGAGTCCCCTCAGCTAATCTGGGACCGCTTTAGTTAACCAGGCCTTCACACTGAAATTGAAACCTATGTGTCGCCGCTGAAGCCTATTAAGCTTTTCGGGGCGCTTTTATTGATATAGGGCCCTCTCAACAGGTCCTGGGCCCTCTGAGCTAAAAGTTGGAGCTCTGAGCTCTGAGCCCCAAGCTGGATTAGTGTCCCTCAAGCTGGTCAGGGTCCCCTGGGTTGGTACCGTTTTCGTTTAACTGATATAGATCCCTTCAGCTTGTTTGGGGCCCGTTGTGCGTATCTGGGCACTAGTTCGTCGAGGCACCCAGCTAGTCTGGCCCTATTAGTTGTATGGGCCTTCTGAGCTGCTGCAGGGTCCCCTCAGAGTGTCTGGGCCCCATGAGTTGAAAATTGGACCCCTGGGTTCATTTTGAGTCCCTGAGCGTATTTAGAAACCGTTTAAATAGGTAGGCACCCCACGCTGGTCTTGAGAATCCTGTGTTGGCACTGAGGTCAAATGAGCTCGTTGGGGGCCCTTATCTGGGCCCCTTTTACTGACACGGGCCCCTCAGCTGATTTTGGAGACCCAAAATCCCTCCTACCCGATTCCACCCACGCCAGATTTCCTGACTCCCTGAGGGCTCCTGGGGGCCATTGGGGATTTTTCCCGCGATCAGCGCTGGGGTCCCTCCCCCGAGACAAAGCTTACAACATGTCTCTGTCTCTATACTCTAGCGTCTGCCAGAGTTGAGCTAGAATCATTTTAGGCACAATTCGCTTCCTCTCGTTACGGCGAATCATCAAATAATGTATAACATGACTATACTAGGTTAAAACATAAAAATGACCTGACCTAAGGTTCGGTCAAGGACACCATCTAGCCTAGCATAGTCAGTATGCATATCAATCAACTCACAGTAACAATAAAAATACGTGGTACATACATGGTAAATGGTACATGGTAAATACAGGGTATCAAAATACGGGTTTTATCGATATTTCCTGCAAAGCCATTGATCCAAGTCTTAAAACCTGCTTAGGAAGCCCCAGATGAACTCTTAGAGGTAACATGTCTAAACTTGCAACATGAACCGATAAAGAGGCCTAGGGTACTATGATTTGGGGAAGCCGAAGGTAGTGGAGTGGTCAGCGTAGCTGGCTTCCACGCAGCCGACCCGGGTTCAAGGCCCGGCGGCTTCCCTGAACAAGGAGCAAGCTGGCTCCCGAGAAACCCTTCCAACAGGGAAAGAGTTGGCGACGCCATATGACCCTGGCAGTTGGTGCGTCGATAAGCCCCAATAATTATTATTATTAAGCCGAAGGTATTTCAAGCGGCGTCTGCAGACATAGAGCAATTGTTCGGCAAATTTCCGTTTTACCCCATGCATTTTCAATGGAGAGGTCATGATTCGTACCTGTCCCTAGGTCATCCATGGGAAAAATCCCGGAATAAATTTATTAGTACTTTTTGGGCCCATTATATGGTACAAGTTTGAATTCGATAGATTCACCCTTTTCTTACTTACGCCAACTTAAACATTTTTTGGGGTGAGGTCACTTGACCTGCACTGGTGACCTGACCTGAGATGACACAACCTTAAATTTTGAGGGAAAGTTGCGGAAGTGATCAATGATAAGGTGTGACAAGTACTGTGTCGCTTCGCGCCGACGCTTTTTCGTGCCACTGGGAGACCTCGAGGGGGTGTTCAAGCACACCCCAACGGGCCGGAACGGGGCGCGAATACTCTAGAACAGGGCTGAGGCCAAAGCGAAGGCTCTAAACAATGTCTGAAATTTTGGGGTCAAGGTCCTTCAAGGTCATTGACCTATTACGGCACAACCCAACATATTATGCCTAATTTACGCTATAACTAGCGCTGCGCCCAATCTTACCAATGACTTTTGATCAAGCCTTGATCATCAAGGCCAGTCACCTTTAAAATTGACCTGTGACCTTGGTCTAAACACTGAATAACCTTAAATTTGATGTAATAGCATACGTTATAATAGGTGTCGTAACATTATGCAACGTCATTTAGGGGCTGTCCAGGAGTAACTGTGCTCATCAGGGCCACCTATGCTCCCTGGAGGGGCCTTTGCTTCGATGAGGCACCTGTGCCACCCAGGGGCGCCTTCGCTCCCCAATGGACGCAACCTAGCTATCCAGGGGCATCTTTGCTGTTCCGGGGGTGCCTTTGATACCCAGTGCCCAAGGGGAGCTTTTTCTTATCCAGGTTCACCTTGGTATTGAGGGCGTATTTTTATTCAAGGTAACCTATACTACCCAGTGGCCCCTACCCTATGCAAGGGGCGCTTAGGCTATCCAGGGGGCGGCAATTTGCTATACATAGGGCGCCCTTATGTTCTCCATGGGCACCTCATTCAGAGGGTGCCTCTGATATTCATGGGCGCTTTTCCTATCAGCAGGGTACCTGTGCCATCTTGGGGCTATTCTTATCAAGGGACGCTGCTGTTATTCAGGAATACCTACACCACTGTCTAGGGTCGCCTTTGCTACCCAGAGGCGCCTTTACTTCTTAGGAAGTTTGGCGCCCATGCTTTAAGGAGTGCTTTGGCATCGACTGATTGCTCTATTATTGGGCTTAGGTGCGCGTGAACCTTGAGCTCATGTAGCGCCCATATTGTTGCTAAGGAACACTTATGCTATCAAAGGGCGCCTTTGCTATCCAGGGCCTCTGTTTTATTCAAGGCAGTCTGTTCTATCCACGGGCATCTGATATTTCGGGGGCGGTGCCTAGGTTATTCAGGAGGCGGTTTTTTCTCTACAGGGGCGCACTATTGCTTTCCACGGGCGCCGTTACTGCCCAGGGGTGTCTTTCTATCCAGGGGTGCATATGCTGTCTAGGTGTATTTTTCAATCACAGACATGATTGAAATACATGCCCCTACGTTATCCTGGGGTGCTTTTTGTCTCCGGTAAGGCGCTATTTTTCTCTTCCGGGCACCAGTTTGTCCAAGGGCACCTATGCTATCCAGAGAAACTTTGTTATCTAGGGCTGCCTTCGCTGTTAAGGGGCATCTTTGCTACCCAAAGGGAGCATCTTACTTTCCTGGAGTGCCTATTTCCATCTAAGGGGCGCATATGCTATCTTGGAGCGCCTTTGCAAACATGAGGCGCACTTTTCTATCCAGGGGAGCCTTTGCACTTGAGGGGGTGCCTCTGCAATCCAGGAGGAGCCCAAAATAGATGGAGAATAAAAATTCTGAAATAAGGCGCTCGAACACTGAATAAAGTGCCTAATTATCAGAAAGAGGCGCTCATCTGCTGAACGGGGAGGACTGCTGGTTGGTGAGGGCAGCGTTCTCGGAAGTAAGGCGCACATACTGAAAAAGGCACCCGGTTGCAGCGGTGGAGCACTAAGCCTTCAGTTATAGGTTAATGAAATGTGGTTAAAGGCAGTCCATGATCAAATTGAGCGCTCGAGCCCTGTAACAGAGCGCGCGACTGTCGGACAGGTGTGCCAAACCATAGACAGTAGGGCAGCTGAAGATGGAAAGGGACACCTATGATATTCTGGGGGCGCCTGTACTCTCAGGCGAGGCGCTTGTTTTCTTTCTCAGGCGCCTAGTTTATCCATGGCCGCCTATGCTGTCCAGATAATCTATTTCAAGAAGGGTTAACTTTGCTGTCCAGGGGCGCTTTTGCTATCTAAGGGCGCATATGCTATCTGTAGGGCGCTTTATGCAAAGGGCGCCTAGGCTGTCCAAGGGCGCCGTCCTAACCAAAGACCGCCTTTCACTTTCCCTGAAGTGCCTATTTCTGTGTGAGGGGTGCATATATTATCTAGGAGTGCCCTTGATATACGGAGACGCCTTTTTGTCCAGCGGCGCCTTTGCTCTTGAGGGGCGCTGCTCCAATCCAGGGTAGCTGAAGATGGATAAGGGACATCTATGTTATACAGGGGGAGCCTGTACTTTCCAATGGGGCGCTAATTTTCCTTCTCAGGCACCTAGTTTATCTAGGGGGCGCCTACGCTATCCAAAGGCGCCTTTACTCCCGAAGGTTTGCCTTCCTAGGGGCGCCTTTGCTACCCAGGGGCGCCTTTGCTGTCCACAGCAATTGTGTTATCCAGGGTTGTCTTTGCTGTCCAGGGGCGCCTTTGCTATCCAAGGGTGCATATGACATCCGTAGGGCGCTTTTTGCAGTGGGCGCCTAGGCTATCAAAGGGCGCCTTTTTCTACCCAAGGTGAGCATTTTATTTTCCTAAAGCGCCTACTTCTATCTAAGGGGCGCTTATGCTTTCCAGGGCACCTATGTTACCAAGATGTGCCTTTGCTGCCCAGGGGAGCCTTTCCTAGCCAAGGGCGCATATGATATCCGCAGGGCGCTTCATCCAGGGGGCGTCTAGGCTATCCAAAGGTGGCTTTTCTATCGAAGGGGTGCCTTCCTAGGGGCGCCTTTGCTACCTAGGGGCGCCTTTGCTGTCCACAGCACTTTGTTATCCAGGGTTGTCTTTGTTGTCCAGGGGCGCCTTTGCTATCCAAGGGTGCATATGACATCCGTAGGTTACTTTTTCCAGTGGGCGCCTAGGCTATCAAAGGGCGCCTTCTTCTTCCCAAGGTGAGCATTTTATTTTCCTATAGCGCCTATTTCTATCTAAGGAATGCTTATGCTGTCCAGGGCACCTATGCTACCAAGATTTGCCTTTGCTGCCCAGGGGCTCCTTTCCTTGCCAAGGGCGCATATGATATCCGTAGGGCGCTTCCTCGAGGGGGCGCCTAGGCTACCCAGGGGCGCTTCATCCAGGGGGCGCCTAGGCTACTCAGGGGTGCATTAGATCCCCATGGCGCAATCCTGCTATCTATTGGCGCCTTTTCTTTGCCGGGGCGGTTTTGTTAGCATTCTCATCTTCAACATTTTACTGGGGCGCAAAAGACCAGTAAAGGCGTGTAATGTTTGGGCAGGGGCGCTTTGCCATGGTTTTAAGGACTATGTGTTAATTCAAGTGGAATAAGTGGTATCTACCGCCTTGGCGCACGAAATGGGTACAGGCGCGCCGCTAAGATCGGGCGCCTTCGGCGCCCGATATGAGCTAAGCTTTGCTGAGGCGCTTCGGAGCTAAGGGGGGGCCGGGCCCCCTGGGCCCCCCCTTGGATCCGTCACTGCAGGAGACATCCCCGGATTGGGGAGGAACCAGGGGGAGGGGTGGGTGGGTGGGAGGCTAATTTTTATCATAAAGGCTGTCATTGTAAACGCTAACGACGATGCACTTCACCGCACATTTAGGGGAGACCGGGGCTAGTTGCAGCCAGGGGCATGTTGAGCCACTCGCGATAACTCCGCTGTTTCTGAAGATATTGCGCTGTAATCATGACAGGGCATGCGCGCAACCGCTTTCCGTCTTTCAGCAGGAAACCGTCGTGGTATCTGGTCGGTAGCGGTTTTGAGACAGAAAAACCTGTTTTTTCATAGCAAAAGTGAATTTTAATTTTGTCAAACATTTTGTAATAGCAGTGTTGATATTAGAGATAAAGATTAGCCGTGCTAAATGATTTGAATGCTGATATTTACGCCTTATTTGGGCCGAAAACTATGAGAACTGATCACCCGCTTTCTGCGTCAGCTGCCTCCGGAGTTGCGGCGGGGTCTCGGGGTAAGTTGAACCATGAGGGTGTTGGGGTAGGTTGAGCCATGATCAACGCGCCCCGGAGAAAAAAATGGAATACCTCAATTCCCCCAAACTAATGGGACACGGTGGTGTAGCGGAAAGCACGCACACTTTCCATGCGGCTAACCCGTGTTCAGGACTGGGCGGTTTCCCTGATCAAAAAAGAGCAGGCTGGCTTCCGAGAAACCTTCCAACAGGAATAAAGCTGGCGACGCTATTCGGCCCGGGCAGTTGTCTCCTAAAATGTCTGCTATCGGGTCGACTCATTGGCGAAGGGGGAAAGGCATTTACCACCAGCTTCTGATTTTTTCCGTTTATTTTCAAAACACTTAAGCGATTTAATGTCCCATTACCTGCCCCTGACCTGCTATTAGGCCGACCAATAATGGAGAAGAGCTTCCAGCGCTGGTCTTGGGCCCTCCTCTTCCTTTAAAGCCCCTCCAACTTTAGGGGATGCAGGGCCATTGGCCTTTCCCGCAAAAAGTTCAAATTGTACCCTCTTTGTGCCGATTTTCCCGTTTTCTCAAACAAACACTGTTCCGTGATTCCGCCCATACTTTCAGCAGGGCCCAGCCACTGGCGGACGCGGGTGCCCCGTTTGGGGGAGGCAACTCGGGAAAATAGTAAAAATATAGTTTTTCAAGGAAAATCGGCCAAAGTTTCGCTATTTGGGGGGACATGGCCCCTTGCCCTCCCCCCGCTCTGGATCCGGTAGGTTTGTCCAGCATGCCTGGAACGTCAGGTGGTGCCTCTGGGCCAATGGCCGATCCCCAGCGGACACCGGCCCTACTGACGGATCGACTTGTGAAAAGCCCTCAGTAGGTCCTTGAAATGTCAGGAAGTCTACTGAACATCTCAGCGCCTGAAAATCCAGCAGGGTTCAGCCTGCCTGGAAGACCAACGAATGCCCCTAGTCCTGGACTGGATCTTCAGCAGAGCCTTCCTGCACTATCAGTAGCAGAGCTGGACCTCCCCGCAGATGGTCTGAGCTGTATACGCAGCATAATTTTCCCGGACTATTCAATGAGCAGCAGTCTGCTCTGACCCTGACGGTGATACTGATCCTGTCCTGATCTTGCCCTACTGTCCTGATGCGTTCTCGCCTGCAGCAGTCTGCCCGTTGCCTAAAGAGCTGAGGCCGAGGAAGAGAGCCTCGCATCACAGGAAAGCAGCAGTGTTGACGGATATACAAAAAAACAGCTTGCTGGAAGAGGAGGCGGAAAAGAAGTAAAAAGAATACCAGCAAAGAACAGAGGTACAACAGATGGCAAAGGCAAGACGCAAATGCAAGACGGGTGCAATAACAACACAAGGAAGCAAAGAAATGTTAGGAGGAAGCTTTACAAAGATGTTGAGGAGTTCAGCGATGAAAACGAGACCCTATGTCTGGTGTGCTGCGACACTTTCTCAAACAGCCGCCCGGTTGAGCAATGGGTACAGTAGGTACTAGGAGTGCCGTGGATGGGCCTACCGTCTTTGTACGGGTGATTCCTCAACGTTTGGGTGTAAAAACAGTACCAGTGACTGAAAGTGAGAATATTTGGTGTTTGGGTAATAAACATGGAAAATGAGGACATACTCTCGTTGAGCGGCTCAACGTACCCCGGAGCGTGGCTCAACTTACCCCGACACGGGGCGAGTTGAGCCATTTGACTTTGACCTATTCATGATCAAATATCTCACTCGGCGACAACATTCAAACGTTGGCACACGCATCACTTGAGAACCAAAAGAATAGGCTTTCCAGCAATGGCAGAACGAAGTCTATACCTTTATCCATCTTTGAGATATGCGACCAAAACAAAAATCATGTTCAACTAGCCCCGGTCTCCCCTACTCGCAGGTACATGCGTGATGTGTTTGTCCACGCAGGTAATTGGAATTGGAATAAATGCAGGAAAACCTAGGTAGAGTCCCAAAACTTTCGGGGGACGTCCTCCCTGATTCGCGAGTTGGGGTAATGGGTCCCTTCCGGGTTGGGGGGAACGGGCCTTTTACTTGCTTGCTTATGGCTTTTTATTAGGCGTTCTGTGCATAGCACCTTTGCCCGCCTCTAAAGGAGTGTATGGGAGAATTTTAGAATTTTGTGTGAGGGCAAGCTACGTTAGTCTGTTAAAGCAATGGGAGTTATTTCAAGTAATGGGTTGCAAGATGTTTTAGCTTGCAAATGGATCGGTCGTGGCAATGGCATAGCCATGCCAAGGGAGGTCTTTTAATAAGTTTAGACCCGCAGAGTGCAAAGGTTATTTCT
This sequence comes from Lepas anatifera, assembly GCA_034440635.1. Classification (NCBI taxonomy): domain Eukaryota; kingdom Metazoa; phylum Arthropoda; class Thecostraca; family Lepadidae; genus Lepas; species Lepas anatifera. The sequence goes on from JAOTON010000041.1 coordinate 270,749, forward strand.
GTGGTTGAAGACCTTAAATTTAGAATTTGGAATTTAGAATTTAGAATTTTGTGTGTCAGCTACTGATGTCCGCTTGTCTACGCTACTCGAAATCCTCCGTTAACTCAATAATTTTCGTATTTTAGAAAGTGCGCTAAACACCTGGCCAGGGTGCCGCGAATTTACCCTGCAACCCGGAGGTGAGGTTGCAGCTCCCCTCTCCGGCTGGGCAGCCGCCGCGCAGAGAAAAGAAGTGTGAGAGGATAGTTAGATTGTTAGTAAGAGTATAGGTGTGGTTAGCATAGACCCGCAGTGAAAGGTATCACTGCGGTGAAGAAATCTAACCTATTTAACCTAACCTGATTTCAAAGCTAGCCTAACATAACCTATCCTTAGCCTACAATGAACCATTTAAAGGTTAAACAGCTATTGCTTAAATTTTGCAGTGGATTATCTATGATTGGAAAATAGGCAAGTCCTACTTTGGGGGTGCATCATGCACCCTCCATCATATATACTGGGAGGGGTGATTTATAGAAACTTCTCTAGCCCAGAGTCCTTTAGAAATGTAAAGACTTTTTCGAGTAGCTCAGGAAGGTCGTTACCGAGCAGAGTTTTTAGGTCTACAGGGATGTTTTGGATTCGGCAGTAATCTAGCATGGGTTGCCGATGGGTATTGTGCTGGGGACAATCGATGAGAATGTGATACGGATTCTCCATTGCGTCGCAGGTACCACAGGTACCCGCGTTCCAATAGGCATTTAATTTTGTGTGTCCACTTCTGAGTCTGGTTAGAATAACCTCGCGCCGGCGACTCTTTTGGTTGGAACTGGGCCAGTAGCCGATGTTAGGCTTGATATAGAATAGGTGGGCGCTGTGGTTTGTGGTCCAGTTATTTTGAATTTGCTTCCGGATGCTGTCCTGGAGGAGAGCTTTGCTATCATCTCCAGTCCACGTTAAGGGTGCGATCTCTCTAAGTTCTAGGGACTTTTTTGCCTGCTCATCGGCCTTTTCATTTCCTTGAATTTTGCAGTGGCCCGGGATCCAAAGAAAAGAGACATCAGGGGTATCATCGATACCTTTCTGAATATCTGCTATAACGTGGTGGCTGGGGTTGACTACGTTACTGACGGCCTGCAGGACAGATTTAGAGTCTGAACAGATGACGGCTGAGTTGATATTTTGGGTTCTGATTATGGCTAATGCATTTAGGATGGCAACACCCTCGGCTGTTAAGATAGAGCAGTTGTCCGGAAGTCTTTTCTGTAGGCAAATATTTTGCCCCCAGATGCCGAGGCCTACTTTTTCGCCTATTTTGGAGCCGTCTGTAAATATAAAGGTCTTGTCCGCGTTACAAGATCGGAACTCTAGAGGAATTTCTGGGAGACTTCTTCCTCTGAGAAGTCCGTTTTAACGGGAAGTGAAAAGAAATTCCACTTTGGGCTCTTTCCGAGTCCAGAAGCGGGAGAGTGGGGGTTTGCCTATTGTTGCTGGCAGTGCAAGATTGAGGCTTTCCAGGGTTTTCGCTACTCTGTGCTTAAATGGGGGCCACTTCTGTAGAGTGGCTTTATTTGCTCGTCGGGGATGGGCAAAACATTGTTTTGCCGGGTGGTTTTCGGTGGATTGGACCTTAATGTAGTAAGAAATAAGCTGGGCGTCGCGTCTCGTTTGCAGTGGGCATAGCCCGCTATCAGTTAGCAGGCTGGTGATGGGGGATTCTCTGAGCGCGCCTGTGGCTGCCCGGATACTGGCATTTTGGACTCGCTCTAGCTTTAATTTATTGGTCTTGTTCGTTGAGTCAAAAACGAACGAATTATACTCGAGAATGGACCGAATCAGGGACTTGTAGAGCATAAGCAGGGTCTTTCGATCCCCGCCATACTCTGTGCCGCCGAGCATGCGGAGAATGTTGACTCGCTTTTGACAGCTAGAGACGACTTTGGTGATATGCTCATTGAAACTCAATCGGGAATCTAGGGTGATGCCCAAGAATTTGAAGCTGTTGGTGCATTCAATAGGTTTACCCGAGATTTGGAGCCGTGGAGGGTCGTGTCTGGAATGCGCTCTGGCAAAGACAACGACTGATGATTTTTCCGCCGAGAGTGATAGACCCATTAAACTACACCAATTACCGATGTCGTTTAAGCTATCCTGCAACTGCGTAGTTGCATGTTGAAATTCTGGTTCATTATACCGCCTGGTATCGATTGCAGTGGATTTCCAAATGGCGACATCGTCCGCAAAGAGGGAGTAATTTATTCCAGGCGGTAGCTTTTTGGCGAAGAGATCATTGATCATTACTAAAAAGAGGGTGGGGGACAGAACGCTACCCTGGGGTGTGCCTTGGTCTTGGGTTGCCAGGTAGGAGAATGTGGTGCCACAACGGACTTTAAACTTTCGGTCCTTGAGGAAGTTTTCAATGAATTTTGCAAGGTGGCCACGAATTCCTAGCTTGCTTAATTTAAACAAAAGGGCGTCTTTTTGTACGCGATCGAACGCCGATTTAATGTCTAAGAATGCAGCTATTGTTACTTGCTTTTTGTAAAAGCCATTCTGGATGTCACTGACTAGTTTCACCAAATTGTCAGTGGTGGCTCGCCCGCGCCGGAAGCCTGATTGCATCGCGTCAAGCTTCTTTTCGAGGATCTCGTGAAGTGTAACGTTTACCATGCGCTCGACAAGCTTGCTATCACAGCTAGTAAGCGAAATTGGGCGATAACCTTTTGGGTCTGTTTTTTCTTTGCCAGGTTTTGGAAGGGGAATGATTATACTCTCTCGCCACGATGTGGGGAAAGAGTCGCTAAGAAACATGTTGTTAATGGCCGAAAGCAGGTACTTTAGTGCTGTTTGGCTGAGGTGCCTGAAGAAAGAGTAGTGAATTTCGTCAGGGCCCACTGCAGTGTTTTCACACTTGCTAATGGCGTAATTTAGCTCGGTCATTGTAAATGGTACGTTATAGTACTCTTGATTACCATAATTGATGAATGTGTGCTTTTTGCACCATTCTGCCTGGTCTTTGGAGCGCTGGCTGTATGAGTTATTAGCTGCGACACTGGCGTAATGATCAGCAAATTTATCCATGACTTCCTTAGGTTCGGTGATGGGTTGGCCAGCTAATTTTAGTTGAGGGAAAGGTCCACGGGGTGGTTGCTTCGCAGAGAAAGCTTTAATGGTTTTCCAAACTTGGGTGGTGGAAGTGAAGCGGTTGAATTTGGAGGCAAAAGAGTTGAAACTGTCCTTTTGAACCTGCTTGCACGTGTTTCGAAAGTGTTCTTTTGCTGCCCGAAGTGCGGATCGAGTAGGGCTGTGTGCCCTCCTCTCATATGCCTTGCGGGCTCTTATCATTTGAGCTTTGGCGTGTGCCGTCTCTGCGTTCCACCATGGGGCTCCGTTTTTCTTTCGGGGTCCTCTGGTTTTCGGTATTGCTACTTGTGCTGCTGAGCTTATGGCTCTTAGTATTAATTCAATGTCTGCCGAGTGTGGGTCACCTTCGGTGACCAGTGTGAGGTCGACCTCTGCCTCAAATTTTGTCCAGTCCGCTCGTTTTAGACTCCATTTTAGTCGGGCCTTTTAGTCCTCCTGACCTCTTAGGAATGAGAAACGTAATGGGGCTGGTATGCTCTTTTTCCCTTGCACTTTCTGGGACATTTGATCTTCCCCATGTTCCGAGGAATATTTTTAGCTGGATGATGTGATATTTAGCTCAGATGGATACAGACTGATCAATCTATGTAGATAGATGAACATCTGTGACATAATGTATTACCTAAATATCAATAAAGCGGATTCCATTCGAAACATTGGTGATTAAAACATTGATCGAACAACATGACACTTATAACTTATAACAATAAGTACAAGCAAATCAGAGTCACGTCGCCCGGGCTCATGAGATCAAAAGAGAAAATATTTAAGCATACAAACCAATTTTCTAACCAAAAAAATCGTAAGCCTTGAAAATTTCCAACATGTAGGTACCCAAAAATCAATGCCCGCAACATAGACCACCAAGTGTGTTCACATACCGAGCTAATCTAATAAGCTCATTATTCTCAAGTGCTTTGAACACAAAACAAGTAACAGACACTTCACCCATACATTCACTCATATACACAGCATGTATCGCACACCTGTCATTCCTGAGTACAACAGCAGGCACTTTTAAACCACTATCAATATCCTTACCACAACACAAGTGGCGCTATTTTTAATTAGTGTCTCGCGAGCCCTCCCCACCGACGCTGTAACTCGATGCCAGCGGCTGCCCTCGTGACCTCTCTCACCTCTTTGCCCCGCAGGCATTTGTTCGCTGGCGGAGGCGGGCGCTGATTGGTGGAGATGCGTTCAATTGCATTGAGAGAAATTCAGAGGATATTTTTCAATTAAAATGATAATGTCTTAAAGTATGCAACAGGATATGTATATGTATATGTATTAATCACCAACAGGCACATACCCAATTATAGGTGATGTCAATGAAAGATAAAAATGCATAATCACCAACAGCCTACTCCTAAAACGCGCAAAAAAACATTTCTAACACAACGAGCACAGATAATCAATCTGGTCACTGACCTATGAAAGCTGTTTGTAGAGTCGTAAAAGAGGCGATACACTTTTTAAGTCGTCCAATGGGATCCGTCAAAATATCGCAGGTTGGTGAGAAAGCTAAAAACTTATTAACAACGCGAGGAGCCCGCACAAACACACATGATTGTATCGTGCTCACTCGACCAAAAGGCACATTTAAGAAAGTTGCACTAGCATTCCTGGTAGTTCTAGATGGTACATGAAGCGAGAAACATTCCAAAAGATGAGATGATGCGATGAGGCCTCTAAAAACCTTGCTTGTGAATAAGATGTCATGTTGTACACGCCCTGCCAATAAAGTACGAACATCATTAAACTTCGTCAATTCCTCGTAGCCTAATGATGGACAGGCTGGGTCAACATGGTTCGCAAGCCACTTCAAAAACTTGTGTTGGATTCTTTCTACACGATCCAGGTGACATTTTGCGGCTCCAGCCCAAACCACTGAACATTACTCTAAAACTGACCGAATATTTGCATTAAAAGCCGCCAAAGCGGCCTTCTTATCCAGCTTACATCTAGGGGAGGCTGTCTGGAAGGTTCTGATTAATAAACCGAGTGATCTGTTTGCTTTGGATACCATCGAGTTTATATGGTCGGAAAAGGTAAGCTTTTGGTCAAAAATGATTCCCAAATCTTTTATGGAAGAAACGTTCTCCAAAATTGTTCCGTTGATTTTATAAGTCGAATCAATGAGATTGCGTTTTAAAGAGATTTTGAAAGACTTGCATTTTGAGGCGTTTAGATTCATCTTCCAGGCAGCAGCCCACCTTGTTACTGCGTCCAGGTCTTTCTGTAACGTGTTAACGTCATTTTGGGATTTCACTTGATGGAATATTTTCAGATCGTCCGCGAAACGCAAACACTTGGTAAAAACTACGTGTAAGTATGTCTACTACGTCTAACTACGTCTAACTACGTGTACGTGTATCTATGTATTTAAAATCACTTTTCCACAAATCATTAGCAATGTTTTGTACTCTGTCGGCTTGATTATCTACTCCACTATCCAATGCTGCTTTCCAGTACAGGCGAGGCGGCGGCAGAGTCGGCACAGACCAGCGGCCGACCGAGTTCGATGAGGTCAGGGGCTTTGTTATGGGTTTCGGCAGGGCGGGGGGGAGAGCGGTCCGGCCCAAAGATAGCCTACAGGAAGGGAGGAGGGGAGGGGTGTTTTGCGTGAGAACTAATACTTATCGGACGAGTAAAAGTGACGATTTATAGAAAGGACTACGGAAGTACTACAAAAAATAAATCGAATAAAGTGGAGCTAGTGCTGTATCACTCCATTTTGAATGGTTGCAAAGGTGCAACACTTTAGTTGGGACCCAAAACCGTAGTCAGAGAAATTAGCACGTGGTAAAAAAGTTTAGGAGAATCCCGGTGAACTAGAGTATTTATACTAATCTCCTTAGAAACGGAAACTCCTACCGATTCAGGTGTAAATATGCCATTCGATATAGCGTGGTATCATAATATGGTGGCAACGTTTTCACCTCTGCGCATTGAGGAAAGTCATTTCAGCTTTCGTTGGAATCCGTAAGCCGTTTTCATTTGAGGAAACCCCATTTATCCCGGTAGTAAAAACGGAGCTGCATTGAGAACAGAAAATATTTCCTGACATCTGTTGCAAGCCTCTCTAATATTTTATCGTGCTTGAACTGCTTTACCGTGGAAATAAAAACTGTATGGTGAAACCAAAAGCCATAGGGACAGGGGCGCAAGTTTCCATATATTTGGGGGGCTCGAGCCCCCCCCATGCTCGGAGAAGCCCCCCAATGACCCGACGAGCCCCCCAATCCCAAGTTGCGGGCCCCTGCGGACACAGCCGTGCCCCTGCCACGATTCCGGGCCCCAGTGGTCTACTTGGGCTAGCTTTGGCTGAGACCAGGCTCCGTGGCATATTTGCGGGTCCCCTGTGCGCCACCCTTAACCTCGGTGTCCGCAACCCCGGGCCCCTGACGATATTTTCAGGCCCACTTTGACTGTAGTCGGGTCCCTAATTCCGGCAGTCTCGGGCCTCCTGTCATCCAACCGGGCCCTGTGTGATCAACCCGGGCCCCCTGTGGACTGCAACCGGGCCCCCTGTAATCCACCCGGGCCCCCTATGACTGCAACCGGGCCCCTGTAATCCACCCGGGCCCCCTGTGACTGCAACTGGGCCCCCTGTGACTGCAACCGGGCCCTCTGTGATCCAGCCGGGCTCCCTGTAATGACAACACCGGGCCATCTATGATCCACCCGGGCCCCCTGTGACTGAAACCGGGCCCCTGTCATCCACCCGGCCCCCTGTGACTGCAACTGGGCCATCTGTGGTCCACCCGGGGCACCTGTGACTGCCACCGGCCCCCTATGATCCACCCAGTCCCCTGTGACTGCGACCAGGCCCCCTGTGATCCACCCGGGCTCCCTGTGACTGCAACAGGGCCCCATGTGATCCACCTGGGCCCCTGTAATTACAACCGGGCCCCTATGATCCACCCGGGCCTCCTGTGACTGCAACTGAGCCCCCCTGTAATCCACCTAGGGCCCCCTGTGATCCACCCGGGCCCCATGTGATCCATCCTGGGCCCCCTGTGATCCACACGGGCCCTCTTTGACTGCAACCGGGCCCCCTGAGATCCACCCGGGCCCCCTGTGACTGCAAACGGATTCCCTGTGGTCCAACCGGGCCGCCTGTGACTGCAACCGGGCCCCCTGTAATCCACCCGGGCCCCCTGTGACTGCAACCGGGCCCCATGTGATCCACCCGGGCCCCCTGTGATCCACACGGGCCCTCTTTGACTGCAATCGGGCCCCTGAGAGCCACCCGGGCCCCCTGTGACTGCGAACGGATTCCCTGTGGTCCAACCGGGCCACCTGTGACTGCAACCGGGCCCCTGGAATCCACACGGCCCCCTGTTATCCACCTGGGCCCCCTGTGACTGCAACCGGGACCTGTGACTGCAACCGGGCTCCCTGTGGTCCAGGAGGTGCGGGTCCTCTAATGCCACGGACGGGCCCTTGCCATGAGTGCGGGGCCCCGAGGTCTATCTGGTCTGCCCGGGCCCTTTGTAGGTGGTCTGGGCTTTTTGTAGTGTGCCTGGGTCCTGTGTGGTCCGTCCAGGCCCCTGTGGTCTGCCCGGCCCCCTGCAATTTGCCCGGGCCCCTATGGTTTGGCCGTGTCCCTGTGGTCTGCAAGGAACCACAGCACTAGCGGATCCTAGGGGAGGCAAACGGGGCAATCCCCCAAATCCCCCGATTTTGCCGATTTTTACGGATTTTCTTCAAACAAAAACCAGATGTTTTTCACAATTTGGGGCCCCGTGGCCCCCTCCCCCCACCATCGACCTGAATCCACCCCTGAATCCACTCCTCCCACTTCTCTGTATCCGGGAACCCGTGCTATAATTTCAGGCTCCCTCTGGGCTACCCAGGCCTCCTCTGGCTCTAGCCGGGCTCCTTGCCTTGCTTACGACCCCCGTAGTTCACCATCCCCCACCATGCGCAGCCGGGCCCCTTCCGATAAGTACTGGTTTAATAAATTGGCATGTTTGTTATTTTGGCATCTCTCTGTCGGCACTACTTTTCTTCATTGATATATTTCTAGGCCTTTTTGTCAGAAATGTGCATGAAGTTTTCCTTTTTGTTAGTTCTAGTGTAATTTTCAATACAGACAAATTTAAGACTCTTAAATTTGTCTGTCAAAAAGTGTACCATATCTTGTCGTAAAATCTGGGTAAAAAATGTGCGTCCGCCGGCGAATGGTAGCCTCTTAATTTCCCAGGCTTGTCAGCGCAACGCAAAGAAAGCTAAGGACTCTATTACGAAGGCTAAGGCATGCTCCACTAACCGTGTCTCTACTAACCGTGGCATGCTCCTGGCCCTCTTGTCGTATTCGCAGAGGCGAATGATTTGCACCAAAGCAATAGAGACACTATTTGCACAGTTTGCTTTTAACAGTAAAATTGGCATGTTTATGATTCAATCGGCTTGTGTCTACTCTCGAAAAGTTTCGTTAGGCTCTAATTTGGATTTTACGTTTGGGCTTTTCGTGTCAATTCAAATCGTACTCCGATGCACGGTGTTGAATGGCAAGTGAAGTGATTATTTGCTATTAGCTGCTGTCGGCCCGAATCCCTCATGAGTGATGATCCCCTGTCCGGCTCCCCTGATGGCTAAATACCAAGACTTGAAGAATCTTGTGCCCCCTATGGCCGCCAGTGACGTATCTAGAATTTGGGTAAGGGGAGGGCGGGGGACAAAGCCTCAGGGGGCAGGGTGGCACTTGACACCCAAAGGGCGACCAATCGTCGCATCCTGTGGGAGGGGAGGGTTTGGGGGCAGAATTTCGTCCTCAGAAGCTCTTGGGCTTAAGGGGTGGCTGCCCCATTCGCCCCCCCTGGTGGCCGCAGCCGGGTCCCTACTCCCAGTAGTTAATACCCTGTGGATGCGGACGGGCCTACCATGGATGCGGTTCGTGTAATTGCAACCAGCCCCTTCCATGCTTGCCATGCGGGCCCCTGTGGTATCCCGGGCCCTATTGGTCTGACCGGGCCCCCTGTGGTCTGTCGGGGCCTCTGTGGCCTGCCCGGGTCCCTTGTGCTCCGCTCGGGCCGCTTGTGGTCTAAGAATATCGTGCAGAAACTGAAGCTGTTGTGTTAGTCGCGTATTTGCAGGAGTTCTTTATTTTTTTTAGCAGTTTCGTGCCCCAGGTGGTGTATCCGTTCTGCCTGTTGCCGAAACCTGTCCCCTGCCGTGCTTGCGGGCCCCCTGTGGTTTTCCGGGCAACGTGCGGCCGGTCCCATGCCTCCTGGAACATTCGGGGAGAGATGGATGGGGCGTGAAAAATGTTAGGCCCCCATTCCTTTTGTACTGATCCTATATGAGGATTGTAAAGGGAAATGGGCAGTACCACCTATTCATAGTACCCCTTGACCGGTACCCAGTGTTGTAAAATGTCTTTGAACTTGCAAGGTGAATGGATCAGAAAAAGGTGTCTTGATCATGTGACATAAATATCAGTAGGTTCGATTTCCCTGCTGATAAAGGAATTTCGCGCTCCGATCTCTACCTTCCATTTGTATCAAATTATTCGTGATGATGCGATTTCGTTCCAGGTGTGAATGTTACAATGGTTGGACGGTAAAAACATAAGTCGGGTGCACAAAAGCGTAAAACAAAGAACATTCATGACCAAGAGGCTGCTCTGGCAAAACTACCCAAACTTCCCTCATTTTTCAGGTAACCCATGAATCTAGAATCGTCTTGCTAATTTTGCGAACTGTTATAAAATGACCTCGATCATATTTGCATTTAATCTCTAGCAACGTACGCGTCCACTTGATCTATCGATCACCTTTATCTATCGACTGCAAAAAATTAAAACCCCAATTTAAAACTAACTCGGAAAAGTGCAATGTATATAGTTGCCAGAAAAACGGTCAAGTAAGGCTGCAATTCCAATCCCTCTTTTCCTGATCATTTCCTTCCTCGGCCAGGCCACCAGCCGGATCCCGTTTGCTAAAAGACCCTCCAGCATCCATCCCCCTGCGTCGTGCGGGGCTGATCCCATTGTACCTCCGGGGAGAGCATCCACGTGGACGACGAAGACGGTAAGTAGACACCTACTTGTCCAATATCCTTACATACTTTGGCAGCTCGTTGAAAAGATTGGGTCTTCTGACTACACTGAGAGAAATTTTGACTCCGGAAAGAAGAGTTTACTCCCCGGAGCGGCGTAATGTGACCCTGTAAAAATGTCCTATCTTTTCCGGTGTTCATCGATACCGCAGAGGAGATTCACCAGGACTAAGGGGGTCACATGACTCTTTAAAGACGGGTCACTTGACTCGCCAAATAACCATGGGACCCACCGATTCGGGGTCAGTTGAACCTTCATTTACGTACGATGTGACCCTCCAAAACAGGGTCAGGTGACCCTTTATAGGAGGGTCATACAAAATGCCCTGGAAAGGACAATTTAAAGAAATCGCTTCGAGGACTAGCAGCAAAAGAACACACACGTTTGTAGCGTTTTATTACCGTCAGGCAAACAATTTCGACAAATTTACGAAACATACAATAATCCAAGCAAACTTAACACGCGCACCGCTGGGGTCCCTTGCATGACGCACCCCGCTGGGTGGGGGGCGAAAAACGCCCCCCCTCCGTATCTAATTTCCCACGAAAGCTAAAGGAAACTTACGGGCGGCATTCGAAAGCTCTTGACAAGACAAAGAGATTGTATACGAATAATTTTTATGTCAGGTCAATATTGAGGTCGCATAGGTCAAGAAGGTTCCATAAGCTTACAAAGGCAGTGTACGTTTTTTCTCTAGATCGATGGGGGTGTTTTTCCCCCTCCGTACTCATTTCCCGAGCTAGGGAATTACGCGTGAAGCTCTTGACAAGACGAAGAGATTGTATACGAAGAATTTTTATGTCAGGTCAATATTGAGGTGAGCAAAGGTCAAAGAAGGTTCCATAAGCTTACAACAGAGAAGTGTACGTTTCTCTCTCTAGATTTGCCCTCAGGGGAGATAGAGCAAATATTTATGCATCGCTGGATTTCTCTCATGGTGGCAAATCCAATGATGTATAATATGACCTTCCTAGGTCAAATAGTAAAAATGACCTGGACTCGAGCTAGGTCAAGGTCACAGAGTGACGTGGTATGGTCATGTTGCATATCAATCGACTCCCCGTGACAATATAAGAACAGTGAAAGCAAAATAGGAGCTTTATCTCAATTCAGTGAGAAGTTATTGGCAAAACAATCAATCTATGTTCTCGTGACCTGACATGACCTTTGAGAGGTCAGATGCTCAAAAACTCAACTTTATGGTCATGATCGTGGTAAGAATAGATGGTTTGAGTATTTTCGGTTTTATCTATCTAGTATTTACTGCAAACGAGCCAATTGTATTTTTCCCTATAGACATAATGTAGTGACCAAAAAATTGACCCACCTTAGGTCAATAATATCGAAATTCCGAGATAGCAGATTTGTAGACCCTGATAACCTCATCATATTGTAGAAGTTTCAAACTGATCGGTTCGCTGATGTTCCCTTGGCGCTGCTTCAAACTCGTGAATTTAGGTTTTGAGGTCGGGTCACTTGACCTTTAATAGCTCCTTGACCTGACACGACCTTAACTCAAAAATTTTGTCAGATGTGTAAAATTAATCAGGGATAAAGCACTGTAAGTTTCGTTGTTCTGCATCTCTTCGTTTTTGCGTTATCTGGGGGAAACCAGGAGGGGGCGATTTCGCCCCCAGCGGTGCGCGTGTAAACTATAGTTATCCTGGCCGGGCAACTGAACTACACACTAAGCAATCGCTGGGCAGACCTTGACGGAATCGTAAGTCCCCTGAACAGAATTGTTCTTACCGGGTAAGTGCGCACTTCGAGTGGGGCTGGCCAATGCCGACCGAAAATCACATTATTATCACGTTACAACAGCCTATCACAATGTCAACTTGCAGGAAATACACGCCGTACCCATTGCAGCGAGACAACGTCCAAATACACATCTTCCAGCGGGTCATTAGCGTCTCTCGGCGGGAATGCGCGGCCACCGCCGGAGGGTGGCTGGTCTGAGATCAGCTCAGATACCGGTAACGGCCGCGTACGGCACACTCGTATGGCAAGGGACGGTCACGCAGGGACATAAAAGTAGCACAAAACAAGTTATTCGTCAAAGTATTCACTCAATTTGAACCACATCACAGCTTCTTAAAAGCTTCTGCTCGGGATCCGTGGTATGAACCCCTCGAACACGGCCTGCCTCTCCACGTACATCCGGCCGTTCCAAATGCAGATACAGTACTGTCGGTTTAAATTTCCACTCCTGGATGAAGTCACCCACACCAGTTTAGCCTTATGAGGTCAGCAATACAGTTTTATGGAAAGCACCAAAGCATAAAACCCCCACCCTATCCCTACCCCTAACCCTTTAGAACACTGTTCTTCCACAGAACTGGCAGTTTCCATTCCCTCACGCAGGATGGCATGGATCGCCTTCCTGTTCTTCAGGACAAAGCCCTCGGCGTCACCCTTGTCCTTGAATACAACCGGCACTAAGAAATCGCTGATGCGTTTGAGACTTCCCGCGCACCACTGATTGAAAACCAGAAGAACTGCACCCCATAGGAACGCCTTCTCAGGATCCGTTGTCGGGACAGCAATCACAGCCTGCCATCGACGTACATCTGGCCGTTCCAGGTGCTGGGTCCATATTGGTGTTCAGGTTCGGCATTCCCTTGGATGACGTCATTCAGATCAGCGCGGAGGAGGCGCACCATGTCCGTGACTGCAGTCTCTGCGGAAATGTAATTGCATCACTCAATTTGTAAAGCAAATGTGTTGTCGAGAAGGCTCGCGCGGTAACATTTTCCTGTTTATACAAACACATTTAATCATTTTTTTGCACCGTAAAATCGAATATCGCGGGATATTCTTCACAAGAAGCACTGGCAGTTAAGACAATTCATCCAATGTTAGGGTACCAGGGTGGATGAAACCATTGCAGGGTGACAAGGAATTATACAGAATGTTTGTTATGTCTTATAACTCAATACAACGAGGTACATTGAGCTGCAAAACGCAGAAGTCTGACGATACCTGGTCCAATGTATCGAAAATCTTGTTCAATATTCAATAGCTCTAAACAAGCGATTCCTCTAATCGTGGCGAATCAAATGATGTAAAATATGGTACCTTATTTCAAATTGTAAAAATATCACGACATTGACCTACGTCAGGGTCACAGGGTGGCCTGGTATGGTCATGTTGCATATTCTACCGGAACCACAGCGGCATGACCTACTTCATGACCTCATTAACCCCATTCAAAGTTCACATCACAATACAAATCATTTCAGATGTTTGGCGTGTACCCAGCAAGGGTTTCACACTGAAGTCAAGAAATAAAACAGAAGTTCTTGAAACAAAATACAGTTGGAAAAAAATTATCAAGCTGGTTCAAACTCCACCATAGGTCAAAAATTATGTTTTTTCGGAAAAGTTTCATACGGATTTTTTCTCATATGAAACTTTCCAGGCATTGCCCAATTCGTCCGGGCGATAATTTTAATCGCGAGCGAGGCGGACACACCAGTGCAAAGAAATATAACACAACTTAGAAACATGATATACCACCGCGCAAGGGATAGTAGATCATGAACGGCTGCATATTACTCAAGTTCCCTGCTCTAGTCTATATGAGATATCGGTTTCTTCCCGACACTGGTACTCCCAAAAAGCTCAAAGTTCGCGTATCTAAGGCACTCACTCAAATTACACGCTCCATTAACACGCGCCCCGCTGGGGTCCCTTGCATGACGCGCCCCCCTGGGGGGCGTTTTTCGCCCCCTCCGTATCTCGTTCCCCACGAAAGCTAAAGGAAAATTACGGGCGGCATTCGAAAGCTCTTGACAGGACGACGAGACTTTATAGGAATAATTTTTATGTCAGGTCAATATTGAGGTCAGCATAGGTCAAAGAAGGCTCCATAGGCTTACAACAGAGCAATGTACGTTTCCCTCTCTATATCTTTCCTCAGGGAAGCTAGAGCAAATCTTTATGCATCATTGGATTCCTCTCATCGCGGCAAATCAAATGATGTATAATATGACTTTGTTAGGTCAAATAGTCAAAATGACCTGACCTCGAACTAGGTCAGGGTCACAGAGTGACCTGGTATGGCCATGCTGCATATCAATCGACTCCCCGTGACAATATAAATACAATGCAAGCAAAATGGGAGTTTTGTCTCAATTCAGTGAGAAGTTATTGGCAAAACAATCCCTCTCTGCTCCCGTGACCTGATATGACCTTTGAGAGGTCAGATGCTCAAAAAATAAACTTTATGGTCAGTATCCTGATAAGAATAGACGGTTTGAGAATTTTTCAGCTTTATCTATCCAGTATTTACTGAAAACGAATCCATTCTATTTTTCACCATAGACTTATAGTGGGGTGACCAAAAAAGTGACCCCACCTTAGGTCAACAATATCAAAATTCCAAGATAACAGATTTGTGGACCCCAATGACCTTATCATATTGTGGAAGTTTCAAACTGATCGGTTTGCTAATGTTCGCTGGGCGTTGCTTCAAACTCGTAATTTTACGTTTTGAGGTCGGGTCACTTGACCCTGAATAGCTCCTTGACTTGACATGACCTTAGCTAAAAAAATTGGTCAGATGTGTAAAATCAATCAGGGATAAGGTACTGTAATTTTCGTTGTTCTGCGTCTCTTCGTTTTTGAGCTATCTGGGGAAAACCAGGAAGGGGGCGAATTTCGAACCCCCCAGCGGGGCGCGTGTTAACTTGGTAACCCTGCGCCCCATACCCCAACCCAATACACAAATTGACATCAACGATATGCTCACCTCGATCACAGCTAGTGGCAGAGACAGTGTTCGCCAGCACCTTCTGGAACGTGGCCTGAACTTCGCCCGAGCGGACACTTGGCGGACAATCCACCATTCTGTCGATTTTGCTCCAAATCTGTAAAAAAAAGAGACAAGACCTGCATGAAGGATGGATATAGAACAAGTATAAATAAACGGTACTTGAGCGCTACAACACTATCGCTGAAGGCAAATAGATCAATGAAACAATAATGTGATTAGGAAAAGTGCGAGAAACACAATTTGTTCAATTAGCGTTTGTTACATGGAATTTTTATTTTAATTTAATTTCGTTTTGCTCATTTCTCTTTGTTTTCTTTCCCCTGTAATTTGAAGGTGATGATGTTACCATATGTCATAGTCGGGGAGGTCTCTCTCTTGCTCTCTCTCTCTCTCTCTCTCTCTCTCTCTCTCTCTCTCTCTCTCTCTCTCTCTCTCTCTCTCTCTCTCTCTCTCTCTCTTGCTTTCACAAGATGTGTGAGTAAAAGCCTAGTAACTAAACATTCTAGCCTCCAGTGCAGAAAACTGACGGCTTATTTCCCACCTAGCCTATCACACTGACATGCTCCTTTGTCTGCCTCAGCCTAGCTGGCTTCACCAAGGCCACCTCAAAACCCATATCTGAGAGCTCATGCTGCCTGAATTTGCAAACATGATGGGACAAATGTGGTATTCTTTTCCAAAGCTTTTAAGGCATTATTTTACAAGTAGGTGAGCAATTGCTTATCACCTTCTAATAACCATCATCTGACATAATATTATGCGCTGAGAATTAATTTAACACCACACTCCCCCAAAAAAATTTCTCCCATTAAATTTACCACCTATCATACCATATCATACCATGACACTAGCACTCAATGGTAGCGCACAACCACAGCACAGGATCCCGCAAACATTTGAGTGACACACTTCTTAGTTGTCAGTGAGTGCTCACCTGATTGTAAAAATTAACAATTCTTATACCTCTGGTACTCTGTATTAATTTGACATTGAAGCAAAAGCTGGCTAATTGGGAATTGCCAGTGTTTTGTTTATGGTGCAGGAGAGACACAGGATTAAGATGTAAATGAGTGTTGAAAATGCTAGCTGATTCTGGTGGTTATTATATTCAAATAGCATCTTTGGAGATAGGAACAGGCTACCTGATATGGAATTTAAAATATCTTGTCAGTGTGGATTATCTTCAATACCGGCTTAAGTATTTTAAAATCTTGGGGTTACTGGTGCGGACAGGGATGTCTGGTTTGGGAAAATTGCCCTGAAGTAGGTAACATACAGAACAGTGGTGGGATGCTGAGGGATGTCTTTCTATGGTGCGAATTTATATTGGTACCAAGCACTGGCAGGCCGATTGAACTTAGGGAGGCACAGGGGCAAGGTGCCTGCCTAAAATCGGACATTCTAATTTCCAACACTAACCCCACAGTGTTGACTGGAAAGAAATGGGTTGAAAAGTCCATGGTGTCCCCTCAAATTTGGGTATTCAACTGTCACTGGTACTAAGTATTTGTCTTTTACTATCACCAGGACTTAATGTACAACATCCCGGGGAACGTGTGTGTATTGCGCCCCCCTAACTAACTGCACCCCCCTTATAACAAATGTACTAGTGGCAGTTTGTTTTGTGCAACTAAATCCAGTTCTCATCTTCAATCCATACATTTTCCCAATGTTTCAATGAATTCATACATAAGAATGTATTTTAATAAGCTAGCAAAATAAATTCAGTACTTCCTTAAATCTGCACGGGTTTATGAACCCGAAAAATAAGAATATGGCTGTAACATTCCAAAACCGATAGCTTTAATTTCAAAGCCAGATATTCATTGCATGTTCTGAAAGCAAAAACTATAAATTCCCCCTGGCGGTAAATTTTTAAGGCAGACGTCTCTGATTTAAATGCTAAAAATAATTGCGCCCTGGTCAAATGCGTCCTATCCAAATGTATGTTGAAAAATCAAATCCAAGGCCTATAGATATGAGTGTAATTTTATTATTACAAGTCATTCTGAATGCAAGAATACCACATTAAAATGCCTTCCAGGCCCTCCAGATGAAAAGCTTGGGAGGTAGCCGAGCCCCATTTCCTCCTATACTAATGCTTATTTCTGCTGTGCCATTGACTTAACATGACATGAGGGAAGGGTGCAATTCAATCTAAATGCGCCCTCCCCGGGCGCAATTACCCTCACACTTTGAAAAGTGTGCCCTTTGCATAGTTTCACTCAAATTGGAATTCACTGTTAGAACATGCTATTTTCAGGCCAGGAATTGCATTCTCAATAACAAAAAATGATCAAATTTTGTAATTTAATCCAAAGAAGCAACATTGAATAGGAGAAATTCGTCTAGCAAGTGAGTTCCCTTAGGGGTGCGCAATACACATACTTTCCCCTGTGTAGATAACTATTTCAATTTGCAAAAAATTAAGAACACAAAATGGTTGGAAATGAGCCTACACAATGTGACTGCTCCAAGTATGACTTACCTGGTAAATATTGATGCTAGCATCCGTCTTTGTATGTCTCTATTCCAGAGAAGTTGAAGTAAAAATACCACATCAACATCATTTTTCTCATAAAAATATCAGGGTCAAGACTAATTGTAATAGAAAAACCTGCAAATCCCATCATACGTCACTCTATCTCAGCAAAATCACTTATTGATAAGCATTTGGACTCCGACCGCAGTTTAAAATGCAAAATAATTGAATGAAAACACTAAATACCACTATCACTTATACAATATACATGCCGCCAACGCTGCACCACTACCACACAGCAGTAAATAATGAGCGCGGCGAAATTTGACGCAGCACGTGCAGCGTGCTTTTTCACTCAGCTCTCCCCAGGGTCACTTTGATCGCGGTTCTAGAGTCAGCTGACTCCACGATCGAGCGAGGCGCAGGCTGTCCTTGGCCGACTCATCATCTGACCCTGCGCTCAAATTCGTTCATGCTGGGAGGTTCATTGGACTCTTAATGAACGACTCAACCTAATTTTGAGAGTCAGCGAATACGAGAGTTCAGAGTCACCACAATGCAGGAAATTTAGGAGAGTCAAAATTTTCACTCCCTTTAAGTTACGTCAATAAAAACATTACAACCTTGCTAACAACACAGGTCATCGATGCGCTTACTTGTTTATTTTTTTAATTTAATTAGGGCCACTCCCAACAGGCACACTTGCTCAACTACAGGGAGTATTGGCGTGGATGTTTAAGGATCCTTTCCACCGGGTCAGATCGGACACGGAAGGCGGTTTCCCGCCGTGGGGATTGAACCCACGTTAATCCATGCTATCCGATCCGTATGTCAAGGAATATTTTACTTTAGCTTATTTTTTCCGGTTGGTTGATAATGACCACAAAATATTATGTTGTTATCTGACTGTTCTAACATAATGAATTACGATTTACGATTTTACGATATTTGTTTTCATTGGCGTAACTTCTTTAAAGGGAGTGTCCCACTTTTATAATGGGTTTTGAGCTGAGATAGGAATTTTTTTAGAGCGTGTTGATGAACCACTATCGGCATATTTAATTTCACCCAAAGCTTTTGGTATAAAATTTCCGCCGGCTTTTAAGTTCAAAGTAAAGGGGCCTCTAGGCTTATTTCAAACCCTGAAGGAATACCTTCAATATGGTTGCAGTAATATTATTGGTCGTAAGCCCTACGTCTCGCCCACACGCTGAAAATACCACGCTAGCGAGTGAACCAGCATGCAACTGTTCGTCCAGCGGCATGATAGGCAAAAAGTTGTCCCGTCCAGGGCGTTATTGGATCAAGATTAGGCCAATAACTGCAATACAGGTCATATGGTCCCTCCCCGTACTTGTGCAAACAAAAGTTAAATGTTTTTGTCAAAATCCAACTCTGAAATTGTTTCCTTACATCAGGCATATGCATAATCTTTCTATCACTGAATAAACTCGGCTACCGTAGTGACACCTGACGTGCAGTTCTTGCACCAGTGCTTCTTCTTTTACTGCATGCTATTTTCATCGTGCGGAAATGATCTGAATGAAGCTTATAGCGAGTCTATGATCAACGTTTGGGATTTCACTGATTATCAACAGTGTTATTTTGATGACGTCACATATTGTTGGAAAAGAGGATGTAGTTCTGTTTTTAGCGCATGAAAGTGGGGAAAAATTCTGTTTCCTGTTTTTCAAACCTCTCTTGTTCTTAAAATGTTCTTTTTAGGATTTTCACAAAGTGGTCCACTCCCTTTAAGTTTCGTCAATAAAAACATTACAACCTTGCTAACAACACAGGTCATCGATGCGCCTATTTGTTTGTTTCGTTTTGTTTTATTAGGGCCACTCCCAACAGGCACACTTGCCCAACTACAGGGAGTATTGGCGTGGATGTTTAAGGATCCTTTCCACCGGGTCAGATCGGACACGGAAGGCGGTTTCCCGCCGTGGGGATTGAACCCACGTTAATCCATGCTATCCGATCCGAAGACAGTCAACGAAGCCACTAGGCCACCCGGCCCCCATCTAACTTATCTAACATATCGTTTCCGCGCTAAGCATCTTCATGTGTAAAAATGTGTTAAAATCACATGGCGACAGAGAAAAACTACAGCGTACACCTACGGGTTTAAATTTAAAGGTTTTCAATAGCTGTAGGGAAGACTGGGGCTGGTTGCATCACGAGTTGAATGCATCATGGGGTTGTAATTAAAAAGTATTCACTAGATAACAGTTTAAGCGGGCCCACTAGAACTGCGCATGCGCAATGTCTTTACGGTGAAGAAACCAGCGAAGGCGGTCGGCCGATTCCAGGTGAGGAGGCAAAAACTCATTTTTTTAGGGTGAAAGTATTTTTTAGTTTGTTAGATAAAGTTTTAAATGAAATACAAGATAACATGTACGCTGGTCATAAGTCTGGCAGATTAAAACGTGTTTCTCCAGTCTTCAATTGAGGCAAAGACTTTTGGCGGGACCTCTTGGCTTGTGCAGTATTTGGCGCCATGATTGATTCAGGGCAGGGACGTGGCAAGACGGATCATTTTTCGCGGGACAGGTTGAAACATTGATTCAACCTACCCCGGCACTTAGTTTTGTTTATGGGCGAATTGAATAGTCATAAGGATGTATTATTACCATAATTATTGGTATGGGCGTCGAAAGTGGGGGGAGAAGGGTGTCACCCAAATTCGTGAATGACGGAGCGGGTGTCCCCCAATTTTAACTTGAAATAGGCGCCTACTTTTTTACACTTTTTCACCATATTGAAATCACCTCCTACCCCCTCCCCTCCCCCTGCCCCCGTCATCGCCAGATTAGGGTCCGTCACCTCCTACACAAAATTTCGTGGTGACGCCCCTGATTATTGGCAAGGAAAATGAGGAATAATAATTAAAAACTGTGGCGGCGAATACCTGAATATTTTGTACTAACACCCGGACTGGAACGAGTCTGGCACGAACACGCACTGAAGGGGGACTGGTGGCCCCCTATGATCTCAAAAAGAAAAGCCTTGACCCATGACCTTTGACATTGCCATGTGACCACGCCATGTGCCATGTAGCGCACGAGGCCTGCAGTGGAACAAGCAGGTTCTATATCTGTCACCACTGTAACTCTAACTCTGACTAGGTAAACTCGGAAAGGTATCCGATGAGCTGAATGGGAAACGTGCCTACCAATAAAGCGAATCTGACGATGTTTTGTGTTTCTGTGCACTAATTCCTCACGATGCAAGCTGCCCCGGGGACTGATGCAACTTACCCCGGCATCGGGACAGTTTGCATCAAGTGCAGAGCTTATTTCAAAAGTTTATTGCGGAAAAATGTTTTATGTTTTTTTGGTGGGGGGACATTAACTGTCGTTTGGTGGGGAAAATGACTGTTTTGAATGGTGGCATCCAATTTCCGATAGATCTTGTGGATTATTAGCTACGGACGGAAAAGTGAAAAATGATTCTACCGGCGCCTGTCTCCCGTATTGTCCATATTTCAGCTCTAAATCCCTGGGACTTTGCCAAGGGATTCTCGCTGGATGGATTTTGCACTCAACCCTCGATTCTACCAGGTATATCATGCGATACAATGTTCCAGAAGCAAATTACAACACATTATTCAACACATTACATTCAACACATTATCGTCATGCTGTACTGAAATCAGATATGGGAAAAATTAACGACGTATCCATTTTATTATATATGCATGTTTTCCCATTGTTCTGCATTGAATTTTTCCCTTCAAGCTCTGTAAACTAGGTGTTTTCTTTGATTGCCAGACTAGGTCGAATTTCCTGCCAAATGACATGGGATTCTATGGAACTATGTAGGGCGAGTCTCACCTATTGTGTTTAAGACGAGGCCCTGCCATATCCTATCCCCATTTCTTGACCTGCGACCTCATGCTAGCCTGTAGCTATAACGCGCCGCAAGCGCAAGGTCTGATCTTTATGAGGATACTGAGCCACAACGTTCAGCCTGTGGATATACTGTGCCGGATGACCTTCGTTGTTGCCATATACTGTCACAGAGCTTCCCTTGCCTGTATAATAAACAAAACATATTGCTGTTAGGTATATTGCGTGTATAAACTGTGCAGAGTGTAATACACGAATGAAACTGCGAGATTCTGTAGAAAGGGCACCATTCACATATTCACGTCGGCAGAAGGCTCCGATGGCGACCATACTTCACTTCCTGAGATTGCTCCTGAGACCGCTGATGCGGGCGGCTCCGGCCTCAGTTGCAGTTGACGGCGCTGGCGTAGTTGCAGCAGGTGCAGGCCGTGTCGAACAGCAGGCCGGTCTGACACGTCTGACGGTAGGCCACGCCGCCGGCGCAGTTGTAGTAGCTCTGACAGTCGGCCGGGTCGCGGAACAGGCCGTCCGAGGGACACGTGACTGCAGCAGTTCACACACAAGGGCGTCGGTTCAACGTGCTCTATGAATTCATGTCCAGTGGTGGATCCAAACCATTTGTTGAGGGGAGGGGGGGCAACAGGCCCCAAAATCATAGAAACATAGTTTTTGAATCCCGAAAAATCGGGAGTTTCGGGTGGTGCAAACATCATATCTGTCCCTGGATCCGCCAGCGGGTGGTCAACATTATAATCACCCATGCTGGCAACTGGTTGAGAGAATAGTTTGTTAACAGACAATTTTTTAAATCTTAAACGACGTTTTGGATCTAAAGAGTTGTTTAGATCATCTCCAACACACCATTTTGTAAGCTTTGCCAAGGAAGTATGTCTGTCCTTACACGAGCCTCCAGAGCTAGCGGTAGTGGTAGTGGCTGCAGTAGAGGCAGTGGTAGTCGTGGCGGTAGTTCCGGTGGTGGTTCCAGAGCTGGATCCGATATTGTTCTGAATGGCAGTAACCAGTGGCCAGGCACCTCCTCCACACACGTTCCTGTCGCACACAATAAAATTTTGTGAGGCTATAGGTAGAAGAAAACTTCATAGAAAGATAGTGGGTTAAACTCATATTTGCTTTGTAGCCATATCACCAGGTACGATTTTACGATCTGATCAGTTTTCTCTAGATCTCAATTCAAGATTGAGGAACTTGCCTGACGTCGCTGGAGCCCAAGTCCCAGACCATGACGCCGCCGAAGCCCTGTCCGACAGCCCACTGAGTCTTGGTGGTCACCATCGCCACGTCATCGTACCCGACCCACTGGTCCCCTGAGTGCGCCACAGGGCCGATCTTGCCCGTGCTGTCCTGGGAAATGGTTTTCGTGTGGGTGAGGAAAAATACTGTTACGAGAAAGCGTTTGATGGTGGGCAGAAAAGTTCCAAAAAGTGAAATGCGAAAATGAAATGCGACATAGATATTGTATGCAAAGGGTTTTCTACATTAAGTTCTAGGGGCCATCGTACACGCTGGCAAAATAACGTTGCAACAATAAGGGAGCGTGTTTTTACCACGAACTTTATTTGGTTTTGTGAGAATATGCATATTTTTACAAGACAATGGTTGACAAAAACAGCAGTTTTATAATTCATATATTACTAAACTAAACTGTTAAAAGCAAATAACACATGGTATTAAAGCTGCACCTACCTGGATAACCGTCCAGCCGTTGTTAATCCGTTTGCAGATTTCCAGGTAGGTGAGCGATCCAGCCTCCTGGCTGTACTCTCCAGCGTTCCCAGCGCCCGAGGCAGTCGCCGGCGGCGTCTTGCTGGAGCCAGGCACGCGCCAGCTACGGCCGTAGATCGGAACGCCCATGACCAGCTTGGCAGCGGGAGCTCCTGCTGCCTGCCAGAGCGCCATCGAGGACTGCACGTCCAGCCCACTGCCAGCGTCACTGGCGCGCGGCTGGAAGGCGGCGTGGTGGTCGGCACGGTCAGCCTCCCAGCTGCCATGCAGGTCGTACGTCATGACGTTGATCAGGTCCAGCGAAGTGGCCAGCGAAGGGACGTCGTAGCCGGCGTTGGTGCGGGCCTGATCTGCTGGGACAGCGGCCGTCAGCAGGAGGCCAAGAGGACGCAGCGCTGCCGACAGCTCCTGTACCCACAGCGCGAAGTTGGCCTTGTCGGCAGCCGACGGGAACTCGTAGTCGAGGTCCAGGCCATCGAAGCCGTGCTGCTGCAGGAAGGCCACCGCCTGCGTGACGAAGTTGGCTCGCAGCGAGGCGCTGGCCAGCATGGTCGAGTACTTGGAGCCTTTGGAATCTCTATAGCCTCCGAGAGCGATCAGGACCTTCACAGCTGGGTTGCTCTGCTTCATGGCCACAAACTTCTCGTAGCCCTGAGAAGGACATATGCACGTAATGTTTAACGTGTTTAACGGATGCATGAAATGAGAAAATGGTGAGTGTGTTTATCTCCGGGGCCGGGGTGGTCTAGTGGCTTCGTTGCCAGTCTACGGATCGGATAGCATGGATTAACGTGGGTTCAATCCCCACGGCGGGAAACCACCTTCCGTGTCCGATCTGACCCGGTGGAGAGGATCCTTAAACACCCACGCCAATACTCCCTGTAATTGGGCAAGTGTGCCTGTTGGGAATGGCCCTAATAAAATGAAAATAATAAACCTCTAAAATGACTGAGATTTAAAATTTACCCGGGGGAAGTGAAACGGGCCATTCATACACCATGCTAGTACTCAATTTTTATATGTGTATGGTCAGATACATTAGGAGTTATCATTGTTTGTATGACTACAACATAACTGTATTTGGCACGCATCTCTACCGAAAATGCGAGTGATCAGAGCCAATCGCTTCTTATGTCAGTTATGTTTCTTCTCTCCCACTGAATTAAATGTGAACCTGAATAAACATATTGTCAGCTTATTCTGTTATTGCTCTTTTGAGGCATGTAACTGCAAGCAAATCTTAAGCTGTTCTTTACAAGCAAGTTTGCATTGATTGGATCAGTCAATTGCCTTACCTTCAGGGTTATATCGAGCGAGTTGTCGAACACGGCCATGGTGTAGGTGCTTGGGTCCAGCTTGGCAAAGGCGTAGATATAGATTGTGCACTTTTTGGGGTTTAGGTCGTCAACGGTGACCTTGCCATCCCCTGAAGATAAACATTGATTTCATTGCTATGGATTAGTTTGAGGACATCATTTGAGGTCTAAACAGGGAGATTCGTCAGTGCGTGTAGCAATTTGAAACTGAGTCCCTAAAAGGATTTGGATTCAGGCTTACATAAAGGAATACACCCTAGATACTTGTATGCAATCCTGCGTCTTTAATGTTTCCTTTGAAGCCATATGAATCTCTGTATTTGCACTTGTCATTTGCAAGCTATGTTCATCTATGAGTGCTGGGGGACGGTGTCTCATATGAGAACGTTTAAGTGATACAGAACTATAAAATTATTCCGCTAGAAATGGCAGCGGAATTACATCAATACCGTTATGTTGGCAACAACATTGAAAAATTTTGTATGAAGTAATCTACCAAAATAGAAGTAAACTATGCAAACAAATTATCACTGTACTTTTCTTATCTAATAAAAAATCAAGATCCTAATATATAGACCAGAACGAATAGTTGTAGGGGTTTTACAAAGGGTGATGTTTTTTCAAGAACCAAAAAAAAGCATGACAACGAGACCAAACGCGTTTGCGAGACCAAAAGCGACAACGAGACCAAAGAACTCTGTAGCGATTACAGGCCACATTTAGAATTCACCCAGAGTCTAATACCACATTTCAGCTTTATTGCCCAGAAATGCATTGCAAGTTTTACACAGCAGATAATACAAAATCAGCTGCAATGCTCTCATCATTGGTGGGGTTTTAGGTAACGGCAACGTCATTGGCTATTTTTATCCTTCCCAAAATTACCGACCATTTCTGTAGTGGGACCAGGCACCCCAGTAGCAAACAACTTCGGCGGCAGCCCCGAAGCCAGCCAGCGACAGAAGAAGCACTGCAACCCTCATGGTGGTGCTGATGGAACCCAACACTGAAGCTGATGAAAAACTACCAATCGGGCCAGACTATATACTCAGGCGGACAATGCGAGGACCTGCGTCACAGCATTGGTCAGTGGGTTATCTGCAGGGCCATCTTTAGAGTTTGACGCGGGGTCAAATTCACGTCACCACTATTTTTGGAAGGTTCCGGGTGCTGTGGCTTAACGAGGGTCCGGGTAGGCTTTCTGTTGGGACTCCCGGTCAGCTACCGGCGGTACAGCTCTGCTTGTACTGATGGCTTTGGCAAGGGAAGTTGTGTGTGTGTGTCTGTGTGTGTATGTACTTTGTAAAAATAAGTCATTCTAAGACAAATCGTCCAGGCGAGTTCACCATTACTACTTAGATTACAAGTAAATCTTATATCCATGGTCCTCCATTCAAAAGAAAAAAAATTGGGCCCATTTTCAGGTCCCAAGGTCAAAGAGGTCACCAGACAGAGGTCATCAAAATTTCGAAGTCAACATAAACATTGAACCAGAAATAATTTTGTCTTAAAAGTGGCTGATCAAAATTCATTAAAACTGATACTAATGAATAAAAAATACTATGGACTATATAATAAAATAAATACATCAACCTCAGGTCAGGTTTTGACCTAGTGACCTTGAGAGCTTTTCATAAATTTATTACTTTTTTAAAAGTCCTATTGTCAATTTTTTCTCTCTATTTCTCATTGTATAGTCCTCAGGGTAAAAGCTAACCAGTGCTGGGTGATTTCTTTGTAACTCAGACTAAGCAACAGGCCACAGAGTTCATCACCTAGTCCAAAACGCTCTTTGCAAGTACCTTCCGTAGGGATACGCTTAAACATGGCTGATATGGATGTCAAATGAGAGCTGATCACTTACCTACCACACATTTCGTACCATTACTTGTGCCTTGGATCTGAAACGACCCTTGTAACCTGACTAAATGGCCTAGCGTGAGCTTACATGGCATTTAAAAGAAATTACACGAATAATCGCTACTGATTCCCTTTCAAGGGTTGACAGGTTCGTGGTGCTGCGGATTATATGTTGGAGCATTACAAATTCATGCCGAACTCGGGTGCCCATAGTTCATGACCTCATACTTTTGTAATGACCTCTGCTATTTTATTACATTACACCATAGTCGAGACACCTACCATTTAAAAGTTCATTTGGCCGTCGGTTTGTCGTTATCAGATGCTTCACACATGTAAAGATCCTGTGGATGGAACATGCCATTTCGCTGTAGGATAATTGGATCTGAGTTGTACGCGTTGCGGCAATAAATATGCAATCATAAACAATTCCAAACGACAAAACTGGAACAAAAATGGTTTGTTTTAACATGTGATATGATATCAACCTCCAAAATTGGGACAAAAAACCGTTGAAAAATTATTTTAATCTTCTCCCACAAGATTCAAAGCAGGGTTTTTATTGGGATAACCTTTAGTGCTGAAAAACATCCAGTGGTTCTTTACACTCGTAAGAGCCAGCAAAGTTGTTGCTCTAGTTCTGATTTTCTCCTGCAAAAAACGGAATTTGCAACCGTTTAGTCTGTACTAATTCCATACATCTGATACTCTCATCCGAGCATCCAAAAGCTACATTAATTCCGAGCTAGTTGCGCCGGACAGTTTAAAAAGAGGTACAACTTTTTTCAATATCTGTCACAATCAACCAGATTATGGCATTGAGCGTGTGTAGTACTTTTTCACCACTTCGCAAGGAAAGAAAGGCGTGTGATGGTATCAATGACTGTGTGAAGTGTGCCGTGTACCGCGTGGGTCTTAAAATAACAGTGAATGAATACAATTTATGTGCTGAATAATTTTTGGTTAGTGAAAAACGAGCCTCAAGGATAATGAGTTATTTTTGTGACGAGTGCTCCTTTAGTCAGTATGACCAACAAGCTGGAGAAACACTTTCATTGTACCAGGCTGGTAAAGGGCACTAAAACATTTCATCGCATCGTTTCGCTGGGCATGACAACTGCTGCGTAACCTATATCGTCCTCTGACGAGCGCTGTGTTCGAAGTGTCTAGGGCTGTATCCGTGGAAGTGAAAAATTGTTGAATGAAATGATGTGCATATCAGATGCTGAAACAAACTATTTGTGTCCCAATTTAAGTGATTGATATCGTACCAGATGTTAAAACAAACTGTTTTTCGTTCCATTTTTGTCATTTGGAATTGTTTATGATTGCATATTCATTGCCGCAACGCGTACAACTCAGGACCAAGTATCATACCGGGAAATGTTATGTTCCATCCACAGGATCTTTACATGTGTGAAGCATCTGATAACAACAAACTGATGGCCAAATGACATTTTAAATGGCAGGCGTCTCGACTATGGTGTAATGTAATGAAATAGCAGAGGTCATTACAAAAGTATTAGGTCATGAACTACGGGCACCCGAGTTCGGCATGAATTTGTAATGCTCCAACATACCCGGAGCACAACGAACCTGTCAAGCCTTGAAAGGAAATCAGTAGTGATTATTTGTGTACTTTCTTTTAAATGACATATAAGGTCAACCTAGGTCATTTAGCTAGGCTACAACGGTCGTTTCAGGGGGCGCGGTGGTGGAGTGGTCAGCATAGCTGGCTTCCACGCAGCCGACCCGGGTTCAACGCCCGGCGGCTTCCCTGAACAAGGAGCAAGGTGGCTCCCGAGCAACCCTTCCAACAGGGAGAGAGTTGGCGACGCCATATGACCCTGGCAGTTGGTGCGTCGATAAGCCCCAATAATTATTATTACGGTCGTTTCAGATCCAAGGCACAAGTAAAAGAACGAAATGTGTGGTAGGTAAGTGATCAGCTCTCATTTGACACCCATTTCAGCCATGTCGTAGCGCATCCGCACGGAAGGTACTTGCAATGAGCGTTTTGCCCTAGATGATGACCTCTGTGACCTGTTGCTTAGTCTGAGTTACAAAGAAAATCACCAACTACTGGTTAAATTATGGTTAGATTATACCCTGAGTACCCCCAATGCAAAAAATGAAAAATTTTTAAACCGGACTTTTTAATACAAGTATTATTTAAAGAAAAACTCACAAGGCCACGAGGTCAAAACCTGACCTGAGGTCGAATTTTCTATTTTTCTTACATAGTCAGTTGTATTTTCTATTCATTGGTACCTATTCATTGGTAGTACGCTCTTAACTCTTACTTCTGTACACAAACGGATATCAATATCACGGCGAGCCATGAAGATCAGCTACAGAAATACGTATATGATTCTTTGACAGTCCCTCACAGCCTTGAATTTGACGAAATTGGTCGAGAAGAGGTCTTGTGCATCATAAATAAACTTGACTGTTCCAAGGCGAGTGGGCCAGAGAACCTTCCAGTAAAAATTTTTGAAAATGACAGGGGCATTCATAGCAGAGCCATTAGCAAAATTTTTTAACAAGTCCATCAACCTCGGAAAATTTCCTACGCCATGGAAACTTGCGACCGTCAAACCAATTTTCAAAGGTAAGGGCTCTCCCTCTGAGGTTAAGAATTATAGACCGATTAGCCTTCTTCCTTGCGTGTCGAAAATATTCGAAAAACTTGTGTTCTCACACATATATCAACATATAATGCTGCATTCTCTTTTAACACTAAAGCAGAGTGGCTATCGCCCAGGACATAACACACAGATTCAACTCACCTACCTGGTTGACAAACTTTACAGGTCACTAAATGAAGGTTCAGGTTTTACTTTAGTATACCTAGACATCTCGAGATATTTTGAGAAAATCTGGCATGATAGTTTCTTAGCTAAATGTAGCATTGAATTTGGGATAGACGGGACACTTCTGCAGTGGCTCAAGTCGTACTTAAGTGGAAGAACCCAAATCGTGCAGATAGGTGAAAGTTATTCATCACCCAAGGCATTGAAAGCAGGTGTTCCTCAGGGGCCAGTCCTAGGGCCCCTCTTGGCAGTCATGTACTGGAATGGTCTAATTGGCCATACAGAAAATGATATTATGTTCTTTGCTGATGACAGCTCCTTTCATGCCAGCCACACTCCACATAATGTTACTGAAGTGCAGGGTAAGCTTCAAAAAGACCTAGACTCAATTTTGGCTTATGGCCATAAGTGGGTTATCACCTTCAATGCATCTAAGACCACGCAAAAAATTTTCTCACGAAAGCAGAGTAAGCGCACCTTCGCTCAATTTCAACAGCATTCAAATCCCCCAAAAACAATCACATAAACACCTAGGACTGACACTTTCAACTGATCTGAGGTTCAAGTCGCATGTTAGCGAAATTCTCCTGAAATTCAACAAAGCGCTAAGCCCCCTGTATCCTATAGCAGACTTACTCCCCAGACAAACACTATTAAGTATCTACAAAACTTATGTACAGCCATATCTTGACTACTGTGACACAGTATATGACGGTCATCTGACAGATTACGACAAGGCCCGTCTTAAAAAGGCCCAGGCCAGAGCTGCCAGATTAATAGCAGGTGTGCCGCAAAGGACTTCGAGAACAAAACTGCTAGAGGAGCTAGGGTGGTATACACTGGAAAAACGACGGTAGACAAACGGCATTCTTCTCTTCCACCGTATCATGTTTGATGACAGAGTGCCCCAGTATATTAAAGACTTAATACCGAATTCCAGACATGTTGATACTTCCTGAGTCCTCAGAAATATGCTTAACAACTATCTTTCATATCCAGAATCCAGCACATCCTCCTACTCTAACTCTTTTTTTCCCCGAGTCACAAGAGAGCGGAATAGTCTTCCGCAAGAGCTGCGGCAAACTAACAACATTTTACACTTCAAAAACAGATATTAAGAACTCGCGTCCCTGAAACTCCGAAATCTTATTTTTCCTTTGGTACGAGACTGGGCAACAGACTCCACACACAGATTAGGCTTGAATCGTCGGCACTGAATGGTCACAAAACACAAAAATGACCTGGCATCTAATCTCAATCTGATATGGGCCCCAATGAACACAAGTTCTAGTTAAGATTATTACGCTCTCCAATCCTCAGAGGTCCCGGCACGGTCCCGGTACAGACCCAGTTGATCCCGGCAAAGTCCCGGCCGGGCCCAGCATCCGGTCCCGGCTCCGGGACGCCGGGACCAGAAATAGAACCTGGGGTGCTGACCCCGTCGAGTGTTCTCCGTAAACGACGCCTACTTACAAGACAGATTAAATTGAAATTCGAAACATGCAAATTGCTCAAGAAGAACCAGACAGCAGCCGGAGGCAGTTACTGAAGAGCTGCTCGCTGCGGAGACACTATCATCATCGACTGACTCACTGGGCGCTCCAACAGTTTCAGCTGAAGTCGGTGTTTCTCATGTATTGCCGCTGCTGGACGGGGACTACCGTCAGAACAGACAGGCTTTTGGTCGAACTGATCTTTTAAAGTTGGTTTATTCTTCGCTGTGTGCTTTTAATTTATTACCGTTTTCATAACATAATAGGATGTGCTTGGGCTTTGTCATTTTATTTCAGAACCGAAGTGGTAAACGTCAAAGGGGAACGTCCATCCAAACCGTGAACCAAAGTATTTCGCTTCCATACCTAATAGAAATTGAAAGTGTCTTTTGTTACATTGATTCAGCCTCCTCTGCCTTCTCGGCTGGTGAATCGAACCAAATGACACTCAATCTAATACACTACTGTCATAACACAGCCCTTTAGCTATTAATTCACTTCCACCCAGGACCTGAATAATATTGATTCCACCTTGCTTCAAAACACATACTTTATAACGTATGCTGCTACGTTCCCTACTCTTAATGAAACCTTACTAAAACCGAAAACAAAAGATGAAAGAAAAAGGCTAGAATATATTTTTGTCAACGGAACACCCTTTCTTTATTAATTTTTCCACAGTACCATGTGCTTATGTAGATGCATGTTTCCCTAGCGACAAACTTCTATCCCATAGTCACCGCTGAGCACCACACGCGTTCATGTTGTCGGACTACACAGAAATAATGATTGTATGCCACCATGTTTAGCCAAAGACATAGTTATTCACGATTTTCGGCAAGCTGTAACTCCAAAACCTGTATTTTGAGAAAATAGTTATTCACGGTTTTCGGCTAGCTGTAACTCCAAAACCTGTATTTTGAGAAAATAAATATTCTCAAATCTGAGTTCTACGCCACTGATAACCCTGTGTACGAAGTTTGGAACGAAATCTGAGACTATGCTATGTACATACATACATACAATCCAAGTGGTGCCTGGTCGATTTTTCCTGGAACGCCCCATTTGCGAAACATCAGGGGTAGAGCGGGTGTGGTCGGACCCCGGGCGGTGAAAGGTTATTCCTATTCATCGCCACGTGACTGACTATCTTTGCACTCACAGCTAATAAATAATGAAACGATACTTTGCAGAGATCCCATCCATCAAACGCAGCGTTAGCATCGGTAAAAGTAGCCGTCATGAGCCAAATTCCCGGGAGGACTATGGGTGACATAAGCTGTTCAAGCGTGAAAAAACAAATGATCCCCTATATTTAGGAAGTCGGCTGAATCGCATAGGCCAAACTCTGTGTTGCTGGGCTGAATGCTACTGTTTTGCAAGCTCAAAGGCGAAATCCGCTCTCATCGTGGCAAATTAATGATGACAATGAGACCAGAATCCTACACCTAAAACAGAAGAATTAATACCCTGGAGTATTCGGCCAGGTCCTCCCCTCCAGCCTATTTTCGATAGTTTTTGTTTTGAGGTAGGCCTGTCGATGATGTCACATGAATAGTGTCTGCTACGTGTGTCTTTTGCCAGAGAATTGTGCTGCACCGCCCGGATTCATATGAACCAAACCATCAGCTGTATAAAAGCAAGACAAGGGGGTTTGAATGAGCTCAGCGAATTGAAAGAGTCCCTGCCAGATGGCTTTCCACATGTGCGGGAAATAAAAAGGTCTACGTGCAGCAGCCCTGTAGCAGTTCGATTCCACAGTTGTAGGCGCAACAGACTGGCGAGGAGGTAGCAACAGCTGCAGTAAAGTGACCCGTTATGGAGGCAATCTTCCGTGCTTGTTCTTAAAAGACCAGGTGAGCATTTGAGGTGCATTTTTCCATACCACAAGTCATTGAAATGGATATGCAGTTTCCATACGTCA
Source organism: Lepas anatifera (assembly GCA_034440635.1). Classification (NCBI taxonomy): domain Eukaryota; kingdom Metazoa; phylum Arthropoda; class Thecostraca; family Lepadidae; genus Lepas; species Lepas anatifera. Next base: position 303,200 of record JAOTON010000041.1, read on the forward strand.
CTACATACAGTCCGATGTGAGCTACTTTAATTGTGACCTCGGCTTTCATCTGGGATGCTCTAAACGTATTTTTTAATCTTATTTCATTGTCAAGCAGTTAATTGCTTACAAAACGGGGTATTTCTTACCCTAGAATGAATGCAGGGGTGGACTATATATTGGGCATGTGATAACATAGCTTTGTTACCATGCAAACCACATACACTTAATATCTATATTGTAATATGCACCGTGAATAAATACGCTCTGTAGCGATATCTGGGTTTTGCTCTGTTCATGTTTAAGATGGTTGTTTCCCAGATAAGAATTTTTCATAAGTAATTTGTAGGTTTGGTTTTTCATCGCCGTCAATAGTTCTGTGCATCATCGTAATGATGAAGAAGCAACACCACGGAAGCTGTGAATCTGGGAACCACAACAAGTGTACATGCATTTTTGCACCATACCACCAGCATAAATAGAAATTTAATGAAGCTTCATATTTTTTTGTGAAAACAGCAACTGTGTTCAACATACACGTGACAGGCTGGCATTGGCTGAAATCTCAGCGTTGCTGACGTTTAACCATTGTCACTTCAAAAGCGTCGCTGGAAAGATGGAAGTTATATAAAATGTACGTCCCATGTAATCTATAATACGTATGTTTAGAAGTTTTTTATTTTGACTTGTCAAATGACTAAAAATTGTGTGCAAAATCTTTCAGGATATAGTTTTTTTAATTTTTGCGTCCCTAGCCCGGGAACATTTTACACATTTGCACCGCACACACGCAGATCCACACCATGGGTTTGTCCCAGACCCTCTTGCAAAAATGCGAAAGCTTTTGGTGCCAGACTTTTTCAGGAAATACCTGCTGGCCTTGAAAAGTACCCAAGATAAATGACGTAAAGAGAATTAACGAATGCGCTATTATTGCCTTGTTCTTGGTTATGACAATTATGACTCACTTGTTACAATCCCTCGCGTCATTTGTCTTGGGTAATTTTTGACAAGACACCTGGCACCAAAAGCTCTCGGATTTTGCAAGAGGGTCTGGAGCAAACCCAATGTACGCGACAGCGGGGCGTACGCTTATCGGCACCCTTGCGGGACAGTCATGTCAGCACGCTCCCTGTCACGCGCCCCACTGTACTAGGCAGTGGAGCTATCCCGACTTCTCGGACCCGGCGGAACAGAGGACTGCTCCGGTGATACGCGGCGAGGCCGTGCCGCCGGGCGGTGCCACCGGATCGGTGGATCTATTTAAAGGCAGATCAAGCCCATGCTCCCAGTAACAAGGGCGCTGGTTGGTCAGCGGAAGTCCCTAGTCGAGGCGGGCACTACCCAGTTTGTGCCACCTCCTGGGTAGGAGGCGGTCGAGGAAAAGGCTGCCAGAGGTCAGCTTCGATCCAAGGACCTCTCACACTGTAACGAGGCGCCTTAACCAACTGCGCCACGGCGGTGCTATTTCAGGATGTGCCTACCCATCTACAAAGTCTAGCAGAGCTGGAAAACTGGCAAGAGGACACAGATCCATTTTTCATAAATATGATTCAGAGAGCTCAAGCCTATGATAAAGTAAATTTCATAATACATTTTCTAAAATAAATTTTGTTATATTAATTTCTCTCATTTATAACAAATTTTCATGTTAATTGGTTGCAAGCAAGTGATCAATTCATGGCACCTAAATTTCTTTGCGATATCGTTATCCTTATGTTAAACAAACATCATGAATCAGAAAATTTCAACCAGCCTTCATTTCTTATTTTGAAACAAAAACGTCTACTCGGTTATCGCCCAAAAATGCGTCTTACTGGTCAAGCACAAGCGAAGATATAACTCGTGACTATAAAAAGATAACTAAAACCATCCGCGAGGCACTGGACTAAATCTTATCATTTTTACACTTCTAATGATTTCCCTGAAATATATAAAATCGTCAGATGCATTTGGGTATTCCCATAGCTTGCGTGTAATTTTGTCGATTTTATTTGTATGAATGCAAATGACAGGCTCCTGGCTTATGAGTGCCGCGTGACAATGTCACCGCCATTCTCTAAGAAACTGTATTCATTTGTTCTCATATAAACGGTCATAGGGATTAGTGTCCGTATGATATATACTCCATACCACAGGTTTAAATGTGTCTGAGGCATCCAAAATTTGTCTGCTCAGCGTGGCGTCAGCATTGCATCACATGACGATGATTAACCCTCGCCCCGGTGGGGGTGTTTGAACAACCCCTGTCAGCTTTTTTCCGGTGGACGAGAAAACGGCGGCGCGAAGCGCCGCCGTACTTGTCACACTTTATTCTTGATTAATTCCGCAACTTTCTCCAAAATTTTAAGGTTAGGTAATCTTAGGTCAGGTCACCAGTGCAGCTCAAGTGACCTCACCTCTAAAAATGTTTAAGGTAGCATAAGTAAAAAATGAGCGAATCTATCGAATTGAAACTTATACCACATAATGGGCCCACCGAATGCTACAGAACGTATTCCAGGATTTTCATATCGATGACCTAAGGTCAAGTACGGACCATGACCTATCCATTGGAAATATGTGGAAAAACAGAAATTGGACAGTATTTGTGTAGATACAGCTGAGAATACCTTCATATTCTCCAAATCGTAGTATCCTGGGTCCCTTTCCAGGTTCGTGTTGCAATTTTTGACCTGTGATCTCTCAGAAGTCATGTGGGGCTACTTAAGCAGTTTTCAGACTTAGGTCAATAATGCATAAAGTAATGATACACCTTTTGTTTTGATATAGATGTTGACTATGCTAGGTTAAAAAGTGACCTTGACTTGACCAGAGGTCAGGCTATTTTTGTGTTTTGACCTAGTATGGCCATAGTATACGTCATTCGATTTGCAGTGACGAGAGAAAGCGAATGGTGCCAAAAATTATCCTAATTAGTTTCTGGCAAATGCTAGAGCCCAAAAACTCTACTCAAAATACCACCTTCTTTGACCTGTAATGACCTCAATATTGACACTATCCCACATAGGGGCCAGGTTCGAGGGGGCAGTTCAAACACCCCCCCCCTCCTTCACACCAGGGTGAAAGTGGCTCGGAGGCACACCGGGGCGCTGGTTAACCCACTCTAGCGTCTGAAAGAGTTGATTTAGAATAATTTTGGGCGCCATTCACTTTTTCTTGTTCAGCGAATATAACGATGTATAATGTCACCATACTAGGTCAAGGACAAAAATGACCTGACCTCAGGTCAGGTCAAAGTCACTTTTTAGCCTAGCTTATTCAATATGCATGTCAAACGACTCGCAATAGCAATTCGAACGCAATGATATCAAAATAAAAGCTATATCATCATTCCATGCTAAGATTTTGACCTAAGTCTGTACACTGCTTAAATAGGCCCAGATGACCTCTCAGAGGTCACAAGTCAAAAATGCAACGTGGACCTAGAAAGGGGCCCAGGATCCTACGGTTTAGAGAATATGAAGGTACAGCTGTATCTACACAAATACAGCCCATTTCTTGTTTTTCATATGTATTTCCAATGTAGAGGTCATGGGCTGTACTTGACCTTAGGTCATGGATATTAAACATCCCAGAATATGCTTTGTAGCAATCGGTGGGCCCATTATGTGGTATAATTTTCAATTAGACAGTTTCAGCCCATTTTTTACTTATGCCACCTTTAACATTTTTGGAGGTGAGGTTACTTGACCTGCACTGGTGACCTGACCTGGGATAATGCAACCTTATAATTTTGGGGAAAGTTGCGGAATTGATGAAGGATAGGGCGTGCCAAGTACGGCGGCGCTTCGTGCCGCCGTTTTGTCATGCTACCGGAAAAACCAGATGGAGAGAGTGTTCAAACAAGCCCCCCCACCGGGGCGAGGGTTAACAATGGTCACTTGACCAGCCAGTGAGGACAGAATTTTAGGAAAAATTTACTATCGATCAATTGAATTTTTGACATTCTCTATCACACCATTATCTCGATTCAGATTCTAAAATAAAGGTGCCACACACACGTTAGCACGTCGAACGTCGCGTTCTCCCTCTTTGTAAGTGGTTCGGTTTGCGCGTGTTGGTACTGTGCAGCGCAGCCTCTTCATCCGCGTGGCAGTCACATGTAACAGTTTCTTCAACGCATCTCGTAATGTTGATTTCTTTGCAGACTCGGGCTACACATTTAAAACTAATGTTATCAAATTCACGGCAACCTTAAGAACTTTTTCAGGATAGGCATTTGCGCAAATGTTGAGCGTTATGCATGTTCGTGGAATGCTTCCATTGCTGAATTTATTTATTCTTTTTTTACTTTACTGTTTTAAATCACATGACTGCATCAGTGATTGGGCAATGCCTGTTGATGTTTTTTTACTCATACAGAACGCAGAATACAGAATACGTTAGTTCAGTACCTCGCTCCACCTTAGCCCATTTGACCTACATCAAGTTCGGTGCATGTTTTGAGCTCTGCTCACTTTCGGAAAATTCAGTCAAGCTGCCAGCGGGTTTAAGTGCGGATATAGCACGCACCTGCAGTAGCCGTGTAGTGTGCAGGTGGCACGGTTGGGTGCAGGCCGTCCAGCCGTAGGCCCATCATGGACACATTCCTGACCCCCCTGATTCTGCCCGGGTCCACTTGTCGCCCCAGCAACCCCTCTTCCACATTTTGTTCAAACATATCTGCATTACACAACCTGAATAAATCCCTTCCGTCCCGAAAGTGGTAGCAACGTTTTATATTTCCAAGCTTCCTTTTTGGCCACGTCACCTCGGACCAGGTAGAAGTGGAGTTTCTGTATAATATTTGGGTTTAACGTCACACCAACTGCCAAGGCTGCACGGCATCGCCAATTATTATCCTGTTGGGAGGAATTTGGGGAAACATCGATTTTTTCAGAGGCTCCACCCGGTCTTGAACCCTGGATCTGTGGAGATTATGAGATTATGAGGATAGGAGATTATGAGGATATCCACTAAGCCACCCATCCCCTGCATGTTCTGCATTAACTTGCTTGATACGGCTATATCCCTCGAAAATTTACATCAGGGTGAACGACAGAGCTACCAGAAACTGCTGAAAAATTTTTATTTCATTTTCATGCAAAGCGGCATTGCATATAGTGCCGCAAGTGTTGGTTATTTAGCAACCTTCGAACTGTTGAATGGTTCTTTTCATCTCACCAACAAAAGCAGAATACACTTTTCAAGAAAATCACCCGTGGTCAGCGGGAAGTTACTGATGTAAGAATGGCAGAGTCTCTACTGTAAGAACGTTATGTACTTTTATGCAACTCATGTGCATTGTGGGGATCTTGGGACCGAGGGCAAATCCAGGTAAAGGAGTTAAATAGGCATGCCCCACATACTCTCAGATTTTTTTCGCTGCTCCTTAAACCCACATTTTTTTCCATAAGTCTTGTGCCCTGTTTCTCAACCCCCCCCATCGAAATCAGATCCGGCGCTGCTCCGGACCCAGGTTAGTGTTCTGGAAACACTTATTCCTCCGCAAACGGTTAGTCTTGGACCGAAGGAAGCAGCACTCAGAGAGCTTCCGACCTGGACTGACCTTAACCTATGCCCTTTTCATCTGATCTTGAACTTTGACCTTGATCTTCACATTGGGACCTTTACGCCATTTAACTGGAAGAACTTGGGTCAATGACCTTGAAAGGCCTTGTATTACCTTGACCTGTGTCCTCTGACTTTGACCGTGGCCTTCATGTGAGGTGACCTTGACATATCATCCCGTTTATTTGGCGTTGTGACGTCACCACTCGGTTTTCAATTCAAGCAAACTGGTCTTACCGCGCGATCGTGGTAATCTTAAAATGTAGGTCTGAATTTAAAAGCCTATAAGTCAAAAACATTTCAACTGATTTTCAAAAATCGACGTGCTGTTAAATTCTGTCAAATGTGGCCCAGTATCCTTTTTCGGCTACGAGCGGTTCTCCAGCCATCCCGGAAAAACTATGAGGAGGGGGGGCTCCGAGGCCCCCTCCAGGACATGGGATGAATAGAAAATGTCTTCCGTTTGCTCGGAATTTCCGCGGGCTTAGGTGGTAAACTTTCCCATTGTGGAGAGGAAATAAAAAAGAACCAGTGAACTTCCTCTAAGTCGGATAATCTGACAGCTTGTTGGACACCTTGCGGCTTTCGACGTCTGTAGTCGTGAAATTTCGTCACCGTGGCTTGTCATTGTTCCTGAATGAACTATAAGTACTAACCGCGTTTGAGGGAGCGCAGGAGAGGTCCTCATAAGTTCATGGAAGTGGCTGCAGTGAATGCGTACTCACAAGACTGAATAAATATATCCTCCAAATATTGGTGTATTTTTGTTCTGTTGCCTTGGCTCCAACTTTTCACTGGTGAGTGTTTCTATGAACTGTAGCCTAGCCAACTATTATGTTTGGTGAACGGTGCATTTCGCAATTGGTGGCCCCTTTACGAGAATAACGATTGTATATTGTAACATGCCTATATTAAAAAACAGTGGCTAAAAGTTAATGCAGATTTAGGGTTTGACTCTCCATTATAATAATATTAGTCCACGCATGCAAAACAAGGCAGGCTTCCTTGTATAATTTAGTTGGAAACTATTTATATTTTAATAAGGTAATGAAATATACAATTACGGAGACATTGGCGTTCATTTGGTTTTAGGCAACGCTCCCAATATATTTTTTTAGATCGGGTCTTATCTCGAACAAGATCTGTGAGAACTTCAGATAGCCTCTACCGGAAAGAATGTTTATATACAAAAATTGCTGACCAAAATCAAACAGCCAGTTCAAAGGACACCGATCGAAGCCGTGTGCGCGTGCTGAATTTTACGATATCACACCAATAGCAGTAAATAGGAAATATCAACCACAGAGAGGGCACGTCTCCCCTCTTCCCTAGTTATGTTGTTGTTCTCTTATCCGAACACTGGGACAAAAAAACATTTGATTATATTTTTCGTATCACTAACGTTTGCTAGGGCCTGCAATATTAAGCAAAATATTTCCAACCAAGTTGGGCTTTCCGTAAGCAGTCTGTTTCTTAGATTAAAGTAGATCACTTAATTCTACCGCAGTGTATTTTGCGTATTCCTATTGCAAGAGCATGCGATGTTTACATTACGACCCAGTATGTATGTACAACCCAGTACGACCCCGTGCTACTATTACTGCTCAAAATACTATTTGCCTAATAGCCAAAGGATTGTTTCTTAGGGGTAACTGAATCGGCATTTATCATAGATTTTCACCGAAAAGATGAGTATTGCATCCTTTATATGGTCTTTGATCATTAACCCTCGCCGCACCGGGGGCCATCGATGGCCCCCTAAGGTTTTTCCGGGATAGCAGAAAAACGAAGAGGCGCAGCACCGCGGTTGAGGGCTCTACCACTCACTGCATCATTTTCCCACCATTCCTGAAATTTTTTATCCCAGGTCACCCAAGGTCAGGTCACCAGACGAGGTCAACCAAGGTGATCTCACTCCAAATTTTTTATGGCCCCTTGAGGGTCTACAAGGTGTATATCCGGGGTTTTTCGATTTCGTGCCCTGAGGTCAGGTCACGAGGTGACCTCTCCTATTGAAAAAGCATGGGGAAAAGCTGTCTTATGATCTAAAAGTCACAAAAGCGATTGAAAATGCTCAGCTTGATCAGAAAAGCGTTCTTGGACACCCTCTCACGGATTACAGGGGCCATATTTGCCCTTTGACCTCTCCAAGGTCATCCAAGGTCACCAGGGGTCAAAAACAGTATTTTGACAATAGCTTTTGACCTAATTAAGCTAGAGAGCTGAAACAAACACCATCGTGTTTGTCTTGTCACTGGCTTTCATTTGATATACGGCAAAATTACTTTCTGACCTTTCGTGACCTCAGGTCATCTTAGGTCACGAGGTGACCTCTGGAGGTCACACTAATGGCGGGAGGTCTTTATGTTTCACATAGCGGAAAAAGGACTGACAATTTCCTATCAAATTTACTTTACCAGACTTCAATAGCTCTAATGGCATGAGAGTTATGCCCAGTTTGCTTAAGCATTGCATGTTTGAGTGAAAATAGCCGATCTGGACCTAATTTGACCTCTGGAGGTCAAACCATTGACCGGAGCACTAAAACGTGCGAAGTAATTTCTTACTGAATTCACGCGAGCTTTCTATTGCACTTTGCAGATTTGCGCTAACGCCCATAGTTTCGGAGTTAGAGGGGGGGCCATCGATGGCCCCCGGTGGGGCGAAGGTGGCGCCGGACCCCCGGTGGGGCGCGGGTTAAAGAGCGCATCTGGATTATGACAGGACCAAAGCATTAGCTGAGAGAGATATTGAGACGGTACTAGCTTTCACACATTTCACATAGCGCTCTGGATATTGAATGTATTTTTAGGCTGTTTGCGCAATTCGGATCTCGGGCAGGATCTGGATAAAGAGCTGGATACCATATACCTACATTACCATAACTTAGGATCCCATAGTCGAGAACAGACAAAGTTGGTTGTTTCACTTATTTATTAGTTTTTTGTTTGTTGCATCCGTGTCATTTTTCAGCATCACAATGTAAGATGGGAAACACCAAGAAACAGGTCTATGAATTTCTCAGTACATGGGCCACACTGATTACTTATATCACTCTGATCTTTAATTTATATTGGTTATTTTACAAAACACACATCGAAGTCCTTTCCTTGCCATAGGCATCGATCTGAACACAGTTGAAATAATTTACTTTGTATTGTAGATAACTAGCCGGGACCCCCAACGGGAATCCCACTCGGACCCTCGTTAAGCCAGAGCACACGTAACCTTCCAAAAATACTGGTGACGTGAATTTGACCCCACGTCAAACTCTAAAGATGGCCCTGCAGATAACCCACTGACCAATGCTGTGACGCAGGTCCTCGCATTGTCCGCCTGAATATATAGTCTGGCCCGATTGGTAGTTTTTCATCAGGTTCAGTGTTGGGTTCCATCAGCACCACCATGAGGGCTGCAGTGCTTCTTCTGTCGCTGGCTGGCTTCGGGGCTGCCGCCGAAGTCGTTTGCTACTGGGGTGCCTGGTCCCACTACAGAAATGGTATGTCTTTTGAGGAAAATTGTAGGCCAAAATAGCCAATATGAAGTTGACGCGCCCTAAAATCTCCTTAATGATAAGAGCATTGCAGTCAATTTTGCATCATCTGCGTTTGTGTACTACTTGCAATAAATTTGCTGGGGGTTAAAGCTGAAATGTGGTACTAAAGCATGGTTTCATTATAAACGTACATACCTCGTAATCTCTTTATAATTATTCAAGCTAGTTTAGCCACGTCATCAGGTTTTGGGTTCCTTGAAGAAGTTCGACTCAGAAAATCTCCAAAAATATTCACTAATTCCATGACCTAGGATACTGATTATTTTTTAGGATATGAGCATATAGTCAAATTTTGCTTGCATAATGTAGATACGTTTTTGTGGATTACTTCACACCAAATTTGTCATTGCATATTGCCAACATATCAGTATTGGCATAAGGCCTTTGTAATTATTAGCAAAATAACTTTACAGTTCTGTTTCACTTTCACATTCCCATATGAGACACCTTCCCGCGGCATTCCTAGTTTTACATAGCTTGCAAATGACAAGTGCAAATGACAAGTGCACAGAGTCACATGGTATCCAAGAAAATGGTCAAGAGGTAGGACTGGATCAATTATGTGACAAATATTTTTTACTTAAGACTGAAACCAAAATATTTGGGAGAATCAGTTAAAACCGGCGCACACACTGACCAATTTCCCTGCTCATGAAACGCAAATGATGTCCTTAAACTAACCCATAGCATTTACATCAATGCTTATCTTCAGGGGATGGCAAGGTCACCGTTGACGACCTGAACCCCAACAAGTGCACAATCTACATCTACGCCTTTGCCAAGCTGGACCCAAGCACCTACACCATGGCCGTGTTCGACAACTGGCTCGATATATCCCTAAAGGTAAGGCAATTGACATATCTGATCAATACAAACTTGCTGATGCAGAACAGCTTAAGCTTTGCCTGCTGTTATATACCTCAAAAGAGCAATAACAGAAAAAAGCTGACAGTATGTTTTTAAAGTTCACATTTAATTCAGTGGGGTATGAAGGGACATAACTGATATAAGAAGCGATTGGCTGTGATCAGATGCATTGATCAATAAAGATAAATGCGGGGTAAATTCAGTTATGCAATAGTCGATACAATATACAATACAATCAATAGTCGATGCAATAGTCAGTTATGCAAAATATGCAATAGAAGTAATGATAATTCCTAATGTATCTAACCATACGCATATAAAGATTTGAGTGGTGACATGGTGATGAACGACCCGTTTTGCTTCCCCCGATAAGTTTTAAATAATATCAGTCGTTTTAGAGATAAAAACGCTTACCATTTCCTCATGCAATGCTTTCATTTAACACGTTAAATAACGTATCTATGTTCTCCTCAGGGCTACGAGAAGTTTGTGGCCATGAAGCAGACCAACCCAGCTCTGAAGGTCCTGATCGCTCTTGGAGGCTGGAACGATTCCCAAGGCTCCAAGTACTCGACCATGTTGGCCAGCGCCTCGCTGCGAGCCAACTTCGTCACGCAGGCGGTGGCCTTCCTGCAGCAGCACGGCTTCGATGGCCTGGACCTCGACTACGAGTTCCCGTCGGCTGCCGACAAGGCCAACTTCGCGCTGTGGGTACAGGAGCTGTCGGCAGCGCTGCGTCCTCTTGGCCTCCTGCTGACGGCCGCTGTCTCACCAGCTCAAGCCCGCACCAACGCCGGCTACGACGTCCCTTCGCTGGCCACTTCGCTGGACCTGATCAACGTCATGACGTACGACCTGCATGGCAGCTGGGAGGCTGACCGTGCCGACCACCACGCCGCCTTCCAGCCGCGCGCCAGCGACGCTGGCAGTGGGCTGGACGTGCAGTCCTCGATGGCGCTCTGGCAGGCAGCAGGAGCTCCCGCTGCCAAGCTGGTCATGGGCGTTCCGATCTACGGCCGTAGCTGGCGCGTGCCTGGCTCCAGCAAGACGCCGCCGGCGACTGCCTCGGGCGCTGGGAACGCTGGAGAGTACAGCCAGGAGGCTGGATCGCTCACCTACCTGGAAATCTGCAAACGGATTAACAGCGGCTGGACCGTTATCCAGGTACACACAGCGTAAAACTGAGCCTATATTATTCTACCAATGGCTAATTTGATTCCAAACCTCATTTTAAGAAAATAGAGGACATAGAACTGTTACTTTTGCCAATAACAACCTCAAATAGTCATGCGTTCTCTAACGAAGTTAAATGAAGTGCATGGCCAAAACACGAGTGACTTGCGAAATCTATTTGTGGCGTAATATGCCAATCCCTAAGACTAAATTTGAAATACTTTCGCCTGCAGCCATTTGTAGTTTTTTTAGCCCTCGCACATAATTTTTGTACTTTTTTGGTATAGTATTAAAGCTTCTCTGGTAGCCGTGTTTTTTTCTCACTTACCATGTTCCAGGACAACACGGGCAAGATCGGCCCAGTGGCGCACTCAGGGGATCATTGGGTCGGGTACGATGACGTGGCGATGGTAACCACCAAGACTCAGTGGGCGGTCGGACAGGGCTTCGGCGGCGTCATGGTCTGGCACTTGGGCTCCAGCGACGTCAGGCAAGATTCTCAACCTTGAATTGAGATCTAGAGAAAACCATGTTGAAGTTTTAAGAGATCGTAGCTTAGTGTTATGATTACAAGACTTGTATGATTTTCACGCAATAAGTAAGCTTAATTTGGTAATATCAGCTCAATTTTTTTACATGTAAGCAAGAGTATCAATCTTTCTTTGAAGTTTGCTTTTGACTCTCGTCTCACGTAATATGTTATGTGTGGAACAGGAACGTGTGTGGAGGAGGTGCCTGGCCATTGGTTACTGCCATTCAGAACAATATCGGATCCAGCTCTGGGACCACCACCGGAACTACCGGCACGACTACCACTGCCTCTACTGCAGCCACTACCACCACAGCTAGCTCTGGAGGCTCATGTAAGGACAGGCAGACTTCCTTGTCAAAGCTCACAAAACGTGTGTTTGAACTTATGTACCATCTACCAAAAGAAGTAAAAACTATCTTTTGACATTTCAAGCAGTGTCTGTTATACAGTTATGCTGTCAACCATTTACCAGCATGAGTGATGCTGATATTGACCTTCGACTGACGGATCAAGGGGGCAAACATGATATTTCTCCACCCTGACTCCCCCAAATTGGCTCAATTTTCTGAAGAGAATGCTATGCCTTTTTACGATGTATGGTCCTGTCGCCTCCTACTCACAAAAACTCGTGCAGTAGCCCGTTATCCCTATGACGGCATGTTTTGAGCTCTCCTGACCTTAAATGTGACCTGACAAAAAAATGGTTCAAATGTTTTCGATGGAGAAGTGGATGGGCAGCCCAACGCCGTTTACCGTTTTTCGCTACCTACCGTGGTTCTCGAGATCTTAGGGGGGCGGGTGCCCGCCCCCCGTCAATGCGAAGGTGGCTCAGACCCCCGTCAATGCGCGTGTTAAGATCCAAAACGTCGTTTAAGATTTGAAAAAGTCTCTGTTCACAAACTATTCTCTTAACCAGTTACCAGCATGGATGATGATGATGTTAACCTCCCACTGGTGGATCCAAGAGACAGAAATAATGTTTCTCTTATGCCAAACGCATAATTTCGCCAGATTTCTAATAAAAAACAATACATATTTCACGACTTTGGGCACTGTTGCACCCTTCCCCACAAACTCATGTAGACCCGCCACTGGACCGCTCTCAATGAGCATGTTGAAGGCCCGACAACCGACGCCCTTGTGTGTGAACTGCTGCAGTCACGTGTCCCTCGGACGGCCTGTTCCGCGACCCGGCCGACTGTCAGAGCTACTACAACTGCGCCGGCGGCGTGGCCTACCGTCAGACGTGTCAGACCGGCCTGCTGTTCGACACGGCCTGCACCTGCTGCAGCTACGCCAGCGCCGTCAACTGCAACTGAGGCCGGAGCCGCCCGCATCAGCGGTCTCAGGAGCAATCTCAGGAAGTGAAGTACGGTCGCCATCGGAGCCTTCTGCCGACGTGAATGTGTGATGGTGCTCTTAGCACAGATTCTCGTAGTTTCATTCGTGGATTACGCTCTGCACAGGTTGTACACCTTGCAACGCAATATACCCATCAACAATGTTTTTGGTTTTATTTAATACGGGCAAAGAAGGCTCTGTAGCACGAAATGGCAACAGGGTAGGCCATGCAGCTAAGTGTAACTACAGGCTAGATCTTGCGGCACAGTATACCCATAAGTGATCCAATTTGCGGCTCATTTTATCCGTAAAGAATCACATCTAGTGGTGCAGTTTAGCTAGAGGCTATAGCCTCTAGCCCCCACTATAGTGGGGGGTAGAGGCTAATACCCCCCACTAAATACCCCCACTATAGTGGGGGGTATTTGGCCAAGAAATACGGAGCCTCATCCGAAATACACTATGTGACATTCGTTCGATAGAGTTCATGGAATCTCACCTCATTTGGCAGAATATTGCACTCAGTTTGGAAAAAGGAAAATACCTAGTTTGTAAACCTTACTAGAGGAGGCTCTGAACCAGTAGGACATACTTTTCTTTAGGGATCTCTTTCCAGATTTGCTGAAAGTACACTGGCTGACACAAACTTAATGTGAGGCATGCCCTCTCTGTAACATGGAGCGGGAAATTGTAATAGTATGTTTGTATGCCATTTGCAAACAAAATCTGCGGTTATGGACAGTGGCGGATCCAGGGGGAGTAAAAGTACTGCACCTACTAAAAAAGAGTGGGAAAAAACTATATGTTTACTCCCACAAACCAATAAGAAATTGTCTATATCTGCCGCTTTACAGTAGGTCCGAAAGACTAGGGTATTTCAGCTCCCTCAGGAGACCGATGATGGACTCACTTCAAGATGAAGCTTACACTGGTTTCACCGGGCTTAGAAATTTCAGCTTCCGATTTCATGGTGAGGTAAATGCTATGTAAATAAAAAATGTATGTCATGGTGATGTAAAAGCTTAAATTTAAGTGTCATAGTGAGATAAAAGCTAAAAGAAGGTGACATTTTGCTTATAGGTTTTGGGCTCTAGAATCTGACAGAGTTGAGTTCGAATCATTTTAGGCACAATTCGCTTCCTCTCGTCACGGCGAATCGAATCATGTATAATGTGACCATAATAGGTCAAAACACAAAAATGACCTTACCTCAGGTCATGTCACGCTCACTTTTTAACCTAGCATGTTCAATAAGCATATCAATCTACTTGCAATAGCAATCCAAACGCAATGCTATTAAAATAAAAGCTGTAGCATCATTTCATGTACAGTTATTGACCTAACCCTGAAACCTGCTTAAGTAAGCTTAAGTAAGCCTAACCCAGATAACCTCTCAGACGTCACAGTTCAAAAATTGCATCATGAACCTGTAATATGGCCCAGGTTACTACGATTTTGAGAATGTGAAGGTGTTCTTAGCCGTATTTACACAAATACAGCTCAATTTCAGATTTCCCTTGTATTTCCAATGGCGAGTTCATGGTCCGTACTTGACCTTCGGTCATCGATATGAAAAATACCGGAATATCATTTTGTAGCAGGGCAATTCCAGCACCAATCGACCAAGGCCTACACGGCACCTCTTCGATTTGCTTTAAAATGAGTATATAGGTTTCTCATGGGCCCCAAAGCCGAATCTGAGACTTTTAGCTCGATCGGAGTAAAACTTTAGAAGTTATAGTCTCAGGCATTTTTTGAAAATCTGCTTACAGTGCAATTTATAGGTGACCACAAAACCCTCAGGAACTGATGAATTATGCATCAAATATACATTTTCCTGTCCGAAATGAGCCGCAAAACTCGAATCTGAAGTCCGTTTGACCCTAGGTCACTTCTAAAAAAATGTGATTTGACCTTGACCTAAGGTCATGCCCAAAATTTTCTGGTACACTTTTTGTTCAAAATGGAATGTTCCAAATTGAAGATTGAACTTTCCTCCTTCCAATAAAATAGGTTAGAACATCCGTTTTTTATATCTTCTTGTGTTTTTAACACGCACAGTGGAGGGTGGTCTGGCGTCAACACGCAATGAAGGGGTCCCGAAATGCCTCCCCTGAGATCTTGCCAATTAAGTGGGTTAGAAAAATGCGCGTTTCTGAATTTGTGAGGGCTGTAGAATTTTTTATTTGAGCTAAATTGTATGAGCTTAGATCAATATCTTTAAGGTCAAATCAGGTCATAAAGGTCAAGTGTCTGTCGTACCGGACACCTTTAGCGAAGTGCCGTGATTATGCGGAAAAAGTCGCGAAACTTTTGAAACATACAGCAGGTCCGGTGATTGTGGACACCCTCACGTCAACGGAGCGTTGCGAGAGTGGGTCGGCTGTCGCGCTGTTTTGAACAATGTTTATTTATTGCACTTCATCGAGCCGCTCCACAAAATATATGTGGCTATTCTTAGCCCGGAACACATTTGTTGAACACTGAGTTGTACAGAAAACACATTAAGAACACTAAGAAAATACCAGGTTTGATTTTGCTAAAGTTGATCGACAACAACTAACACCGCTGACAACACAATATCTACTGTTCACTTTCCGACGTGGTACTCTTTAACCAGCACATCAAGTGTTTTTTGAAGGCATCCTTCCGCATTTCTAGCATATTCGGTGGGAGTGTGTTATATAGAGTGGGGGCTCGGTATGCAAACTGCCGCCGACCAGCTTCTGTGCGAATCCTTGGTAGATGTATCTGTTGTACTTGTCTAGTTTGCCTTGAATGGATGTTTGAGTTGTGCTGGAGGAGTGTGGACAGTGCTGTTGGTTGCTTTCTTGTGATAATGTTGTGGGTGAGTGTGAGAGTGTGGTATTCTGCTATTTGTCTAGAATTGTACCAACCAGGACCTCTCGAAACGTCAGATATATGATCAAATTTACGGCGACCGGAAACAACTTTGGCACTGAAGTTTATTATTTTTGGATTTTTCGATGGTTTTTGTCAGAACAGTTTCCGTACACTGAAATGCAGTATCGGACATGTGAGAGAACCAAGCTGTGGACAATTTCAAAGGTGATGTGTTTGGGGAGATGGTGTCTAATATGTATCAATGCTATTAATAGGCCAAAACACTTTTGAGTGAGGAAGGTTACATGCGCGTCCCAAGAGAGATGAGTGTCGAATATGACACCCAGATTGCGGACCGAAGGTACAGGGCTTATAGCTTGATCACGAAATTGGATCTGCAAGGGCGGTAGGTCTTTGAGGCTTTGGCGGCTGCCAATGACCATAAACTTAGTTTTTGCTGCATTAACCTTCATAGAGTTGGCACAGAACCAGGCGTCCAAGGATAAAAGTGTGCGCTCCATTCGGGCTATAAGTTCACTTACTTCATCCCTTCGGCCGGTAACAACAACCTGGGTATCGTCCGCATATTGGGTGATACGGGCATCGGTTGCAAAATAGCTCAGGTCATTGACAAAGACATTGAACAGGAGTGGGCCTAATGAAGATCCTTGAAACACACCGACTTTGTTTGGAAGTCTTTTTGAGAGGGTTTTGCGCCCGCTGCTGTGGTCTAAAACTGACACGCTCTGGGAGTGTCCGCTTAGATAGGAGCGGAACCAATCAGTATCAACTCCGTAGAGCTCTAATTTAGTTAACAACTTTGAGTCGTCAATGACATCGAACGCCTTACTTAAATCGAGCAAGCAAATGAGAGAGATTTCTCCTTGATCCATGGCATGAAAAATTTGATCAGAAACACTAAGTAGCGCAGTTTCGGTAGAGTGGTAGGGTCTGAAACCATGCTGTGCGGGAGATATTAGATGGTTCCTGGACAGATATGAGTAGAGCTGTCGCTGCACAATTCGCTCAACTATTTTTGAGATAACTGGGACCAATGATATAGGTCTAAAGTTGGCGGGGTCACATGCCGGTCCGGATTTATGAATTGGGTGAACGATTGAGTGTTTCCACGCATTTGGGAAATCATTTCTCCCCAGGCAAGAGTTGATTATGTTCAAGAGTGGGATTCCGATTTCATTAAGGCAAAGTTTAAACACATTGATGCATAATCCATCCAGACCGCAGGCAGATGTGTTTTTCATGGATTGAATGGTACGTTTGAACACTGTAAAGTCTATGGCGGTAACTTTGAAGGAGCACGACCCGACTCTAGGAAGTCTAGTAGGTAGGTAATCGATATTTTGAGAGGTTTGAGCGACTTCTTGTGCAACTCGAGGGCCCACACTGACGAAATATTCATTTAGTGCGTCTGCATTTACGTTAGGATTAATGGGAATCCCTCTTTTCTTACCTATATAGGGTTGAAGAATACGATACATTGATTGGGGGCCGCTGTTATTAATCTGTCGCTCAATATCTAAGACGGTATCACGTCGTATGGATGACTTCACAGTCCGCTTGAGATCTCTGTATTCCTGGTCCCCACGATTTGTACGACGTAATGTCCTAAACTGACGCATCAGATCACGTGTGACATCAGATACGGGAGGAGCAGTAGGGTTACGGATTTTTGTGCTCTTTATGGGTGCAAAATAGTTTAATATTGGAATGAAGAGAGCTAGAAAAACATCCCATTTGTCAGCTGTGCGCAGGGGGCGGTATACAGATTGCCAGTCTACCGAGTTGAGTGCTGCGCGGAGTTCAGGCTTTTGGACGCGCTTGAGGTTTCTGCACTCAACGGTGATAGGTTTCGGGCGAGTTCTGGGCACGGTCAAAGCAGCTATTACATATTGATGCGGACTGAAATTACAGAACCTAGTGCGATGGAGCATAACAACACTGGGGTCATTGGTTATGATTACATCGAGCAAAGAGCCACTGGCAAAAGTAGGTACTTGGACATGTTGGGTAAGCGAATAGGCACTCAAAAAGGTATGTAACGCCCTCTTACAAACATCTGACTCATTAGATAAGAGGTTGCAGTTCAAATCACCAGTAATAACTATCCTTTCTCTGGGGTACTTAACCATGACATGTTGTAGTTGTGTCTCCAGTAATCCCAGGTCAGCTTCGAGGGCGGTAGAAGTTCGCCGAGGAGGGCGGTATACTGTTGCGAGAATAAACTGTCGCCCAGGTTGGTCAGGCTTCACCCTTACCCAGAGTGACTCAAGTTTACAGTTAGGATCAGTCACTGGTGGTACACTGATGTTATCTGCATCAATGTTAGACCGAAATAAGGTCGCTACGCCACCATAGCCACTTTTGTCTGAGCGGTCCGACCTAAGTATTTTGAATCCCGGAAATGATATCAGTCGAGATGGGGTGGATCAGGGTAGTAAAGGACGGGTACTCCAAAGTTGTGAGGCATTATGGGTAAAATTTCCCTGATCACAGTAGACCCAGATGCATTCTGGGTAATATCTCCCTGATAGTGGTGGACCAAGATGTATTGTGGGTAATATTTCCCTTCACGATCCGTTTTTCCACCGTTGTGTGTAGGGGATCTTCAGGCTGTTTCTGGGAGGTAAACAATTTGTTTCGAAAACCATTTTCTACGAAATCAATTGGAAAATTGCCATAAATAGTACCAACCATAATGTGCCAGTAGTGCTGTCGGCTGTAATTGAACACATCTGTATTTCTGCGGCGAAGTCACTTCAGTTTGTGTAGTGTGTTTATTCGTTTTGTTTATAAGGTAAGAGTTTGCTTTAGTTTGTAGGTGCTTTAAGAGAAGGCAAGAGTTATTTCTTGTCTCTCCTTGTTTATAGGACAAAAGAAAAAACGCGGAACCAATTTCTTGTGGTCAGTGTGCACTGGTATTTCCTATAGTCAGTGGAATCAGAATGCTAATGCAGGCGCCTTTTTACGGGCAGTATCTGGCTGTGGTTGGGTTGTAGTATAATGGAGGGTATTGCCAATATCTGCCCATTTTCATTTAAGCTTGCCACAAAACAATCTAAAAATGAGGGTTTAAAATATTCTGATATTTAGAACAATTTAGAACGAAGCTCGAAAGGTACTTCAGACCCTCACTGTTGAAGTGAAATTGAAATTAAAGCCTGGTGAATGACTTCATGGCAGTGCTGGAAGATAAGTCTCCTGCTGTCCATCCAAGCCTCAGGAAGACATCGCTTTCAGCTTTACCATGGTGAGGCCAAACAGCCTTAATGCTGCTCGCCAGTATGTTGCTTAGCTGAGGGCTGCGGAGAAGGTCAATCAGTACAAGCAGTGATCTGGCAAGGCGCACCAGACCAGTCTGGCAAGGCACAGTAGTTTGGTATTTTGGTATATTGCAATTAGTTTGGTATTTTGTCTAAAGATTCTCTGATATTCATTCAAGGTTCATTTTGCTGGCACATGCCAATTTTATTTTAGGTAATTGCTGTCTAGGGTACAAAAATTATGTTGGGTGCTGTAATTGCTGATTTGTAAGGTCATTTACCTTACCTTACCTACAATTATCAAGTTAATTTTGGAGGTGCTTGTGGTTTGTTGGTTCCATTCTCTGACAAGCTCAATTCATCCTGAGTCTTCACTTTCTCTTTCTTGTACTTTTAGGTACTTCTTTTTACTTTTTCTCTTTCTCCACTTTATTGCATTTAAAATAATTATTTCTTGCATTTTTGTGTTGCTGACTCTTTTTAAAACTTTTAGTATGGATAATACATTTCAGGTAAATAATCATGTAGGTATAAACACATATTCACATTCTCAAACACCCCAGATCACCATGGAAACAACCTCCATCTATGCATTTTGTATAGATGCTCCAACATATTGGGGGAAAACTTAAGTCTCTAGCCCCAACTCCTTGCATCCACCTCCATATATTGTTATCTGAGGCCTTGACTGCTGAGTTTAATGCTTGTTTAATATTCTGAAGTTAACATTGCAGTTTTTCTTTTATGAACATTGGTTTTAAACTTCATTTGGTAATTTGTTAAAAAGTGGATCAAAGTAGACTACATTCGGTTGTACCTTTATCTTTTTTCTCTGGCAATAAGTAGCGCAACATTCATGTTTGTATTGCCTTCCTTGAGGTATTTCCTATTGTATTGTCTGCAATTAGTTAATGGGAGTGGCAATTTTCATAGTGGAGTTCATTTGATAAATGTTGATAATTAAACAACCATCAAGTCTGCAAAGTATGGCAGCAGTCCAGACGAGTCGCACCAGCCATCTAAAATTTTCGCACCGCCAGTCACCAAAAATTCGCACCAATCTTCCCTATACGAGGGAGAAAAAACGCACCCATTCCTACCCACAAGATGCAATGCTACCTCTCTTATTAGTTAGTTAGTTGAGGGCTTTTCATTAAGTCCCCTCCTGTATCTTTATAACCATATAGCCATTATTTGTTTGGTTTTCAGTGTCACCTTACTCGCACCAGTCTCACAAATTCGTACCAGGTTGGTAAAATTCGCACCACTCGCTCCTGTCTCCAAGGGCACTCGCACCAACGAGTTCTCGTCGAAAATGCCATACTTTGCACACTGGACAACCATCATATGAGATCAAAATCAGCATTCCTGTCATGAAAACTTCATGATAAACTCGGCACATTTGTCTTATTGAATTGTCCTGGATGGAAAGTAAGAATACGTGCACACGTTCAGCTTTGCCCACGCCAACTCATATTTCAGTTCTGGGGATAATCCAGACAGGACGTGGTCCCCTGGCTAATTAGCTATTTGGGGTGTTTTCTATGCGTTGTTTTATAATCTAACCTCTCGATTATACAATTTGGACACCCAGGGGAGGGGCATGAGCAGGCTCTGAGCGAACAATTTGAGAAGTCGGTAATATGGCCTCCTGATAACCAGAAAATGCTGCTTTCGGTTATATGCGGAACTTCGTAAAACATTCGTAGGCATATAACTATTATCCTGACTCGTCCTTACATCCTTACTTGTCCTATCTGTGCTCGTCTAACACTTCCATTTCAGAAGAAAAACGAGGGCCTGCAATAATCGTGGCGAACTTGCAGATCGTATTCGGCGAAAAACTTTAGCTTCGACCTGGATTCGAACCCAAGCTTTGTGGGAGACCGGCAAACATGGCTCCAGTTTTTGGAGTATTCCTCAAAATTTTCCATGGGCTCCGCTTATCGGACCCCAGAAATGGAAATTGGACAGAACGATTGTTCCGATGATACCATTTTTGTGAGGGAGCCCCTGTTGGTTTACAGGTGAGAGCCCGCCAAAAATAGGCAATTTTACATGCAAAGTCAATGACGGCGATCAATTTGTACGCCCAGTAGTAGAATTGTAGAAGAAAACTTTGGAGGGGGCTGGGGTGGATGGTTTGAGCCAGCTTTCAGTAATTGCCACGATGTCGTATCTTCTCCGGTGAATTTCGTGATTAAGCTCAAGAATCTTCGGCTTGATGGACTGGATATTAATAGTACATAGCGTCGTTTTCTGGCGTGACTCTGAAGAGCGCCACCCCCGTGACCACGCTTGCGCAGGGGTCTATTTCCTCTTCTTGTTTTTCGGTTCTCTGGGGCTGTTATCTGATCAGGGTCAGCAAACATGTTAAAGTTGGAGCCTTGATAATTGTCCAAAATCACTAGACGGTTGGGTTCAGAAGTAGCCGGTCTGCGGGGTGTGAAACCTGGTGACAAATGTAGCAGATGTTGCTCTGTCTGGGAGTCGCGGTCTTGTGTGTTGTTCTGATCTATCAGAAGAAGACTTGAAATAAGAATCAGAAATTGTATTATGTTCATTGGAGCAAGTGTTGTCGAACTACGAAGCGTTATCAGAGGTGGAAATCAATCCTTCGGGTTGTCTGAAAGACCAGGAATAAACAGAGCCAACGCGAGCGGTCGCACATATGGGACCGCTCAGCGATAGCTCTGTTATAAAACCTTATCCTTCTAGCATTGACGACGGTTGTAGTGTTTATAAGACCTAATATCGAGTTTCCAGGTAAACATGACTATTATTCGAACATTCTTTTTCAGTTTCGAGCAATTCACCCTCTCTAGAAAACAAGTGTCTAGCCGACAAAGTCACGAGATTTAAGAGTCAGAAAAACAGAGGGCATTTTGGTCAGTATGCGCTGAGGCGTCGGGTTTGTCGAAAGTATTTTTACGGTGATCACAGAAATCTTCAGCAGCACTGCAAACTTTAATGTTCCTCATGCTAGTTTCAGAGTCTATACATTATCAAGATCTTCAATGCACATGTAGAAAATATCGTCAGCTACATCTTAGCCACACGTTCTATGAGGAAAAACACTAAATTCGCCTATTTTGGAGCAAGAAACGCGGAGCACTCGGAAGAGCAGCCGACCAGCCGATCATCAGCTGACCGACTGTGTTATCTGAGATAGTCGTAAAGGGGGAGGCAGGGGAACTCACGCAGCAAACAACGGCTTGCCAGTGGCCAGCGTGCGATTGTCCAGTGAGGAGCGTGGAAGTAAGTAGGAGTTGAGACGAGCCATGGGTAAGAAAGACAATCGTCGCAATGACGTGTGCTCAGATCCCTTCTCAAGACATAAAAAGACAGTTTATAAATCGCTGGTTCATGAAGTTAGTGACGATGTGATTGACAAATGTCGCGGAACAGTGACGAAAGGCACGACATTGTGCTCGAACTGTGTGGGGTGGATCAGAAAGAAGGATGAAGAATATTTCAAGGAAAGTGAACCCACGATTAGGCCACCGCAAGAGCAGTGGACTCTCTCCTCTTCTGCATCGTCATCCAGTCCAAATCAGGCCAGTGAAGCCTCAACCAGCACTGGACAAATGACAGAAGAATTGGAGCTGGATGCCTCAACAAGTGCGGCCTCTTGCACACTGGAAAAGGTGCTACCGTTGCTTGACGTTTTGCCTGTGCGAAAAGGTAAGCGCGTGGTGAGAGCTTAGTTCAATCGCTTTGTACTGAAAACATTTTATTAAGCTTGTATGTTTGAAGGTGAAAAGCTCTCGTAAATCAGCTACATAAGCAGTCTTATACGAAGAAACGGAACGAAATTCAAAGAATACGAACACTATACATAAACATGCGTGGGGTATCCTGTGGTGGCGTACTAGTTCTACGAAGCAACTGAAATTACTGTTATTTGTCCCTGTACTATTTTCATTTCGTAACATAGTATCTACAGTGACTCACTCTTATCGTCATTCATGTAAAAATTACTTGTTGACATCCTCATAATCGTTCGACATTTATTGTTTCTAGCCGGCCTTAGAACCCCGACTCGACGCGCTGAAGGCACACGAAAGCTAAAAAGCGTAGTGTCGGAAATGAAACGAAATATCTCCCTTGTGGCTGAAGCTGACATAGAGACACCAGAGGCAACTCCAAAAAAAACGGAGTCGAACAGAAACTGACTCTGAGTCTGGCAAGTAAGTGGAAATATTTGTAGTGTCTGAGTATAAATAAATCTGCTGTGTCCATTTTTTTAGGTTCGAGTATCAACTTATTCTGTCTCAAGCAATGTATGTTATCTCATAAGTAGTAGAATGTATCAACTAAGTCTTTTCTACACTATTTGGGAAAATGACGCAAAATTTACCCTCAATTATTTGTTGTATTTCAGTTGGTATGTCTGCGGGAAAATTAAATTCAAACTATGTGTTTAGAAGAAATATGTGTGAAGGGGAAGATACAAAAGATATCGTGTGCGTAGCTAAAATACCGTTCTTATGTTTCTTAATTCTTATATCGATGTCCTGTGTGCCTCTCAGGTATCAACGCATGATGTCCGAGTTAAAACATGCCTTTGTTGAGACTTCGGACTACCGGAGAAGACTACAAATTCTGACACTGTCCCCTCTCTCTATTTTTGAGACAATGAAATTCTTCGGCGTGTCTCGTTACATGGTCAAAAAGAGCAGGGAAATAAAGAAAGCTTACGGAATAATACCTCAAGTACCGACAGTGTCCCATGGAAGACGGATTAGTGACTCAGAAAAGGCGAAAATAAAATCCTTCTATGACAGAGACGAAGTATCCAGAATGTGCCCGGGAATGAGAGATCGGGTGATCGAGAGGGACGGAGAAGGAAAGAAAGTCTATGTTCAAAAACGTCTTCTTCTGGGAACAATGCGGGAGATGTTTGTGCTGTACAAGCAAGACGCAAGTAATCCCAGGGTCGGATTCTCCACCTTCGCCACTCTCCGCCCCAGACACTGTGTTCTAGCTGGTAGTCCGGGCACACACAATGTGTGCGTTTGCACCTACCACCAGAATGTCAAGTTGCAGTTGGCAGCACTAGGGGAGCGAAGCGCAACATACAGAGACCTCATGAGCGCAGCAGTCTGCGACCCATCGAAGCGGGACTGCATGATGGAAAAATGTCAGAACTGCCCTGGAGAGGAAGGAATTAGAGAGTAGTTATACTCACTTGACTCCGTGCAAATGGCTTCTGAAGATATTACGTTCAAACAATGGTCAAAATCAGAGAAAGAATCGACGCTTCAGGATTGTGTGGAAAATATAGAGCAATTTGTTGATTCCCTGAGTGAGAAGGTATTTAACCTAACCCGTCACCACCACATCTCCAAGGCTCAAGGGCATTATACAGCAAACTTGAGGGAAAACGCACCAAAGGGGGAAGCCGTAGTCATCGGTGACTTCTCAGAAAATTATACATGCATCGCACAAAATGCTGCTCAGTCGTATCACTGGTCTGCAAAGCAGGTGACTGTACACCCTTTTGTTGCATACTGGACTGAGAATGGAGTCCAGTGCAGTAGAAGTTGTTGTTTTTTAAGTGACGATTTAAAGCACTCCCACGTCATGGTTCATACCATGCAGCACAAACTCGTACCTTGGCTACGCGCCCAAATACCAGGTTTGAAAAAAATACATTACGTATCAGACGGGTGCGGTGGCCAATACAAGAATAAGTTTAACTTTATCAATGTTTGTTATCACGAGATAGACTTTCAAATACCATGTGAATGGCACTTCTTTGCTACCAGCCACGGGAAGAACGCCTGTGACGGGGTTGGCGGCACAGTGAAGAGACGAACATCGCAGGAAAGCTTAAGGAGAGAAGAAAAGGATCAGATCTTGGATCCTCTATCGATGTTCTCTTTTCTAACGCAAGACTTCGCCACCACAATCCATTTCGAGTTTGTCAGTAGAGAGGAGGTCTTTGAAATGTCCAAACGACTGAAACAGCGGTACAGCTCGGCGTTGAAGATCAAGGGCACCCAACGGTTTCATCGCTTTACACCCGTGAACCTGAACACCATGCAGGTGCGAGAGCTCTCTGAAGACAGCGACGGAACAGAGGTGCCCACTGCGACAGCGTAAGGTCAGTTCAGCACAAAGACAGCTCGTGGAGGCGCCAGCTCCCGTATTTCGGTGCATTGTTCTAACTCGGTGTCCGGTGTACATATTTTTACACGCGCTGACAAATGCTTGCTTCCTTTAGCTTCAAGGAGAGTAAAATCGGGCAAATATATCGTCAAAGAGGTAGTATTGATATAGTTCTAACTCGCTAGTGGGAAATGCTTGCTTAGGTCTGATGCAAACAAAAACGTATATTTGAATTGACGCGATAGGCGAGTTCTTTACATGAACGAGGAAACCCACAATTGCTTTTTTGGCTTTCATCAGCCTTCTGAGCACTGTTCCTATTGTATCACCATTTCGTCCCACTACATGTCCAATATACTGTCGGAGCCCCAGCGACGGGTTATTGTCATCCTTTAAAGCACTGTGATGAGCATTAACACGCAGCTGGACAGGGTTTAAGCATAATTGCCCGAGGAGGCTGGAAAACCCTTCATGGCAGAAAAATAACATCGGTGAGCGAGTTACTTGGGGAGAGAACTTCGAAAAGCGGTCCACGATGGTCACGCACTGACTGACCTATAGGCTTACAAAATCCGAAATATATTTCTAAATAGCCATAACCTGCGGTCGCACCAGTTCAACTACATTGCAGACCTAGTTGTGCCATGAAAACGTAATATTACCAGGGTTGTATGTTAAAGTCACTTCAGTAGATCATAGGTCACAGACCAAGGTCAAATAAACATGATCGCAATTGTTGATCCCAGATATTGCGGTCACATGACGTTCCCTGGCAATACGTGTATGATGTTTTGACGTTACAGCTGAGGTCACTGAATGCTAAGTTCTAGGACAGGTCAAAGACCGTGAGTCAAGGTCAAACTCATTGCTCGCCCATTAGTTGTTTCTTTGCAAGCTTCATCGTATGTATGAGGGAAAACGCACCAAATGGGCCTCACAAACTCCGAAATGCGTATTTTTCTAACCCACTTAATTTGCAAGATCTCAGGGGAGGCATTTCGGGACCCCTTCATTGCGTGTTGACGCCAGACCACCCTTCACTGTGCGTGTTAAAAACACAAGAAGATATAAAAAACGGATGTTCTAACCTGTTTTATTGGAAGGAGGAAAGTTCAATCTTCAATTTGAAACATTCCATTTTGAACAAAAAGTGTACCAGAAAATTTTGGGTATGACTTAGGTCAAGGTCAAATCACGAATTTTTTTAGAAGTGACCTAGGGTCAAACGGACTTCGGATTCGAGTTTTACGGCTCATTTTGGACAGGAAAATGTATCTTTAATGCATAGTTCATCCGTTTGTGTGGGTTTTATGGTCACCTAAAAATTGCACCGTAAGCAGATTTTCAAAAAATGCCTAAGGCATAACTCTTAAAGTTTTACTCCGATCGAGCCAAAAGTCTCAGATTCGGCTTTAGGGCCCATGAGAACCCTATAAAGTCATTTTAAAGAAAATCGAAGAGGTACCGTGTAGATTTGCCTTTTGCCTGGTCGATTGGTGCTGGAATTGCCCAGCACTCGGATGTTAAACATGTTTGAGCACATGGATATCGGATGTTTGTAGTACATGGATATTAAACATCCCAGAATATACTTTGTAGCACTCGGTGGGCCCCTTATGTGGTATACATTTCAATTCTATAGTTTCAGCCCGTTTCTTTCTTATGCCACCCTTAAAATTTTTGGAGGTGAGCTTACTTGACCTGCACTGGTGACCTGGCCTAAGATGACCCAACCTTAACCCTCGCCCCAACGGGGGCCATCGATGCCCCCTCAGGTTTTCCGGGATAGCAGAGAAAACGAGGCGCAGCGCCGCGTTTAACCCTCGCCCCAGCGGGGGCCATCGATGGCCCCCTAAGGTTTTTTCGAGATAGCAGAAAAACGATGAAACTCAGCACCGCGGTTGAGGGCTTTATCTCTCACCTCATCATTTTCTCATCATCCCTGAAAATTATTACCCCGGTTCACCCAAAGTCAGGTCACCAGGCGAGGTCAACCAAGGTCACCTCACTTCAACTTTGAAGCTCTATAAGAGCTACATTTCTTTGTCGATCATTTTGAAACTTGCTACACTTCATGACCCTTTTAGGGTCTACAACGTGTATATGCGGGATTTTTTCGATTTCGTGACCTGAGGTCAGGTCACGAGGCGACCTCTCCCATTGGAAAAGTATGGGGAAAAGCTGACTCATGATATAAAAGCCATAAAAATTGCAAACATTCAGCCTGCTCAGAATAGCGTTTTCGGACACCCTTTCACGGATCCCAGGGGTAATATTTGCCCTTTGACTTTTCCAAGGTCATCCAAGGTCACCAGGGGTCAAACAAGTATTTTGACAATACCTTTGACCTAATTAAGCTAGAGCGCTGAAACAAACACCATTGTGTTTGTCTTGTCACTGGCTTTCATTTGATATACGACAAGGTCACTTTCTGACCTTCCGTAACCTCAGGTCATATTAGGTCACGAGGTGACCTCTGGAGGTCAAACCACTGGCGGGACGTCTTTACGTTCCACATAGCGGAAAAATTTCTGGAAATTTCCTATCAAATTTACTTAACCAAATCTCAATAGCTCTTATGACTTAGGAGTTATGCCCAGTTTTCTTAAGCATTGCATATTTGAGTGAAATAGCCTATCGTGACCTTTCTTGACCTCTGGAGGTCAAACCATTGACCTGAGCGCTTAAAAAATTGAAGTAATTTCTTACTGAATTCACGCGAGCTTTCTAATGCACTTTGCAGATTTGCGCTAGCCCCCATATTTTCGGAGTTAGAGGGGGCCATCGATTGCCCCCGGTGGGGCGAAGGTGGCGCCGGACCCCCGGTGGGGCGCGGTTTAAGGACTGTACCTCTCACCCCATAATTTTCCCATCATCCTTCAAATTTTGTACCCCGGGTCACCCAAGGTCAGGTCACCAGGCGAGGTCAACCAAGGTTACCTCACTTCAACTTCTGAGCTATATAAGAGCTACATTTCTAAGTCGATCGATTTGAAACTTCCTGCACTTTATGACTCCTCCAGGGTCTACAAGATGAATATCTGGGATTTTTCGATTTCGTGTCCTGAGGTCAGGTCACGAGGTGACCTCTCCCATTGGAAAAGCATTGGGAAAAGCTGTCTTATGATTTAAAAGTCACAAAACTATTGAAAATACTCGGCTTACTCAGAAAAACGTTCTTGGACACCCATTCACGGATCCCAGGTGCCATATTTGCTCTTTGCCTCCCTGCGGTCACCAGCCTCTCAAGGTCTCTTTGCCTCTCAAGGTCACCAGGGGTCTAAAACTGTATTTTGACAATAACTTTTGACCTAATTGAGCTAGAGAGGCGAATAAAAACCATCGTGTATGTCTCGTCACTGGCTTTCATTTGATATACGGCAGTCACTTTCTGACCTTTCGTAACATCAGGTCATATTAGGCCAAGAAGTGATCTCTGGAGGTCAAACCACTGGCGGGAGGCCATTACGTTTCACATAGCAAAAAAGGGCCTGGCATTTTCATATCAAATGTACTTTACCAGGTTTCAATAGCTCTAATGGCATAAGAGTCATGCCACAGTTTGCTTAAGCATTGCATATTTGAGTGACAATAGCCGATCTTGTCCTAACTTGACATCTGGGGGTCAAACCATTGACCTGAGCGCTTAAACATGCAGGTATTTTCGTACTGAATTCAAGCGAGCTTTTTAATGCATTTTGCAGATTTGCGCTAACCCCCATATTTTCGGAGTTAGAGGGGGCATCGATGACCCCGGTGGGGCAAAGGAGACACCGCACCCCCGGTGGGGCGCGGGTTAAAATTTTGGGGAAAGTTGCGGAAGTGATCAAGGATAAGGTGTGCTGAGTACAGCGGCGTCTCGCACCGCCGTTTTTTCTTGCTGCCGGAAAAATCCGAAGAGGTGCCCAAACACCCCTCACCGGGTCGAGGGATAACACACGTCCCAATGGGAAGGGCGAAATTACCATGCCCTCCTGATTTTTATCAAAGAACACAAAAACGAAGAGACGCAGATCAACGCAACTGACAGTTTCTTTACTCCTGATTTATTTCAAAAATCTTAATTTTTTTCGGTCGGTGTTGCCAGAGCAAGGAACAATTCAAGGTCAAGTGGCCCAAACTCAGAACAAAAATCATGAGTGTGGAGGAGCACCAAAAGATCGTTTACCAGTTGATCAGTAGAGAATTATCATAGGTACTATGATGAGGTCATCAGGTTCTAGGAACAATTGTCTACCAATTTAGATACTTTTGACATAAGGTATGGTCAGTTTTGGTCACCCCATTAAGTATAAGTCAACGGTAAAAGATATTATGAGTTTTTTTAGTAAATACTGCATAGATCAACTTAAAAAACCTCATAACATTTGTTTAACCCCAAACCTGACCATTAATTTGAGCTTTTGAGCATCTGACCTCTCAAAGTTCCTGTGAAGTCATATGAAGATACAGTAATTATTCTTCCAATAACTTTGCATTAAATTCAAATAGTGACTCAATCTTGTGTTATCGTGCTTGTCTTATCCCGGAAAGTTGAACGATACACAACTTAGCTACACAAAGTCACAATGTGACCCTGACCTAGCTACAGGTCAGGCCATTTTTCCAATTTCACCTGACATTATCATATTATGCATCACTCGATTCGTGACAATGAAATGATTCCAATGACGAATAATTTTTATCTAGGTCCGCTTAGAAACAACTGGGGAACCCTATACTGCCCTGTTGGAAGCCTATATAACTTTCTATGACCTCTGGTGGCCTCAATATTGACCTGAGGTAAAAGATAGTACGTATAATTCCTTATTTTTCTCGTCAAGAGGTTTCGGACATCGTCCGTAACTTTTCTTTAGCATTTCCAGGAAATAAGATACGGAGGGGGCGGAATACGTCTCCCCAGTGGGCCACATCACGCCAGGAACTCCAGCAAGGAGCTTGTTAAGCGAAGTTTTCCTTTAGCTGATGAGGGCTAGGTTTGTAACACCTTCTCCCCTACCTTCATGGGCCAGATAAATTTGTCTGAATTGCTAAATCTGAAATAACTGCCACCGTGCCTCATCGTCTGCAATGATGGTGAGCTGAGACGTCGAACTTGCACGGACCAGATTCATGTGATCACCGCCGGTTCAATAGAAGCAGCGGTTAAAGATAACAAACAGCGCTTATAAATATTCCCTGCGTAGTTAAAGCAAATTCAAGTGTCTCTTATTTCAAGTTTGTAGCTTCTCAAGTTCCCGTGATAAGGGAAGGTAAAATTTATTTACGGTCTTTAATCCTTGCCTGACGCGGAGGTTTTTAGCCCACCCGTTTTCCCGGTTTTCAGAATATCTCCTACGTTGTTATATTTAGAGAAGCAAAACTTTTAGCAACTGTCAAACGATAATTGCCTCGTTAAAAGCAAGCAGAAAAAATCATGCATCTGTGACGGGGGCGCTGGGGTCGCGGGGCGCGTCGCTCGGTGCGAGTCGGGCGGTGGCGTCGCCGCTGATGTGGTTGTTGTTGTGCGGGCCGACCTCTCGGTGGTCCGCCGTGGCGGCTGCTCGTGACCGTGACCCGCTCGCTCGCGATGGTGGCGACGTCGCGCCCGCTCCCAGCATCACACTAAATTTTATTTGAGAGAGGTCGTGCTCGTCGCGTGCGCGGTCGGGTGGCGGGCCGAGTAGACGGTGGGAAGTGGACAACGTCGGCTAGCTTGGCCAAATCCTCCAGACGGGCGAGCCTGTGTCCCGACACTCCCACTCAACACCCTTTGGTTCCAGGAAGGGAATACAGCTAGTGCCAAACTTTGTAGCCCTCCCTGGTAGCAGGGGTCCCACCCGCCTCTCGCGATTTTGGGGGCCCGTTTAACCACCCGTACGCCAAGTATTACCCGCATAGGAGCGGCACCGAAACCGTCAATCCTCTCCCCGCCCCTTTAAGTGCCCGCTAACTCTCTTATTTCCCTCGGACCTATCATCATACGTTTACACCCCCCCTTTTTTAACCGATTCTTCCATAGCTACCTTAACTACTTGCCCTTTCGTACCCTCCTATCGTGGTTCTCTGAGCTGCACTGACTTCTCGCCTCAAACATCGTCTATCTCGGTGGGCTATTTCCATGTACCAGGGGTCCAGTCTCTCTGGGAGCGGATTTGTTTTGTCTACGCCAGCACTTTTCAGCTTTGTTAACCCCTAAATCAGTCCCCTACCTTAATACCCTCCTCCTCTTTTTTCTGTCACGTCACCCGTTCCGGCGTGTACTCTCATTGTCAGATCCGGAACGAATGCCCTCAGTAAACATTCTCACCACCGGGGCCTTACGCTAAGCATGCACTCACAAATCACCTTGACCTAGGGCCATTCTTTCTCGCGCCTCTCACTTGTTCTAAAAATTCTGAGTCCCTCCCCAATTTCATATCCCTCCCGGTGTTTCCGAGACCTGACGGCTAGAGCCCCGTTGGCCAACGCGAGCGGTATTTAGAAGGTTACACTCCTCCTATCCGTGATCGTGGTAGGGTCTTATTTATTCGTGAAAGGGCGTGCATAGAGGATGGCCGGTTCGGCCCCATCTAAGCCCCATCAACCAATTAGGCCGGGCTGCACATCCCCCGGCAGAAAGAAGTGGGCGAATTCACCTGGGGCTATGCTTACGCTTTGCTACCGTTTGCGGGCGCAACCGATGGAGGGGCGCGAGTGGTGGGATCCCCGGTCAGTCAGACCGGTACGACCTGCTACCTGCAGGCCGCTCTAAGGCACCAAACGTTCCTCGTTCTATGCCCTGTCACTCACCCACCGCCAGTTACTCACGCACACTCACACCGGCGGCCGCAGCTCCCAGGGCTTGGCTGGGGCCCAACAGGAGGTAACTCAGCTCCGCCCCTCCCCGATGATCCAGTGCTCCTCCTTCCCGCCTTATTTTCTCCCTAAACAGAAACTTACTAAACGCTGGCTGCGTCAAATCCCGCCTGCACGGACCATGCTAGTGGATGCGTCGCTGAGCCGTTGCCCCTAGGGCTTGGAGGTCACGGACATGGGACCACCGGAATGACCGAGTTCCGGCTTTTAATTTTACTAGCCTCCGGGCGTTCACGCCCTAGTCTACTCGCAAGTAACTTCCTAGCGTGGGGAGCCTCCCTAGGCTCGGTCCTTCCTCGGACCCTACCCGCCCACGAGTCCCACACTGACCGCCCGTCCCTCACGTCGGCTCCCCCATGGCCCAGCCAGAGCCATGAGTCGACGCCTGCCACGCCCTTTCCGGCTAGGCTATCCCACAAATTGACAGCGTACCCCCCGTCACGAAAAAAACTTCCTCCGTTACGGCGGAGCCCGACTGATCCTCCTATCTTCATCGTTTCTGCCTAGTAAGTGTGTAACAAAACGACTGACATCAATCTCCGACGTCCCACGTCCCCCTTTTTTGTGCGATCGGTGCTTCGTGGTTCAGACCAGAAAGTTCCGACAGCGGACAGCGTAGCCAGAGGGAGCCCGTAGGCTCAAAGTCTAGAAGGATGGTACCGGGTTAGTAAGACGGGCGGGCGAAGTGATGTAGAGTGAAGGTCGGTTCAAGGGCAATCACAGTGCACGTTTCGGCGCCTCCGTGACCCCCAGGAAGAGGAGAGCGTCCATGACTCTCTTTCGGGAGCCAATGGGCCCGAAGGCTAGAATGATAGTGCCGGATTACTGAGGCAGGCGATTAAAGTGATGTAGAGTGAAGGTCGGCTCAAGGGCAATCACAGTGCACGTTTCGGCGCCTCCGTGACCCCCAGGAAGAGGAGAGCCGGCCTGACTCTCTTTCGGGAGCCAATGGGCCCGAAGGCTAGAAGGATAGTACCGGGTTGCTAAGACAGGCGGGCGAGGTGATGTAGAGTGAAGGTCGGTTCAAGGGCAATCACAGTGCACGTTTCGGCGCCTCCGTGACCCCCAGGAAGAGGAGAGCCGCCATGACTCTCTTTCGGGGCCAATGGGCCCGAAGGCTAGAATGATAGTGCCGGATTACTGAGGCAGGCGATTAAAGTGATGTAGAGTGAAGGTCGGCTCAAGGGCAATCACAGTGCACGTTTCGGCGCCTCCGTGACCCCCAGGAAGAGGAGAGCCGCCATGACTCTCTTTCGGGAGCCAATGGGCCCGAAGGCTAGAATGATAGTGCCGGATTACTGAGGCAGGCGATTAAAGTGATGTAGAGTGAAGGTCGGCTCAAGGGCAATCACAGTGCACGTTTCGGCGCCTCCGTGACCCCCAGGAAGAGGAGAGCCGGCCTGACTCTCTTTCGGGAGCCAATGGGCCCGAAGGCTAGAAGGATAGTACCGGGTTGCTAAGACAGGCGGGCGAGGTGATGTAGAGTGAAGGTCGGTTCAAGGGCAATCACAGTGCACGTTTCGGCGCCTCCGTGACCCCCAGGAAGAGGAGAGCCGGCCTGACTCTCTTTCGGGAGCCAATGGGCCCGAAGGCTCGAAGGATAGTACCGGGTTGCTAAGACAGGCGGGTGAGGTGATGTAGAGTGAAGGTCGGTTCAAGGGCAATCACAGTGCACGTTTCGGCGCCTCCGTGACCCCCAGGAAGAGGAGAGCCGCCATGACTCTCTTTCAGGAGCCAATGGGCCCGAAGGCTAGAATGATAGTGCCGGATTACTGAGGCAGGCGATTAAAGTGATGTAGAGTGAAGGTCGGCTCAAGGGCAATCACAGTGCACGTTTCGGCGCCTCCGTGACCCCCCAGGAAGAGGAGAGCCGGCCTGGCTCTCTTTCGGGAGCCAATGGGCCCGAAGGCTAGAAGGACAGTACCGGGTTACTAAGACAGGTGGGTGAGGTGATGTAGAGTGAAGGGCGTTTCAAGGGCAATCACAGTGCACGTTTCGGCGCCTCCGTGACCCCCAGGAGAGGAGAGCCGGCCTAACTCTCTTTCGGGAGCCAATGGGCCCGAAGGCTAGAAGGATAGTACCGGGTTGCTAAGACAGGCGGGTGAGGTGATGTAGAGTGAAGGTTGGTTCAAGGGCAATCACAGTGCACGTTTCGGCGCCTCCGTGACCCCCAGGAAGAGGAGAGCTGGCCTGACTCTCTTTCAGGAGCCAATGGGCCCGAAGGCTAGAAGGATAGTACCGGGTTGCTAAGACAGGCGGGTAAGGTGATGTAGAGTGAAGGTCGGTTCAAGGGCAATCACAGTGCACGTTTCGGCGCCTCCGTGACCCCCAGGAAGAGGAGAGCCGGCCTGACTCTCTTTCGGGAGCCAATGGGCCCGAAGGCTGGAAGGATAGAAAAGGCACGGCCATGGCACATAGGATAGCGTTTGAATAATTCTTACGTCTTTATTGTACTATGCCATGTGCGATTGAGAGGACGAAATGGTGTTGAAGGGAGCTTGGTCCGAACCACGTTGCACGACTGCGCTGCGTTGACAGCCCCTCTTCCCTTGCTTGGAACCTTTGGAGGCATATGGGCGTCTCCAAATGCTATTCGCGGTTTTGAGTGTGCTTCAGCCTATCTTGAGCGGCATGTTTGCGTGAGGTTATAGGCTCATCCGCACCTACCCCAAAACTTCTTAAAACTGCACCGATTGGTACTCAAATAATTATGGGCGCGCGCCCGGGCCCGCCAGTCACCCCCTTTCGTGCCCCCGAGAGAAATCCTAAATCCGTTGCTGCCACCAACCGAATCCCGTCGTAAGGATTTACTGCTGTCCTGGTTTCCCGACAGGCACGCAAGCCCCTCCCTTCCTGCCTGTATGCGCCAATGGGGGGCCGCCCGGCCCCCGGAGAGGCGGGACTTATCCCCTGACATGGCGGCGCATGCACTCACTCAGTCATATCTTAACCACGGCATAGTGCACTTTGCAGACAAGGACTGACCTAGATTTAGTTTACGGCTTGAATTGCCCGACCTAACCTATTTTGCCCTGCACATCCCACTTGCGACTGGGGTGAGGCGAATGGACAATTCTAAAACTCTCGGTCCCAACAGCCAGCATTCTAAAAATAAATCACACTGTAAAAAATTTGTACACCGTTGGTGCAAGCACAGACGGATATCAAGTGTCAAGAAATCATAGCAGCACCATGTTGTCGTGATGTTCCGAGTCATGTGGTATGCTTGGTGCTGTCCCAGCGCTTTAAAAGGCACAGCTACGCCTCATACATCTATCGGGAGTAAGGCTGCACCCTTCAACCGAACAACATCAACGAATATTTACCAGAGTGCAGGCGAGATAACTTAAAAGTGCAACCTAAAACGCTCGAGTTGTATTGTGAACTATTATAAACGATCGCCTAAAAGCGAGGCGTGTAACGTTGCACCTTTTAAGGGTGCAACGCGGCACGGTTAGGCTCACGCGCGTCGGTGGTTTTACTGCACGTGCATCACTTCCACTCGCGTCTCCCCACTTTGGTTCAGGACGCGACACGGAGCGGATGGGCTCTGAGCTATACTGCTATTATATTTTTTCGACCAGTTATTGATTAGGATTTAACAACGCAAGCTCCAACCCTGTTGTAGGGATTTCGGGTGGCGGATCATCGAGTTATTTAGTAGTGCTGCTTGGACTTAAGCCTTGGCGCCTTACTGAGCAAGAGAGCCCAACACCACCGAGTAATTTTGCGCATTTTACCTGCCAAGTGACCACGAGGACATTGGCAGGTATTCTGCCTTACCAAGAGGATGAAATAAGGCAAGGCAACCTGAACCTACGGTACTTGACCACTAACACCATGGCAGTGCATGGAAATAATTGACTTTGAATTACCTACTTTCCCCAATTGTTTAGATCGTCTTACCAGGACGGTCTTCACCAGTGGCGGATCTAGACTGGTTATTTGAGGGGTGGAAATGTCCCCAAATCGTGTAAAAATTTTTTTGAAGAAATTCTGGCAAAAGTGTGGTTTGCAGGGAGATTGCCGTTTTGCCTCCCTCCGCCCCCCCTGGATCGGCCAGAGTCATTATGGGTTTGAGTGGACGGGGGAATGGTGGGGCTCATGTACGTTTTGAAAAATAGCCGATAGTAAACTATGCTCTCCTCAACAAACAGAAATAAAATAGTTTCGGGTAGGATATTAATTTTTCCTGCTTCTTTTCCTACAAAGAGCGATCAAGCATCTGGCGCCCATGCTGCTTCGTGGCATTCCCGAAAGGCCTCAGCGTATACGCAGATCCATCTGGGGCACGTGATCATGGGGGCACGTGAGACCTTCAAAAATATGTACGACAAACTACAATACATTGGGAAGACCGGGGCTGGTTGCATCCCAGATTGGGCACTTCTATGCAATGCATATTTTCTCAAATTTTAATTAGGGACCGAAGAAGGGAAGGGGCAATATCAGGACTCAAGGGGGTATGTTTCATTAGTAGAAAGGGGACTTTTGGTTCCTGCTGTGCACAATAATTACCATGCTCGGTAAATATTTTTTAGCGGAAACGTAAAATACCCAATATTTAACTTTGCCACCACCTGAATTTTCATGCACCTCTTGTGTATAGCAGCCTGCCCCAAGATATAATTTTGCCTGCCCCGCAGCCAGGGCAGTTTGCAGCAGCTGCATGTGTATTTTTGTAAGATCACCATTGTCGTATACATCACGGCTAATGAAGGCCACTTTTATCCCCCAGCTGCCCTTACACTTCTTGGCATATCATGCTATGCCCAAAGTGTATGCGTTTCTCCCAATCTCCCTCCCTCTACCTAAAATTCTGAACAAGCTGCCTCAAACCAGCAAATTTACCAAAGGGCTGCCCTTACGATCTCGTCAAAACCTGTAATAGTTTGCAATCTAGAATTTAAGCTACCCCAACCATCTGGTCAAGTCTCCTGACATATGCTGCAGATTGGTTAAACGAACCAAAAATAGGGCACAGACACATGCACACATTGATGGCATGCTGAGATGTTATTTTCAAACATAATTTTATTAGCTCTTTGCCCCCCCCCAGTTTAGATACGTAGCCCCTATCCTCATGGCATTGTATGAGATAAATGCTTTAGAAAAACCCTTTGCCCCTTCCAGTGCCGGGCACGCGATCCAAAAATAAGTGGTTTGCTATCGCTATTCCGCGATAGAAAAATGACGTTCCACGATCGTGGAATATTTGTTTAAATTTAAATAAAAACTCTGCAATTTTTTATTCTGCGATCTGTATTATGTTTGTGGCTGGAGTCCTTCATTATTCTACATATCCATTTGACCTCACTTGTTCATTTATTCAAAAAAGGGTCTTAATATGATAACTGAAATAGTACTGATTGCTTATTTTAATCCTTCTTTGTTTCAGGTGGCAGCGCAAAGGCAAGAGGAGAGCCAAATTCCCGGTACTTCATCAGAAGTTTCCGCCCCTAAACCGCGTGGGGGCGGGAAAAGTGGCGCTATTCCTGCATCAGCAAGTTTTTTGACGGAAGGTTAACCAAGGTTTAGCGGTGGCTGTTCAGGTCCACGTGGTGAAGCTGATAATGAGGCTATAGGCCCAGTGGAGGGCATTCCACGAGGCCTGCGGTGCGGTGCAGAGGCCGAATAGCAGGACAGAAACGGGCCGGATACGTGTTTGGGTTATGTGATCAGTGTGGTTGGAGTATTTGCTTCGAGTTTTGTCGTAATATCGCTAATACAAGACTACCGTTATTTGCAGTGTTACCTCCGAGTCGTTCCATGCAAGACAGTTTCGGAAAGGTCATGTAAAGGCCTGAAACAAAGCATATGGTTTTGGAAGCGCGCGTGATTGTACAAATCTTGCTTTCTACCGGGGAATGTTATTCCATCTCCGAATTCAGAGATTCGTTACATGTAACGAATTTTAGTTCTGCAGAACAAAAATCATGGTCGTTGCTGGAAACAGTGCAGGTCAGCACTGGAAGTGTTACGTCACACTCTTGAGCGAGCAGAAACGCACGAAAGGTATGATGATACACTTAAAAGAAGCTCAGGGCAGCACTGGAGCAGTGCAACGTTACACTTCATAGGTGACCAGTAAAGTACGAAAGGTTTTACGATACACTGATAAGCAGAGCAAGCTAGCACTGGAGAAGTGCTACGTTACACTCTTTTGACCAACGGTAACGCATCAAAGGTGTTACAAGGCACGGTTTAGGAGCGTCGGTACACTGGATACCAGTGCATGTTACACCTTTTAGGTGAACGTATGTCCGTTTAAAAGGTCCGTTCTCCCTCCACGCTTTAAAGGTGCGTTGTTGCACCAAAGGTGTACAAATTTTTTACAGTGCAGACAACCAAATGTTGCGTCTTTGCTTTAAAAAGAAGGAAAACGCTCCAGAACCCTTGAACTTAGCACCAGCGCCGAGGATTGGTTTTAAGCTTAAGCCTTGGCTTCTACTATTTAAGATCATATTTACTTTGCTTTGTATCTGTAACGGGGTTTCTCGGGAAACGGGGTTTTTCCGCTTCTTCTGGGCCGGGCACCGGTGTTGTTGGTGCGTAGCAGTTCCCTCCACCACCCGTTACGGAATATTTAGGAGACAGGCGATGCGGTCAGGAGCTGGGCGCGCCTCCAGGACCGTTAGCGAGACACATAAGACACGCAGGTACAACAAACAATGAGCCATTTCATGCACATAGCCAAATGAGCTCCCAATGTATGAGCCAACATGCGTATACCCCCCCTTTTTGGTGATTTTAGAATATTCGCGTTAGGCCAAATAAATATCTGCGTAAATTAACATCTTAGTGCCGCCGGCCCCGGAGCGCTCCTTCCCAACTAACCCGCATAGGAGCGGTGTCGGGGACCGACTATGTCTCCTGAATTTATGAATAATACGTAGCTTCCTCCCTGTCCGAAACAATAATAAACGCCAGTTTCCACCGCTAAGTTTACGGGGCACGCCTCATCAATCGCACATAGGGAGCTCCTCACCTCCGTAGGCTCTCCCCAATCGCAAAGGCCCGGATTGGTGGCAATCGGGGGTCCCCGATATCAAAATATCCCCTCCGCTACTATGTACCCCATGGTAAATTGCATAGCCACAGATGTCTAATCATCGTTAAAACGTATATCGATACAGTGTGCATAGCGATGGGATCCAGGGCCGCCCCAACCTCGACGTGGTATCCAAAGGGAAACATGATTTTTGCGGTCGAGCCCTACCGCTGAAAGGCCGATCTCCGTCGACGCGACCGACCGTGTTTCCCCCCTTATAAAATATAAAATGCGTAACAATCGAGTGTAATCGTCATTACGACTCGTCTTTCTTGAGGGAACAATCTCGGTCGATTGCGCCAATATGGGTCGCCACCCATACCGGTCCGGGAGTAGTCGTCACTCCCCCGGCCTCCACCTCATTCATCTTCACCGGAATAGCCTGACGGCTACGCCAGTACGAGCTGCCACCCGTACCGGTCCGGTGGGGAACACCATCCCACCGGCCTCCGGACTTATCTTCATCTTCACCGGAATAGCCTGACGGCTACGCCAGTACGGGCCGGAGCCCATACCGGTCCGGTGGGAATCACCATCCCACCGGCCTCCGGACTTATCATCATCTTCACCGGAATAGCCTGACGGCTACGCCAGTACGGGCCGGAGCCCATACCGGTCCGGTGGGAATCACCATCCCACCGGCCTCCGGACTTATCATCATCTTCACCGGAATAGCCTGACGGCTACGCCAGTATGGGCCGGAGCCCATACCGGTCCGGTGGGAATCACCATCCCACCGGGCTCCGGACTTATCATCATCTTCACCGGAATAGCCTGACGGCTACGCCAGTACGGGCCGGAGCCCATACCGGTCCGGTGGGGAACACCATCCCACCGGCCTCCGGACTTATCTTCTTTGTCTTCTTTGTGGCAGTCGTCACATCGAGAGGCTCCCCGGCTCGGCAGCGCCGTAGGGGCCTCCCCGTCCGATGTGCTTGACGCCGACTGAAGGTGCCGTCGCCCGTCTTCAGCCCATCAGCGAGAGTCGTCACTGCTCCTGGAATCTTCTAAGCTCTTCTTCATCGCGCACGGTGCGCTTTTCGCCCGGTCCGGTCGTCACCTCCTGGACCTTAATTGATGTCTGAACAGAGTGGGACGGCCAGTCTGTTCAGGGGCTCTAACTAGTTTTTGTTCGACTCTCCACTCACCTCTAATATGGCATGGCCCCTTGGATGACGTTTCGGGGTCGTATTTCATGGGTTCACTGGGTTTATCCCCCTTTTTGAAATGAGTTACCACAGAGCACCACGCACCTCTGGCCAAGGTGCCCACCGGCCTTAAACTAGCACATCCGTGTCTCCATTCGAACAAACACGCACACTCCTTCAATCACCATTCATCCATTCCCCATCCTAATGGCCAGCCCCACAACAATGTTGCTAGTAAATTTCTCCCTCCCGTACCCTTCGGTGGGGGATGCTCCTCGTGGGACACTCTGAAAAAACAGCTACCTTTCCGGGAGCTTCGCCCTCCGCAGAATTTCGTAACCTTGTCGAGGCCAGAAAGCGTTGAAAGTTCGGCCTCTCCATTATATGTATTCCCCTTTTTGGCGCTCGGATTTGGATCAGAGGCGGAAGAGCCCCACCTCTCCTTTTTCGAGACGTGGCAAGACCGCCGAAAAGCCACCTTAGACGTGGAGATTTGGGTGCCATGCTCACATCATTAGGTGATTGGATACGCCGTTAATTGTTTTAGAAAAATCCTTTCCACCCCGGCCCTGGTCCATGCTATGCAACTTCAATGCTGATACCTCTCACCTAGTCCTAGCATCGTTATCTGCTCGCGATAGCCTTCACTAAAATCCTATCTAAGTGGCCTCACGTCTAATGTGCCCAGGCCTGGACAAGTCATTAAAATTTTATCCGATCCCTTCAAAAGATGGTGTCAAGTTTACGCGGACAT
The DNA here is from genome assembly GCA_034440635.1 of Lepas anatifera. Taxonomy (NCBI): domain Eukaryota; kingdom Metazoa; phylum Arthropoda; class Thecostraca; family Lepadidae; genus Lepas; species Lepas anatifera. The sequence continues at coordinate 344,230 of JAOTON010000041.1, forward strand.
TTTCCACTGCAGTGCGCGCCAGTGATTATGCATCCATCTAACAGTTCGGTAATTTAGTAGCATTCGGGTGGGACACACAGATAATTTCCGTTAAGTTACAATTTCGAATTAACAGCTGACGTTTCGCTTAAACTTACCCTCATCAGTGTATTGAAATAATTGCATCGTACAGAAATCACCGTCTAGAACAACGATCAGGTTTCCGAATCCAGCCCGTCAGATGTGATCACCGAAAGTGACTACAGGCTGTGGAAGATGTCTGGTTGATTTTTTGTAACGTTACCCTAAATACAGTCACCGAAAATAATGTTTCCCTCAAAACTTATTCAAGCAAAAAAAAAAACAGTGGCGGGCGAAGTTTGGACCTAAACAGCCAGACTCCCCGTTCGCATGTTTTTTTTTCCAAATTTGAATTCGACGTTCTCTGGATGGTATTCCTATACGCATATACCTATCCCTTCCCATTATCCAGGGAACCCACCTGTGGTTCAGGCATTGTACGATATTGTATGAATGAAAATGCCGGATAAGCGCGAAATTCCTAACCCTGGACACAGCTGTCATCTTTGTTTAATCCTCCCCCGAAGTGGACTGACTGAGCACTCCGCTAATTGCTGATGACCCACGCGACTGACTGGCGGCGTGACCGCACGGGCACTAATACATCCGTTAAGGTCGAAATCATACCCGAAAAATATATGATTCTAAAGTTGATAACTTGCGCTCTCGATTCGAGGCCTAATTACCCCAATCGCGTACCCTGCGCCGCCGCCCCGTCTCCATTCCTCCGACAGTGTACTCGATCAAAACAGGCCACCCTGCGAACCCGCTCTGTCCAGCCGCCTGGGCGGATGGCGAGCACGGCGCCCGAGGGCACAAACACCCCTCCCGGAGCGCCGGGCGACGGTATCTGGCAGGCGCGAGACGGTCACGCGGCCGGCGCCAAGACGCGGTCAGTCGGCCGGATCTAAAAGCGGGGCTTTATTTTCCTTTCCCAAAGTGTAATTTTTATTGCATGTTCGGGGCTCTGAATCAAAAACGTGGAATTTGTTTTATTGCCGAAATGGGGTGATTTCGAAGGACACCTTCAGGATTCAAAGGGTGGTCCGACCTGTGCGCTCACTTTCAAACTAAAAATCGTGCGGACATTTAACCCAGGAGGCTGTGAGTGAGACAAAAATAGGCCAGAAACGATTTCTCAACAACATCTTTATTATACCCAACAATCTTCATAGCGCCCTAGCATTTTTAGGACAAAATTCCTTACGATTATGAAACCCCTTTAAACTATGCCCGTAATGTGACCCGTCCTTACTCTGCAGATATGGTAACAATGTCTGCGTTTCATCTCCCAATTATTGTCGTCACTGCCCCGCTCATCCCAGCCTGAACCCATCGGGGAGCGTTACAACAGTGGCGACCGAGTTCGGCCGCTCCCCTTCTGCGACGACCGTGCCCGCGTGGAAAGGGGGGGAGAGACGCACAAATACGCGCAAACAGCCATTTAGAGCGGTGGCGATCTACAACAGAAACGAGGGTGACCCGCTTTTCTCGCGACTGGACGACTGGCGGACGTGTGGAGCGCAGAGCCGTCCCTGCTTCATACTGGGTTTTCCGGTTTTTGCGGTGCACCGGTATGGAGAAGAAACTAATCAACCTTCCAGAATTTCGGCTAAACTTGAAGTTCATCTCTAAAAATTAATCAAGAGGAGAAACGTAATCGTACGAAAATAGTTGGTTCACATAATTTGTCACTTATAGCCATAGTAAAATCTGGAATAAATTACACCCTCGGCCTAAGAAAGTTTAGAAGCGTGTACGAACATGTTTCCTTTAATCACCTTCTATTTATACTATAACGTCCGAACCTCACAACGTTAAAAACAGAAATTGGTACGATAAGAACGGAAGCACTATCCAGCGTTGCCGCGTAGAACTGGTTCTAGTAACAGGCGCCATCTTGTCACCTGCTCATATCCGTATAACTCATACTGATTCGCTGCTAATTTCTATTGCCCCTTTTTGTCTGAACTGCCGATTTAATTCTAGCATGAAATATCTCGATACGGTTTGCAAATACTAATTTAAACAATGTAATAATTCCACGAGACCCTGTTCCCAAACAAGAATTATGGGAATACACTGACGTTCGATAAATACATAATGATGATTACTCCAAAAGTCGCCCGATAAAACTTAAGTTGAGTGGATTTCGACACACACAAATGTCGCAGCCAATTTCCAGCCGCAAACGTAGTCTGAATTGCATGATTAGCCTGCGTTTTGGCGCCCATGAAAAAAACATTCATAAGGAGAAACCAACGTACCCAATATGTAGTGTGATGTTCTGCTAACGAAAGCATCGAAGTATTCCTCTGTTCACCTGTCGGCTAAATTTACTTTACATATGAATACGCTGGCCGTGAATGAAAAAAAAGTTGCATGACGTTGGAAATTCTGTCCTCAGCTATGAACTTGTAAGATTCCGAAAGATTTATTAAAACATATGGGAAGCAGTAATTGCTATTCTGTGGAAGAACCATAGAACTCTGTCCAGGCATTCTATAAATTTATATACAACAAATTACCCTCCGTTAGACCATATTCCGCTCAGCTCGTTATATTTCATTTCGCCCTTTCTCCCAAACTTTCAGCTGCATCTGCGAATCAGTAGACATTCTGGAAAATTCTCCATACCCTATATTTGTACACGTTTCTCGAGCATGTCACACATGTTAGCGGAATCATTTTAGTACACTAGCAAAGGGGCAAATTGGAATCGAGTTATCGTTATTTTGGCGCCACTGTCCCTTCGTTCTCAAGCAATTCCATAATTTGGCACACTCCTAACTAATCTTGCCGGCTCACAGATGCCTGCCGCGGCATACACTCACATAATGTCCTCCCCTGCCCTGATTTTCCTGATGTTAACAATTTAAACAATGCATGTCCTTTGGCTCGGTGGGAGAGAGGAAATAAATTTTGAATTTTGAAGAAACGGCTCATCGTTTCTTGTACTCACATGGCTGCTGTGTCAGCGCTGGCGCGTCCTCCCAGCCTGCCCTCCGGCGTGTATCCCCTGGAGCCAAGCCTCCTTCCTCTACGGCCTCCGCACCACGAGTCCTTCTGTTTCCCCTCTCTTTACCCCTCTCTGGGATCCAGACACCTCTCTACTGAGCCCTCATTGGCTCTCCTCCCCGCGTCTGCTATCCCCGAGCAGGGGTGCGGGTCTCTGCTCTGGTCACCACTCTCTTGTGACCCATTTACCGCCGCCTTCAGCGGCCAAAACCATGTGAACCATGGCATCCCAAAGGCTCCAACCCACGGGTGGAGGCCAAAAAGTCGGTTGTTCCAGGGGCGCTATCTTAGCTGAGGCCTGAGACTCAGTGCTGCATCAGCATCATGTGAGCACCCAAAAAAGGGGGACCGAGTACGGTACCTCAGCTGGAACTGGGAACAAGGGGGAACCAATTTGTCACCTCCAGTGTGCGGCATATCCGCAGCGCTGGGCCTGAAGGGGGGGGTGCTGTTTACCTCCCTCACCGAGCCAATGGAACAGATGGCGTCTACGCAGCTAAAATAGAAACTTAGGACTGCATCGGCACAGCATATTAACATCAGCATATATACACAGAAAAGGCGAGCGAGGCAAAAAATGCACTACATCGAAAAAAATGTCGCTACATTTCAAAACCATTCTTCTTTGGTTCACGCCCCCGTGAACCTCTGTAGACCTCCGATTGCAGGTACCACAGTGTCACCTCCTCGTTACTGTAGGTCACGGTGGGCACCGACTTAGTGGGCACCGACTTGGTGTGCACCTGCTCGAAGTCAGCCAGCATCAGCTCTCACAGTGTGTTGATGAGAAGATTCCGAGGCTTCAGGTTTCGTTGTAGTTCCTGGTGTTGTGGGCAGTAGGGTAACCCCCACAGCAGCTGGTGTAGGAACGATTTAATGTTGTTCGCACCCCTGGCATTGTTGTAATCCTCCGTGTGGTGTTTGAAGTCCCTCTCGAGGTTGTCGATCGCCAACGCCCTGGAGCTGCTGGTGCTGTAGACGTGCAGGGTCACAGCCAGACTTGTTGATGACTCAATTTTTTGTCGACTCAACTCTGACTCACGGAAATTGTGAGTCGACTCAAAGTCGACTCCGACTCTGAGCCGCGGCTCAACAGGTCTGTTCACAACGTTGGCGTGCTCCCGTCTTCTGAGCGGCGATATCTCCCGGACGGCGGTGCAAGGTGCGCCCTCTTCGTGCTGTAACCGAATCTCATTCGGCGCAATGACCCTATTCGGAATCAAACGAGATTTGCACTTGTAGACGGTGGCGTAGGTCCTCCCGAGTAGTTTTTCCAGTTGAAGTAGGTGTCCTGCTGGTTGAAGCAGACCTCAGAGAACGACTGGCGGCGAATAGCGCGCGTCATAGAGCCGTTCAGCGCCGGGCTCCGATACAGCTTCTGGAGAAACGACTCCGGCGGGTGCAGGTCGGCCGACAGCGAAACCTGCTTGTTGAACTCGTTGGAGCAGGGCCGCCGCTACCGGTTCCGGCGCGGCGGTGGCTTGACGTATTCTGGACTGGTGATTTCATCTGAGGCCTCACTGGCCTCCTCCTACTCGCCGTCCGAGCCGATCCGATGGTGGGCGTACACCACGCCCGATAAACCTCGGAGAAGAAGCCTCTGCGGATGTTCTCCGTGATGAAAACGTCCTGCCTGCTGAGCTGGGCCACAGTCAGTTTCAGACTCTAACAGCTGGTGCCTGCGATGTGCGTCCTCTCATCTTCACTGGAAGGGTACAGGTGTCCGGCCGCGAGGTGTCCGCTGGCAGGACGCGCCTACCATCACTGCTGGCTAGACTTGATGTGAGCTTCCACTGTTCGAAAAAAGAGGCTGCTGGAGCCACCACGGTCGCTGGATGTCCTCGGCGGTCAACGTGGTGTGTTCCGCCTCAAGGTGCTGATGCTGTTTCGTAACCAGCAAGCAATCGAAACACTTTTTGTCCTTTGCGAGGCTCAGGTCTGCTAGCAGCAAAAGATTGGCGCCGGTGAAGCGTCCTGGCCACAAAGCGCTGCCACCAGTGGTTGCATCACGGTTGCACAGCGGTGCACCGGGAAAATATGGCGGTGCAGCAGGCCCATTAAGCAAAATATTGGTGTCAGTTAGCGGTACACCAGAGTCTTGTATCGATGCCTCAATCCTAATAGCGTTGCATCAAGGCTACCTAGCGATGCATCAGGGCATGACATCGCTAAGCCGCCCACTGAGGCTGATAGGTGGAACTGTCTTAGCGCAGCTCAGAAGCTGAGAGCCACCGGAAGGAGGTGGAACCGTTGGCCAGCTTACCAGAGGTTCGGCGGTCCGGACATCTGACGAGAAGGTTAACCCAGTCCTGACTGCATGCCAGTCCCTGTTCGGGCGCCAATTCTGTAACGGGGGTTTCTCGGGAAACGGGGTTTTTCCGCTTCTTCTGGGCCGGGCACCGGTGTTGTTGGTGCGTAGCCGTTCCCTCCACCACCCGTTACGGAATATTTAGGGAGACAGGCGATGCGGTCAGGAGCTGGGCGCGCCTCCAGGACCGTTAGCGAGACACATAAGACACGCAGGTACAACAAACAATGAGCCATTTCATGCACATAGCCAAATGAGCTCCCAATGTATGAGCCAACATGCGTATACCCCCCTTTTTGGTGATTTTAGAATATTCGCGTTAGGCCAAATAAATATCTGCGTAAATTAACATCTTAGTGCCGCCGGCCCCGGAGCGCTCCTTCCCAACTAACCCGCATAGGAGCGGTGTCGGGGACCGACTATGTCTCCTGAATTTATGAATAATACGTAGCTTCCTCCTGTCCGAAACAATAATAAACGCCAGTTTCCACCACTAAGTTTACGGGGCACGCCTCATCAATCGCACATAGGGAGCTCCTCACCTCCGTAGGCTCTCCCCAATCGCAAAGGCCCGGATTGGTGGCAATCGGGGGTCCCCGATATCAAAATATCCCCTCCGCTACTATGTACCCCATGGTAAATTGCATAGCCACAGATGTCTAATCATCGTTAAAACGTATATCGATACAGTGTGCATAGCGATGGGATCCAGGGCCGCCCCAACCTCGACGTGGTATCCAAAGGGAAACATGATTTTTGCGGTCGAGCCCTACCGCTGAAAGGCCGATCTCCGTCGACGCGACCGACCGTGTTTCCCCCCTTATAAAATATAAAATGCGTAACAATCGAGTGTAATCGTCATTACGACTCGTCTTTCTTGAGGGAACAATCTCGGTCGATTGCGCCAATATGGGTCGCCACCCATACCGGTCCGGGAGTAGTCGTCACTCCCCCGGCCTCCACCTCATTCATCTTCACCGGAATTGCCTGACGGCTACGCCAGTACGAGCTGCCACCCGTACCGGTCCGGTGGGGAACACCATCCCACCGGCCTCCGGACTTATCTTCATCTTCACCGGAATAGCCTGACGGCTACGCCAGTACGGGCCGGAGCCCATACCGGTCCGGTGGGAATCACCATCCCACCGGCCTCCGGACTTATCATCATCTTCACCGGAATAGCCTGACGGCTACGCCAGTACGGGCCGGAGCCCATACCGGTCCGGTGGGAATCACCATCCCACCGGCCTCCGGACTTATCATCATCTTCACCGGAATAGCCTGACGGCTACGCCAGTATGGGCCGGAGCCCATACCGGTCCGGTGGGAATCACCATCCCACCGGGCTCCGGACTTATCATCATCTTCACCGGAATAGCCTGACGGCTACGCCAGTACGGGCCGGAGCCCATACCGGTCCGGTGGGGAACACCATCCCACCGGCCTCCGGACTTATCTTCTTTGTCTTCTTTGTGGCAGTCGTCACATCGAGAGGCTCCCCGGCTCGGCAGCGCCGTAGGGGCCTCCCCCGTCCGATGTGCTTGACGCCGACTGAAGGTGCCGTCGCCCGTCTTCAGCCCATCAGCGAGAGTCGTCACTGCTCCTGGAATCTTCTAAGCTCTTCTTCATCGCGCACGGTGCGCTTTTCGCCCGGTCCGGTCGTCACCTCCTGGACCTTAATTGATGTCTGAACAGAGTGGGACGGCCAGTCTGTTCAGGGGCTCTAACTAGTTTTTGTTCGACTCTCCACTCACCTCTAATATGGCATGGCCCCTTGGATGACGTTTCGGGGTCGTATTTCATGGGTTCACTGGGTTTATCCCCCTTTTTGAAATGAGTTACCACAGAGCACCACGCACCTCTGGCCAAGGTGCCCACCGGCCTTAAACTAGCACATCCGTGTCTCCATTCGAACAAACACGCACACTCCTTCAATCACCATTCATCCATTCCCCATCCTAATGGCCAGCCCCACAACAATATTGCTAGTAAATTTCTCCATCCCGTACCCTTCGGTGGGGGATGCTCCTCGTGGGACACTCTGAAAAAACAGCTACCTTTCCGGGAGCTTCGCCCTCCGCAGAATTTCGTAACCTTGTCGAGGCCAGAAAGCGTTGAAAGTTCGGCCTCTCCATTATATGTATTCCCCTTTTTGGCGCTCGGATTTGGATCAGAGGCGGAAGAGCCCCACCTCTCCTTTTTCGAGACGTGGCAAGACCGCCGAAAAGCCACCTTAGACGTGGAGATTTGGGTGCCATGCTCACATCATTAGGTGATTGGATACGCCGTTAATTGTTTTAGAAAAATCCTTTCCACCCCGGCCCTGGTCCATGCTATGCAACTTCAATGCTGATACCTCTCACCTAGTCCTAGCATCGTTATCTGCTCGCGATAGCCTTCACTAAAATCCTATCTAAGTGGCCTCACGTCTAATGTGCCCAGGCCTGGACAAGTCATTAAAATTTTATCCGATCCCTTCAAAAGATGGTGTCAAGTTTACGCGGACATTTTCCACTGCAGTGCGCGCCAGTGATTATGCATCCATCTAACAGTTCGGTAATTTAGTAGCATTCGGGTGGGACACACAGATAATTTCCGTTAAGTTACAATTTCGAATTAACAGCTGACGTTTCGCTTAAACTTACCCTCATCAGTGTATTGAAATAATTGCATCGTACAGAAATCACCGTCTAGAACAACGATCAGGTTTCCGAATCCAGCCCGTCAGATGTGATCACCGAAAGTGACTACAGGCTGTGGAAGATGTCTGGTTGATTTTTTGTAACGTTACCCTAAATACAGTCACCGAAAATAATGTTTCCCTCAAAACTTATTCAAGCAAAAAAAAAAAACAGTGGCGGGCGAAGTTTGGACCTAAACAGCCAGACTCCCCGTTCGCATGTTTTTTTTCCAAATTTGAATTCGACGTTCTCTGGATGGTATTCCTATACGCATATACCTATCCCTTCCCATTATCCAGGGAACCCACCTGTGGTTCAGGCATTGTACGATATTGTATGAATGAAAATGCCGGATAAGCGCGAAATTCCTAACCCTGGACACAGCTGTCATCTTTGTTTAATCCTCCCCCGAAGTGGACTGACTGAGCACTCCGCTAATTGCTGATGACCCACGCGACTGACTGGCGGCGTGACCGCACGGGCACTAATACATCCGTTAAGGTCGAAATCATACCCGAAAAATATATGATTCTAAAGTTGATAACTTGCGCTCTCGATTCGAGGCCTAATTACCCCAATCGCGTACCCTGCGCCGCCGCCCCGTCTCCATTCCTCCGACAGTGTACTCGATCAAAACAGGCCACCCTGCGAACCCGCTCTGTCCAGCCGCCTGGGCGGATGGCGAGCACGGCGCCCGAGGGCACAAACACCCCTCCCGGAGCGCCGGGCGACGGTATCTGGCAGGCGCGAGACGGTCACGCGGCCGGCGCCAAGACGCGGTCAGTCGGCCGGATCTAAAAGCGGGGCTTTATTTTCCTTTCCCAAAGTGTAATTTTTATTGCATGTTCGGGGCTCTGAATCAAAAACGTGGAATTTGTTTTATTGCCGAAATGGGGTGATTTCGAAGGACACCTTCAGGATTCAAAGGGTGGTCCGACCTGTGCGCTCACTTTCAAACTAAAAATCGTGCGGACATTTAACCCAGGAGGCTGTGAGTGAGACAAAAATAGGCCAGAAACGATTTCTCAACAACATCTTTATTATACCCAACAATCTTCATAGCGCCCTAGCATTTTTAGGACAAAATTCCTTACGATTATGAAACCCCTTTAAACTATGCCCGTAATGTGACCCGTCCTTACTCTGCAGATATGGTAACAATGTCTGCGTTTCATCTCCCAATTATTGTCGTCACTGCCCCGCTCATCCCAGCCTGAACCCATCGGGGAGCGTTACAACAGTGGCGACCGAGTTCGGCCGCTCCCCTTCTGCGACGACCGTGCCCGCGTGGAAAGGGGGGGAGAGACGCACAAATACGCGCAAACAGCCATTTAGAGCGGTGGCGATCTACAACAGAAACGAGGGTGACCCGCTTTTCTCGCGACTGGACGACTGGCGGACGTGTGGAGCGCAGAGCCGTCCCTGCTTCATACTGGGTTTTCCGGTTTTTGCGGTGCACCGGTATGGAGAAGAAACTAATCAACCTTCCAGAATTTCGGCTAAACTTGAAGTTCATCTCTAAAAATTAATCAAGAGGAGAAACGTAATCGTACGAAAATAGTTGGTTCACATAATTTGTCACTTATAGCCATAGTACAATCTGGAATAAATTACACCCTCGGCCTAAGAAAGATTAGAAGCGTGTACGGACATGTTTCCTTTAATCACCTTCTATTTATACTATAACGTCCGAACCTCACAACGTTAAAAACAGAAATTGGTACGATAAGAACGGAAGCACTATCCAGCGTTGCCGCGTAGAACTGGTTCTAGTAACAGGCGCCATCTTGTCACCTGCTCATATCCGTATAACTCATACTGATTCGCTGCTAATTTCTATTGCCCCTTTTTGTCTGAACTGCCGATTTAATTCTAGCATGAAATATCTCGATACGGTTTGCAAATACTAATTTAAACAATGTAATAATTCCACGAGACCCTGTTCCCAAACAAGAATTATGGGAATACACTGACGTTCGATAAATACATAATGATGATTACTCCAAAAGTCGCCCGATAAAACTTAAGTTGAGTGGATTTCGACACACACAAATGTCGCAGCCAATCTCCAGCCGCAAACGTAGTCTGAATTGCATGATTAGCCTGCGTTTTGGCGCCCATGAAAAAAACATTCATAAGGAGAAACCAACGTACCCAATATGTAGTGTGATGTTCTGCTAACGAAAGCATCGAAGTATTCCTCTGTTCACCTGTCGGCTAAATTTACTTTACATATGAATACGCTGGCCGTGAATGAAAAAAAAGTTGCATGACGTTGGAAATTCTGTCCTCAGCTATGAACTTGTAAGATTCTGAAAGATTTATTAAAACATATGGGAAGCAGTAATTGCTATTCTGTGGAAGAACCATAGAACTCTGTCCAGGCATTCTATAAATTTATATACAACAAATTACCCTCCGTTAGACCATATTCCGCTCAGCTCGTTATATTTCATTTCGCCCTTTCTCCCAAACTTTCAGCTGCATCTGCGAATCAGTAGACATTCTGGAAAATTCTCCATACCCTATATTTGTACACGTTTCTCGAGCATGTCACACATGTTAGCGGAATCATTTTAGTACACTAGCAAAGGGGCAAATTGGAATCGAGTTATCGTTATTTTGGCGCCACTGTCCCTTCGTTCTCAAGCAATTCCATAATTTGGCACACTCCTAACTAATCTTGCCGGCTCACAGATGCCTGCCGCGGCATACACTCACATAATGTCCTCCCCTGCCCTGATTTTCCTGATGTTAACAATTTAAACAATGCATGTCCTTTGGCTCGGTGGGAGAGAGGAAATAAATTTTGAATTTTGAAGAAACGGCTCATCGTTTCTTGTACTCACATGGCTGCTGTGTCAGCGCTGGCGCGTCCTCCCAGCCTGCCCTCCGGCGTGTATCCCCTGGAGCCAAGCCTCCTTCCTCTACGGCCTCCGCACCACGAGTCCTTCTGTTTCCCCTCTCTTTACCCCTCTCTGGGATCCAGACACCTCTCTACTGAGCCCTCATTGGCTCTCCTCCCCGCGTCTGCTATCCCCGAGCAGGGGTGCGGGTCTCTGCTCTGGTCACCACTCTCTTGTGACCCATTTACCGCCGCCTTCAGCGGCCAAAACCATGTGAACCATGGCATCCCAAAGGCTCCAACCCACGGGTGGAGGCCAAAAAGTCGGTTGTTCCAGGGGCGCTATCTTAGCTGAGGCCTGAGACTCAGTGCTGCATCAGCATCATGTGAGCACCCAAAAAAAGGGGGACCGAGTACGGTACCTCAGCTGGAACTGGGAACAAGGGGGAACCAATTTGTCACCTCCAGTGTGCGGCATATCCGCAGCGCTGGGCCTGAAGGGGGGGTGCTGTTTACCTCCCTCACCGAGCCAATGGAACAGATGGCGTCTACGCAGCTAAAATAGAAACTTAGGACTGCATCGGCACAGCATATTAACATCAGCATATATACACAGAAAAGGCGAGCGAGGCAAAAAATGCACTACATCGAAAAAATGTCGCTACATATCCATTTAGAAAGCTCCGAGCCATCGGCCCTGACAAAATAGGTGCGGTTAGAAAAACGAATCAAACAAAGAGGCAAGCCTGCTTGCTTACGACTGGGTCGGGACAAAATCGGAACTTATAAAACACTCGATGCAACCAGCAGCATGCTGAAACCGGCTTTCGAAAGCTTAAGCCCGTGCTCCGTCTATTAAGACGAGAATTGCATTGCGTTGCGGCTATTTAGAAGGGTGCAAGCTTTCTTGCCTTCGACCGGGTCGGGACAAATTCAAAACGTTTAGCACACCCGATCCAAACGGCAAGTATTCTAGAAGGGCAGGCTAAAAATATTCCCTTTTCGAGGAGGCCAAAAGAAAAAAACAATGCCCCGGAGCCTTTATACTCAGGACCAGCACTGGAGATTGGCTTTTGAAAGCTTAAGCCCAAGCTTCCGCTAATTAAGACAAACTTGTCTTCGCATGCCAGTTATTTAGAAAGCTCCGATCCCCAGGCTTTGACTTATTAGGTGCCATTATAAAATCAGTACGAGAAAAATGCTGCGTTTTGGATACTTAAACCCAAACCTCGACTTTTAAGACAAAAACATATTTGCATTGGAACCGTGCATAAAGCTTCGAGCTCCAGACCCTGACATAATAGGTGCTACAAAAAAACCGAAACCAAAATAAGGGAGCAATCCCTTTTGCTTTCACCCGGGTCGAGACAAAATCGGAACTTATAAGACACTCGACCCAAACCCAAGCATTCTGAATTTGGGTTTTGAAAGCTTAAGCCCGAGCTTCGTCTATTTAAGATGAGAATCGCATTGCGTTGCAACCCTTTAGGGGCTCCGAGCCCAAAGCATCGACATAATAAATGCGAGTATAAAATCAGAACGACAAAAGTTCGGTTTTGAATGCTTAAATCCAAACTTCGGCTATTAAGATGAGACTTTGCTTTGCGTTGCAGCTATTAAGAGAGCTCCAGGCCCCAGGCCCTGACAAAATAGATGCAAAATATAAAAAAGAACAGCAAACGCAAAAAAACATGACGCTGCCTATCATACTGGCTTTAAAACGGATTAAAATTATGAAGCGGCGAGAATTTGTCCCTCTGTTAGCGATCCTATTGTTTATACGCAAGTACTACTTGGCGACAAAATTTGGCCAAACTTTAATGCGTGATTGTTACAGCCCAATTCGGTGTGGCGGCGCAGGAGAGTATGGGCCAGCTAGAGGACAATTTCTACTTACAGCTCGTGGAAATTTCTCGTCGTGTGGTTAGGTCAACATCGTAATGGTCGTGATTGGCCCTGCCCATTGCTGATCATGAGGTTCAACCGAATTTACGATCGAAAAAAGTGTGAACCAATTTGCTAACTCGTAGTATTTTTCTTGTAATGTTGTCCCATAACGGCGAAGAATGAGGGTGTTTGTTTTGTAATCGGCAACAGTAAAGCCGTGATAACGAATGAATACTCGTCGTAATTACGGTAATGAGCTGCCCACCTTATTGCTCGACTGTGCTATTGCTTCCAGTAAGGCCCTCTGCAAGAAAAAGCTTTATTTTCCCCTTTCATTATTTTATTAACCTGACATTCACCTGACCTGACCTTCACCTCATTGACATTGACCTGACATTCACCTGAACCTGACCTGACACCGTCTCAACATAGGTACGAATCTGAAAAATGCTCCATAGTCGTTGTGAGCCTAACGCGGCGCAAAAAAATAAACAAAATAACATGGCGACGAAACCCCCTCCCCCCACTTAAGCAAGTACATTTTTCAGACTCGCTAAAATCGCACCGGTGACCCCCGTTCGTATACACACACACTTATTACCCCTGCCCGTCCCCCAGAGATTCATCCATTTCCCCCTACCACCGGGAAGGCGCTCCAAAGCTCGGCTCATTCTGCTATAATGCATAAATTTTGAGGGTTGGGGAATGGGAGGCGGTAGAGACTCACTTGTTTGATTGTTGCTGCCCGGGTTCTCTTGTCGGCTTCCTGCGACGCTCTTAAAGCTCCGCGACCGAATTTTCTATGCACGCCGCCTCAGAAGAGAGGGCCCTCTTCACTCCCATGCCCAAGTCCGGGTCTCTCCGTCTCACACCGAGCCCTCTGGCCGAATCTGTCTGTTCACATGGTGCTCCTGGCCGAATCACTCTGTCTTCAATCAATCTGACTTTAATCGGGCTTCATCTCGAGTCTCTCCATCCCACACACCGGCCCCTGGCTGAATGCTTCTCTCCAACACGGCGGCCCCCGGCCTAATAACTCTACCTCACATGGTGCCCTCTGTCCCACACCTCCTTCTCTAACGCCGGCCTCTGCTTGAAATCAACTTCTGCCCAACACGGCGGCCCCCGGCTGAATCACTCCGCCTCACATGGTGCCCTGCGTCCGAGCCACTCCGGCTTCCACCATCTCCTCTCCTTGAATCCTTCCTCCTCTCACCTCTCTCTCCTCCGCTCCTCGGAGCTTTTGCCTAGCTTATCTCGCTGGTTCCGTGGGGCCTTCCCATTGGCCAATTCGCTTCCGGGTTCCGGCTGACTGGCTTTCTGTTTGCTGCCCGCGTCGGGAGGGCTGCTTGGTCAGCGACCCTCGCACGCGTTGCTCGCTTCAGCGACGGCGGCTTCTCTCTCCGTAGCTCACAGCTGTTTCCGTGCGGACTGCTCTTTTCACACTCACCGCACGAGGGGCTTGTGCGCGGTTGTTTTGAAGGGGGGAGAAAAATAGTGCCAAAAAGAATAATGAAAAGACAATAGCTGGGAGAGCCTTCCCGGCAGAGGTTTACAACGCACATCTATAATTACCCTTAACTTCCCCTGGGTTCCGCCGGTATATTACCGTCTGCGCCGCTTTCGTGGCGGCATATGCCCGTTTTTACAAAAAAAAAAAACACTCATTCACTAACACGCTGACACTTCAGGAAATTGGTTCCAGAACAATGAGAACAGTCAGCCCGCCCCCCTGTGTGCGCCGTACATAGTGTGCGATAGGTTTTCTAACATTCAGCTTAAGAGTGATAAAAATACAGACTATCCAAGGCTGTGGGTAAATTACTGAGACAGGTCAATGACACTCTTTGGTTTCGTGGTACAGTTTTTTTTTCTTTAAGTTAACAGCCAATTTTCTTCCTGGGCAACATGTTGGCCTCAAAACCATAGCATGGTACCATAGGGAAGAGCCATATAGAGACACGACGAAATAAAGTAAGCACAAAGAAAAACACAAAAAGGAATAAAAAAACCAGTGGCCAAAAGCCCGGCACATAGCATGATAGGAGTCTAGACACGGAATTTTGGCACAGCTCGGTGACCTGAGGTGAACTCGTGGGTTCGACAGTAGGGTGTCCCAAAATACCACTTTTTCGTCTGTGCAAGCTTGCCGGTTGACACCGCATTCTCCTTTGAGTTAATAATGAGCATGCAAAATTTGGATTCGATCCTTTGAGGTTTGGTCCCCCCCCGCCCCCCAAAACTGGTGAAAACCGAAAATCGTTGAATTGGCTCGAAAATGGGTTCATTCGAAAGCTTATGACAGAGGAAAACATATTTCCCTCATCCAAATTGATGTAAAACCACTTCTTCATCGTTTTAGAGAGCTAAGAAGTTCCGAATTGTGGTATCACTGGCCAGAGGTGGATCTAATAAACTTTTTCTGGGGGTAACATGAGCAAAATGGGAAAACAGTGTCTTTTTTTCAAGAAAATAGACCACAATTGGCCAAAGCGAGTAGAGTTTTATCACTTTTAAGGGGATGACTGGATTGGTTTTCCTTGCATCCGCTACTGGTATGGACATGACAAATTATAAATTGTACTTCGCCTGATTTCGGGAAACAAAGCCATTTGCGGCATCACTACGGATATAAGTGCATGGTACCATTGTGACCGTTGGAATGAATATTCCATGTGTTCGTTCCTTTACAGAGTTGTCGTGTCATGAGTAATTTGCATTTAATGTTGAAGCGGTCTTCCTGAAGCAAATTGTACGATGCCTTCAGCATACTCGAAGAAAAGATACAATGATGAAGAAGAGACAAGTCAGCAACGGGAAAAACATGCAGGCCGACCTCTGAAGTACTCCTTTACACCGTTGTGACCGTTAGAAGAAATATACCATGTTTTTGTTCCTTTACAGAATTGTCGTGTCAGGAGTAATTAAGGTGTACCAAAATACCACTTTTTCGTCTGTGCAAGCTTGCCAGTTGACACCGCATTCTCCTTTGAGTTAATAATGAGCATGCAAAATTTTGAATCGATGCTTTGAGGTTTGGTCTCCCCCCTTTAACTGATGAAAATGGAAAACCGTTGTATTGGCTTGAAAATTGGTTTATATGAAAGCTTATGACAGAAAAACCTATTTCCCTCATTCAAATTGATGTAAAGCACCACTTCTTGATGCTTTTATGGAGCTAAGAAGTTTCGAATTGCGAGATCACTGGCCAGAGGCGGATCTTATAAACTTTTTTGGGGGTATCGCGGGAAATGTGGGGAAAATTATTGTTTTTTTCAAGAAAATGGACCAGAATCATCACAGTCTGTACAATTTAACCGCTTTCAAGTGCATAGCTAGATTTCTTTTCCCTGGGACTGTGAATGGCATGGAAAGTGGGCGTTCATTGCACAAATATGATTGTTTCATTTTTTTCGCAACCAATTGGTGCAGTCAGAACGACACACCATATCATCAAGCCAATGGCTTTAATGTGTTTATTCGGAAGCCCATGAATGGGAAAGGAAACTTGTTCTCAGACAAAATGTTGTTAGACTGCTCCTTCTAGTTCTATATTAATATTTTTACACGTGCACGCCATCCAGCTCTTTTTCGAGATTCGGCGCTTGGAGACGGTGTGCGCAGGCTACTGTCAGTTCCGAGCCCTCATATCACCTTCACGGGCAACGTCGGTGTAGTCCATGATGTATTTCACCGATCGTTCCGCGCTGTCGTTTGTGACTGCTAGATTTTCCATGAAAGCGTTCATACAGATGAAGTCTGTATCACTCGCCGATTCCTGGGTGGTAAGCACTGGTTGCTGACGTTCATCCACCTGAATGCCAGCCAGGAGTGCGGTCGGACGAAGCCACAGAGCCTCAGCTTATATGCTCCTGACAACATCGGCTTTCCCTGTGCCAATGTTCCTGGCTATGTGACTGTCAGGGAGTGCAGCTACTACCTCAGCATTTTCATCTGTTGACACACCCTCACCAAACAACCAGAGGACGGAGTTTTCCCCCGTGATATGCCAGGTTTGACGCATGATAGAGCACTGTGTGGCTTTCGCAGCACTTGGTAGCTGCCCTGAATAGGTCTTCATGTCCTGGAATAGCCTGAGGTCAAGCCGTGGAGTTCCCGCAGTCAGTAGGGCCTGCAAGAAGTATGGGTCATGAAAGAGGGCAATTAGCTCTGCAATCTGCTTGACTTAAAGGTGCTCAGTGGGGGCCATGGAGAGCTTGTCGAAGAGTATCGCCAGAAAAACAACAACAAAGAACAGCGTGAGCAGAAAATATTTTATCTAATTCTAGGATTAGGCACCTGGTGTTGATTCATGAAGAAACTGAAGTCCTCTTGCGAAGAAGGATTGTTGTTAGACCTCATGATCATTTGCAGGTTCCTTAAGAACTTGTCACTGTTACCACGAAAATAATAACCGACTGCCATGAGCTGGCGATGAAGTGAATAGAGCTGGCGCTGAAATGAAAGTGTTTCTCGATTCAGATTTCAGTATTACTTTAACCACACGCCTAGCGTATGCATGACACATTTTTACAGCTGCTGTAAACAGTATTGCAGGGCACTCGAACGGTGACTTATATCGCCTGGACCTCTAAAGCGATCTATCCAGCTAGTTAGTGCTTCGTTGCACTAGGCTCTTGTATGCGGAGGGCTCGGTACCTTTGGAGGATTTTACGCTTGGTCGGTAGCTGATTGGCAGGCAGCTGAAGGGATTTACCAACAAAGTCATCTCATCGTTTCAATTGATGCCTGGACTACTTCAGAGGTCAGTCCGCATGTTTTTTTCCGTCGCTGACTTCTCCCTTCTTCATCATTGGATCTTTTCTTCGAGTATGCTGAAGGCATCGTACAATTTGCTTCAGGTAGACTGCTTTAACATTAAATGCGAATTAGTCATGACACGACAACTCTGTAAAGGAACGAAAACATGGAATATTCATTCTAACGGCCGCAATGGTACCATGCACTTATATCCGTAGTGATGCAGCAAATGGCTTTGTTTCCCGAAATCAGGCGAAGTACAATATATAATTTGTCATGTCCTTACCAGTGGCGGATGCAAGGAAAACTAATCCAGCCATCCCCTTAAAAGTGATAAACTCTACTCGCTTTGGCCAATTGAGGTCTATTTTCTTGAAAACAAGGCACTGTTTTCCCATTTTGCTCATGTTACCCCCAAAAAAAGTTTATTAGATCCGCCTCTGGCCAGTGATACCACAATTCGGAACTTCTTAGCTCTCTAAAACGTTGAAGAAGTGGTTTTACATCAATTTGTATGAGGGAAATATGTTTTCCTCTGTCATAAGCTTTCGAATGAACCCATTTTCGAGCCGATTCAACGATTTTCGATTTTCACCAGTTTTGGGGGGCGGGGGGGGACCAAACCTCAAAGGATCGAATCCAAATTTCGCATGCTCATTATTAGCTCAAAGGAGAATGCGGTGTCAACCGGCAAGCTTGCACAGACGAAAAAGTGGTGTTTTGGGACACCCTAGTTCGACAGCCGTTGCCATGGTAACGGTAGGCCAGGTGCCGAAACTCCCACTTGCTGCGGACTATATCTCCAGTGGCGGCTCCAGGCTCGTAAAACTGGGACCGAGGCACTGGCATCCGGAGCGGACTTGAAAGTGTTAAAGACGGAACCTGTGGCTTGTCAGGGACACGAAAAAATGGAATTGTGAACCCGGTGCCCCCTCGTGATTTCGAAATCTGCCACTGTCCAGCCAGCGAGCGTCACTCCCGGAAGTTTTCGGGCATGGACCAGGTAGCGCTGCTGGTGAACGACAGCTTGCCTTCCGGTGTCGGCACGCGTTTGTTTGTTCCTGAGGGACAGCGGTACTCGGCCGACAGCGCTGGTCTGGCTGTGTGGCGATGCGGCTGAAGCGTAGACGGCTTTGATTTCTGCCCCGTGTACGTTCAGGTCTTCATTGAAACGGAGTCATGTGACGGATGCCGTCACACATCCCATTGCATCATTGTGACGTAACAAGCTGAGAGCCTCGCAAAATTTTAGTTTTCGTCTTTGGGCTCCTTTTTGAACAACAGAGGGAAACATTTTCATAAAATCTAAACAACTTGCGTTATCAATTGCCTCCGCATCCATGTTAAATTTTTATTATGTTATCAGCTATAGCTGGTTTCGATTGCAGTCTAAATTTTTGGGTCCTTCAAAAATGTCTCTTTTACATATAAATCCTACATTTTGACAAACACATTTACCAAACAGCAAAAGATAAGGCACACAATCAGAACAGTAATAAAAAACATGTAACGTAGAGTGTTTTTGTGGATCCACAGGCGTCTTACATGCATATGGAGGCATCATAAATATATTTTGTCGTATACAATTTCTGGTGTAGGAATTCATCTTTCTGTTTTCACCCTTTACTCATATGATAGGTTGAAAAGCCGGTTCACGCTATGAATACTGAAAAAGTATTCTTCAATCTGTTTACGCCATTTCATTAAAACTGCTAAATAAATGATGTCATAAACACTACACAACGTCATATAGGACACGTTTCGCTGTTCTCTTTTAGGCTTGAGGCTTTTAGGGAATTTTCGGCATTCTGGGGATAGTTAGTTCAGCTGTGTGAGAAGACCTATTCATTATGTCATGAAATTTTTTTGTATCCTACAACTAACAACAGGGAAAAGCTCCCATGTCACGCACAACGTGACGAAAACTCACAATACCGTCAAAAGTGTCTTCATCTGGTGATGACATTTTGTTAGATTGTCGGTCTTCAACATAAATTGGAAACCCAAAGTCCGTTACGTTGCTGACTGAAAGCTGCTTTCCCGAATGTCTGCTTTTGTTTGTATTTTTTAACTAAGTGTCTAACAACGTACACCCGGATCTCCTAAGTCCGTACTGGAAGCATATTCACTCTCTTTTAGAAGTTAAATTCAAATAGTTTTACTTGTACCAGATACCGAAAATCCAATTGGAACAATTTCAATGGCCCCAGTTTTCTAGGACCGCAACCTAACAAGCCTTTACTGGAGTCATTATTAAGTGGAGTCATTTTGTCTTGAGTGGATTATTTTCTCATTCAGAGACAATGTTCCTCTGTGGTACAGTGTGCATTAACCCGCCCCACCGGGGCCATCGTGCCCCTAGGTTTTTCCGGATAGCGAAAACGACGGGGCGCAGCACCGCGGTTGCTCTACCTCTCCTGCATCATTTTCCCATCATCCTGAAATTTTACCCCGGGTCCCGGTGGTCACCGACGGCAACCGGTCACCTCTTCACCTTTAGAGCTCTGTAGAGCTACATTTAAGTCGATCGATTTGAAACTCCCACTTCATGACCCTCCGGTCTAGGTGTATATGGGATTTTTGATTTCGTGCCCTGAGGTCGGTCACGAGGCGACCTCTCCCATTGAAAGCATGGGGAAAGCTATTTCATGATATAAAGCCACAAAAATGATTGCAAATACCAGACTGCTCGAACAACGTTTTGGACACCCTTTCACGGATCCCGGGTCTATTTGCCTTTGACTTTTCAGGTCATCGTACCAGGGTCAAAACAGTATTTTGACAATAACTTTTGACCTAATTGAGCTAGGCGGTGAACAAACACCATGTGTTTGTCTTGTACTGGCTTTCATTTGATATACGAAGGTCACTTTTATTTTCGTGACCTCAGGTCATATTGGTCACGAGGTGACCTCTGGCGATCAAACCACTGGCGGGAGGTCTTTACGTTCCACATAGCGAAAAGTACTGGCAATTTGCTCAAATGTACTTTACGGTCTCATAGCTCTAATGACGTAAGGTTATGCCCAGTTTGCTTAATCATTGCATATTTGAGTGAAATAGCCGATCTTGACCTATTTGACCTCTAGGTCAACCATGACCTGAGACTAAACATGAGTAATTTCTTACTGAATTCACGCGAGCTTTCTATTGCACTTTTTTTCGCTAACGCCCTATTTTCAGTTAGAGGGGGCCATCATGGCCCCCCGGTGGGGCAAGGTGGCGCCGACCCGGTTAAAACCACACTCGCGACTCAGAGACAGCGTATACTGTAGCAACTGCATGTCATGCTTTTAAGATGGTGACGAACATCAGTTTGCTTATTTATTGGGTGATGTTTTGTTTTTTTTTACCGAGTGACGGGCTCAAAAACGTTTTTCCCTTTACCCATCAGAATTCACAGCATTTTGGGAATACATGGAAATATAATGTGTTCAGAGCAATAG
Organism: Lepas anatifera; assembly: GCA_034440635.1. NCBI lineage: Eukaryota > Metazoa > Arthropoda > Thecostraca > Lepadidae > Lepas > Lepas anatifera. The sequence goes on from JAOTON010000041.1 coordinate 365,236, forward strand.
AAACCAGAGATGTGTCGCACCCTAGAACGAGTGGTGGTTTTATGGATCAATTATGCATTTCTTAATAGTAATAATTCCCGCCTAAAAACATAACCAAAAAACATCTGAGTGATCAGAAATCCACACTGCGTGTATTATTATGGTCAATGTTCAAATGATGCTTCATCATGCATCAGCGGCATTTTAGCACAGTCCGGCCACTTTTTCATACAGCTTTCACGTATCAACAGAAAGTTCAATACCCGGTTCTATGCCACAAGAGAACGATGTGTGAACAGAATGTGAAATCCAAAAGCCATTGAAACGAAAAAAATCGCAAATAGTATGTCGATAGTTTTCAGCACATTCAGGAAGCAATGTTTCAACATAGATCACCACAGTGATCTCAAACACAAGCCTATGAACCTACCCGATTTCCACGCATGAAGACGATACCACGGAGTCCAGGAAATGAGTTCACATGACCATGCATGCTTTTTTGAGGAATCTAGAAAAAAATTGTATTTCGAAAGTGAGTAATTGCCCTTGATCGCCTGGGGTCCGATCGGAACCCTCCTTCGGTTTTTCGAGAATGATTCCGTGCAGATATAAATGAGACACGTGTCGCTTTGTAAACATTTACGATGATCAATTGCACATCATATTATCAACATTAACATCAGGTCTGGTCAATTTAACGAGTTGTGACATCACTTCTAAACCCAGATAAAGCGATTCTGTTCTTCAATGTTGTCATCCATTTTCAGGTCAGGTCAATTCCAAGTTCACCAGACATCATCAAAGGTCATTTTTTTTAATTGTCTGTATCAATAACCTTTGAACCAACACAAACAAGATAAAGTATTAAATGTGATAACATTTTATTTAGCATGACCCAAGGATTCAAATGATATATAAAATCACCTTGAAATTTAATCACTTGACCTTGAACTAAGGTAAAGGTCATAATTTGACCTTGAAATGTCATGCCACATAGCGTTAGGATGTTTGGGCCAAAAAAACATTGCTGTCTTTGTTTTGTTCTAGGTTTTCAGATTTATAAGGAATTTTGTAAATGTGTCTAAACTTGACACATTTTGACTGTCTGTCACGGGTCAACAAATATGGTTAAAAACCCGTTCCAGAAAAGAAAATGGTAAGACACTGGAAGCGCACAATTTTTGCTCTGTCACTTCCGCTTTCCGAGATCTTTGGTGAGTCCCCTCGGACCCCCAGGCGGTGGTGTGTACAAAAACAGCCCATGTGGCATCGGGTTTGTTTTCAAATTACACGCAAAGCGCTATTTATTCAAATGCCCTTTTCAGGCCCTTTATGCTTTTTTACATTTCAATCTGGATCTAGATAAAGTGCTAGGTATCATATAAATTACCATAGCTCAGAGAAAACCCACAGTCGAAACATTCTATCACTTAAGATGTTTACCTGCTTGCTTTAGAATCTGTCCATTTTGTAGCATTACAATGTAAAATGGCAATGCCAAGTGGCAAGCGCATCAACTTCTCATAACATCAGTTACATGGATTACTTGAGCTACCTCGATATCTAAATTTGTAATTTTTGCAAACCACACACCTTCCCTTGCCAAAGCCATCAGTACAAGCAGAGCTGTACCGTCGGTAGCTGACCGGAAGTCCCAACGGAAAGCTTACCCGGACCCTCGTTAAGCCACAGCACCCGGAACCTTCCAAAAATAGTGGTGACAGGAATTTGACCCCGCGTCAAACTCTAAAGATGGCCCTGCAGATAACCCACTGACCAATGCTGTGACGCAGGTCCTCGCATTGTCCGCCTGAGTATATAGTCTGGCCCGATTGGTAGTTTTTCATCAGCTTCAGTGTTGGGTTCCATCAGCACCACCATGAGGGTTGCAGTGCTTCTGTCGCTGGCTGGCTTCGGGGCTGCCGCTGAAGTCGTTTGCTACTGGGGTGCCTGGTCCCACTACAGAAGTGGTCGGTAATTTTGGGAAGGATAAAAATAGCCAATGACGTTGCCGTTACCTAAAACCCCACCAATGATGAGAGCATTGCAGCTGATTTTGTATTATCTGCTGTGTACAACTTCCAATGCATTTTTGGGCATTAAAGCAGAAATGTGGTATTAGACTCTTCCTGAATTCTAAACGTATGTGCCCTGTGATCCCTATATAGTTCTTAAAACGATTTTGGTCTCGCTGTCGTACTTTTTTGGTTCTTGCAAAAATCATTACACTTCGGAAAAGACCTAACAATATTCATCCATGCCTATCTGGTAGGCTACTCATTTCTTCAGGATACGGAAGATACAGTGATAATTTGTTCGCATAGTTCACTTATATTTGGGGAGATTACTACACTCAAAACTTGTAAATGCTGCTACCAATATATCAGTATTGATAGAAGTCCTCTGTCATTATTAGCAACTAAATTTACAGTTCTGTATCACTTTTGCGTTCTCATATGAGACAGCTTCCCCCAGCATTCATAGTTGTACATAGCTTGAAAATTGCAAGTACAAATACAGAGAGACATATGACTTCAAAGAGAACATTAAAGAGGCAGGATTTCATAAAAGTATCTATCTTGTATTCCTTTCTGTAAGCCTGAATCCAAATCCTTTTAGGGACTCAGTTTAAAATTGCTACATGCACTGACGAATTTCTCTGTTCAGACCTCAAATGATGTCCTCAAACTAATCCATAGCAATGAAATCAATGTTTATCTTCAGGGGATGGCAAGGTCACCGTTGACGACCTGAACACCAACAAGTGCACAATCTATATCTACGCCTTTGCCAAGCTGGACCCAAGCACCTACACCATGGCCGTGTTCGACAACTCGCTCGATATAACCCTAAAGGTAAGGCCAGTGACTGATCCAATCAATGCAAACTTGCTTATAAGGAACAGCTTAAGCTTTGCTTGCTGTTACATACCTCAAAAGAGCAATAACAGAATAAGCTGACAGTATGTTTATTCACAGTTCACATTTAATTCAGTGAGGAGAAAGAAAATAACTAGCATAAGAAGCGATTGGCTCTGATCAGTTGCATTTTCGGTGAAGATAGGTGCGTGCCAAATACAGCTATGTTATAGGCATATAAGTAAAAATAACTCCTAAAATATATATATATATATATATATATATATATATATATATACAGATACACATATAAAAATTGAGTAGAAGCGTTGTGCATGAATGTCCCGTTTCGCCTCCCCCGATAAGTTTTAAATAACAGTCATTTTAGAGATAAAAACACTCATCATTTTCTCATTCAGTGCTTCCGTTAAACACCTCAAAGATTACGTACCTATGTCCTCCTCAGGGCTACGAGAAGTTTGTGGCCATGAAGCAGACCAACCCAGCTGTGAAGGTCTTGATCGCTCTCGGAGGCTATAGAGATTCTAAAGGCTCCAAGTACTCGACCATGCTGGCCAGCGCCTCGCTGCGAGCCAACTTCGTCACGCAGGCGGTGGCCTTCCTGCAGCAGCACGGCTTCGATGGCCTGGACCTCGACTACGAGTTCCCGTCGGCTGCCGACAAGGCCAACTTCGCGCTGTGGGTACAGGAGCTGTCGGCAGCGCTGCGTCCTCTTGGCCTCCTGCTGACGGCCGCTGTCCCAGCAGATCAGGCCCGCACCAACGCCGGCTACGACGTCCCTTCGCTGGCCACTTCGCTGGACCTGATCAACGTCATGACGTACGACCTGCATGGCAGCTGGGAGGCTGACCGTGCCGACCACCACGCCGCCTTCCAGCCGCGCGCCAGTGACGCTGGCAGTGGGCTGGACGTGCAGTCCTCGATGGCGCTCTGGCAGGCAGCAGGAGCTCCCGCTGCCAAGCTGGTCATGGGCGTTCCGATCTACGGCCGTAGCTGGCGCGTGCCTGGCTCCAGCAAGACGCCGCCGGCGACTGCCTCGGGCGCTGGGAACGCTGGAGAGTACAGCCAGGAGGCTGGATCGCTCACCTACCTGGAAATCTGCAAACGGATTAACAGCGGCTGGACCGTTATCCAGGTAGGTGCAGCTTTAATACCATGTGTTATTTGCTTTTGACAGATCATTATAAGAACATATAGATAACAACTTCTGCTTTTTGTCAACCATAGTCCTATACAAAACTTGTATATTCTCACAAAACAAAATAAAGTCCATGGTAAAAACACGCTTGCTTATTGTTGCAACTTTATTTTGTGGTGTGTACGATTGTCCCTAGAACTTAATGTAGAAACACCTTCGCATGCAATATTTTTGTTGGCTTTATCTCTTTTCGTAACATTCCATTCTCGCATTTCAGTTTTGGAACTTTTATGCACAGCATAAAATCTTCTTTGCTAACCGTGTGCCTTCTCACCCATGTGCATCCATGCCACAGGACAATACAGGCAAGATCGGCCCAGTGGCGCACTCAGGGGACCAGTGGGTCGGGTATGATGACGTGGCGATGGTGACCACCAAGACTCAGTGGGCGATCGGACAGGGCTTCGGCGGCGTCATGGTCTGGGACTTGGGCTCCAGCGACGTCAGGCAAGTTCCTCAATCTTGAATTGAGATCTAGAGAAAACTGATCAGATCGTAAAATCGTACCTGGTTATATGGCTACAAAAGATACATGTGTTTAACCCACTATCTTTCTATGAAGTTTTCTTCTACCTATAGCCTCACAAAATTTTATTGTGTGCGACAGGAACGTGTGTGGAGGAGGTGCCTGGCCACTGGTTACTGCCATTCAGAACAATATCGGATCCAGCTCTGGAACCACCACCGGAACTACCGGCACGACTACCACTGCCTCTACTGCAGAAACTACCACCACAGTTAGCTCTGGAGGCTCATGTAAGGACAGACAGACTTCCTTGGTAAAGCTCACAAAAACGTGTGTTGGAACTGATCTAAACAACTCTTAACACGCGCATTGACGGGGGCGGGTACCCGCCCCCTCGGGTTTTTCGGAGACAGTAGAAAAACGGCGGCGAGTAGCGCCGCCGTACTTGGTATACCTTTTCCCTCATCATTTTACAACTTCTGTGAAAATTTTAAGGTTAGGTCATCTCAGGTCAGGTCACCAGTACAGGTCAAGTGACCCGACCTCAAAAAAAGTTTAAGATAGCATAAGTCGGAGCAGGGTGAACTTATCCGATTGAAACTCATATCACATAATGGCCCCACCGAGTTCTCTAACATATGTTCCGGTATTTTTTATATCGATGACCTAAGGTCAGGTACGGGGCATGACCTCTCCGTTGGAAATACATGGGAAAAATGGTTTTTACGGAATAACTCAGTAACGGATGGTGATAGAGCATTTATTTTAGCTGCTTAAGACTCGCCTAGGCTTTGCAGTTCTAATGATATGCATTTTATATAATTTGACCCTAACCTGACCTCAGGTCAGGTCAAATCTTTGATTTGACCTAGCAAGGTCAAATTATATATCATTCGATTCGGCTTGCTGCGAGGATTCAAATGGTTTAAGTCGTTTTGCTCTATCTTTACTTGTTCAGATGTAATAACCGAAAACCTTCATTTAAATGTTATCCCTATGACGGCATGTTTTGAGCTCTCCTGACCTTAAATGTGACCTGACAAAAAAATAATTCAAATGTTTTCGATGGAGAAGTGGATGGGCAGCCCAACGCCGTTTACCGTTTTTCGCTACCTACCGTGGTTCTCGAGATCTTGGGGGCGGGTACCCGCCCCCCGTCAATGCGAAGGTGGCTCAGACCCCCGTCAATGCGCGTGTTAAGATCCAAAACGTCGTTTAAGATTTGAAAAAGTCTCTGTTCACAAACTATTCTCTTAACCAGTTACCAGCATGGATGATGATGATGTTAACCTCCCACTGGTGGATCCAAGAGACAGAAATAATGTTTCTCTTATGCCAAACGCATAATTTTGCCAGATTTCTAATAAAAAACAATACATATTTCACGACTTTGGGCACTGTTGCACCCTTCCCCACAAACTCATGTAGACCCGCCACTGGACCGCTCTCAATGAGCATGTTGAAGGCCCGACAGCAGACGCCCTTGTGTGTGAACTGCTGCAGTCACGTGTCCCTCGGACGGCCTGTTCCGCGACCCGGCCGACTGTCAGAGCTACTACAACTGCGCCGGCGGCGTGGCCTACCGTCAGACGTGTCAGACCGGCCTGCTGTTCGACACGGCCTGCACCTGCTGCAACTACGCCAGCGCCGTCAACTGCAACTGAGGCCGGAGCCGCCCGCATCAGCGGTCTCAGGAGCAATCTCAGGAAGTGAAGTACGGTCGCCATCGGAGCCTTCTGCCGACGTGAATGTGTGAATGGTGCTCTTCGCACAGAATCTCTAAATTTAATTCGTGGATTACGCTCTGCACAGGTTGTACACCTTGCAACGCAATATACCCATCAACAATGTTTTTTGGTTTTATTTAATACGGGCAAAGAAGGCTCTGTAGCACGAAATGACCAAAGGGTAGGTCATACAGCTAAGTATATCTACAGGCTAGGTCTTGAGGCACAGTATACCCATAGAGGATACAACTTGCTTATAACAACTGCTTATCTTAATTAGCTCAAAACATATTGTCAAAATGCTGCTTTTGACCCATGGTGACCTTGGATGACTCGGAGAGGTGAAAGGGCAAATATGTCCCCCTGGGATCCGTGACAGGGTGTTCAAGAACGCTTTTCTAAACAAGCCGAGCATTTGCAATCGTTTTGTGACTTTCAGGTCAGAAAACAGCTTTTCCCCATGCTTTTTCAATGGGGAAGGTCACCTTGTGACCTAACCTCAGGTCATGAAATCGAAAAATCCCGGATATAGATCTTTTAGACCCTAGAGAGGCCATGAAACATTGGAAGTTTTAAATCGATCGACCCAGAAATGTAGCTCTTATAGAGCTCAAAAGTTGAAGTGAGGTAACCTTAGTTGACCTTGCCTGGTGACCTGACCTTGGGTGACCCGGGGTAAAAATTTCAGTGATGGTGGAAAAATGATGAGGTGAGAGATAGAGCCCTCAAACGCGATACTACGCCTCGTCATTTTTCTGCTATCCCGAAAAAAACCTTGGGGGGCCATCGAGGCCCCCCGGTGGGGCGAGGGTTAAGAACAAGTCTACGGTGGAAAATAAAAATAAACCCTTTTAGTAAATATTTCATAGATTAACTTAAAAACCTCATAACATGTGTTTAACCCCAATCTCGACTATTAATTTAAAGTTTTGAGCATCTGACCTTCCAAAATTCCTGTGAGGACACATAAGGATCCCTACAATAAGTTTTCTTCCAATAATTTTGCATTAAATTCAGATAGAGACTATATTGTTTTTACTGTGCTTATCTTATCCCGGAAAGTCGAACGATACACAACGTAACTATACCAAGTCACCATGTGACCTGACCTAGCTTCAGGTCAGGCCATTTTTTCCATTTTCACCTGGCATGATGATATTACGCATCATTTGATTTGCGACAATGATATGATTCCTATGATGGCTAATTTTTCATCTAGGTCCACGTAGCAACAACTCTATAGGGGAAACCTACAATGCCCTGTTGGAAGTTTGTTTAACTTTCTATCACCTCTGGTAACCTCAATATTGGCTTGAGGTAAAAGATAGTACGTATAACTCATATTTTTCTTGTCAAGAGGTTTCAGGCATCGTCCGTAACTTTCTTTAGCATTTGCAGAAAATAAGATTCGGAGGGTGTGGAATACGTCTCCTCAGAGGGACGCGTCATGCCAGGGTCCCCATCGGGGTGCTTGTTAAGCGATGTTTTCCTTTAGCTGACAAGGTCTAGATTTGTACCTCTCTCTCCCCTACCCTCATGGGCAAGAGACATATGGGTCATTCCAGGACAAATTGTCATGGAAGCCAACCAAAAACTTCTCCATGACCACTCAGATTTCCCCAGAATTTTGCACCCAAGGTCCCCTATACAAAATAAAAATTTTGGCCCTTCTTCAGGTCCTAAGGACAAAGAGGTCACCAGAATAGGTCATCAAAGTTTCGAGGTGAATTCAAACGTTGAACCAGAAATAGTTTTGTGTCTTAAAAGTGGCTGATCGAAATTAATTAAAATTGATACCAATAGATAGACGATACAACGGGCTATATAAGAAAAACAAAAGTTTGACCTCAGGTCAGGTTTTGTCCTCGTGACCTTGTGACCTTTTTTTAAATTAAGAGTTTTTAAAAGTCCTATTTAAAAAAATCTTTTTTCGGTGGGGTGTCTTCAGGGTATAAACTAACAGGTCACAGAGGTCATCATTTAGGGAAAAACGCTCATTGCAAGTACCTTTCGTGCGGATGCGCTACGACATGGCTGATATGGGTGTGAAAACTGATGACTTACCTACCACAGATTTCGTACCATTACTTGTGCCTTTGATCTGAAACTACCCTAGTAACCTGATTAAATAACTGTATATATCATTTAAAAGAAAAGTACGCAAATACGTCGCTACCGATTTCATTTCAAGGCTTGGCATGTTCGTGGTGCTCCGTATATGTTGGAGCATTACAAAGTCATGCCGACCTCGGGTGACCTTAGTTCATGCCCTAAAATTACCTCGGCTATTTTGTCACTTTACACCGTAGTCGAGACGCCTACCATTTAAAGGCCATTCGGCCGCCAGTTTGTTGTTATCAGATGCTTCACACATTTAAAGATTCTGTGGATAGAATATGACATTTTCCTGTAGTATAAGTGTTCTTCGTCTGATATGCGCATCATTTCATTCAAAATTTTCACTTCCAGGCACACTTCAGCCCTGGACACTTCGAACACAGCGCTCGTCAGAGGACGATATAGGTTACGCAGCAGTTGTCATGCCCATCGAAACGATGCGATGAAATATTTAAGTGCCTTTTACCAGCCTAGTATCACGGAAGCGCTTTGCCATATTGTTGGATATACTGGCTAAACCGGCACTCGTCATAAAAAATAATTGAATATTGTCCCTGAGGCTCGTTTTGCAGTAACCAAAAAATTATTCAGCACATCACATTTATTCATTCACTGCTATTTTAAAGCCCACGCGGTACACGGCACACTTCAAAGAGCCACTGATACCGTCACACGCATTTGTTTCCTTGTGAAGTGGTGAAAAAGTACCATGCACGCTCAATGCCATAATCTGGTTGATGGTGACAGATGTTAAAAAAGTTGTAGCGGTTGATAAGGTGTAAAATGACCTGTCTCCTTAAATTCTGACGTAAAAAAACACTTGATTGTATATTCGGGCACAGCCCTTCCTCAGAATCATGTAGTTTTAACTGTCCGGCCCAACTAGCTGGGAATTAACCCTATTTCCAACGGGCTCCCGGCTACCCCTATTTCCAACAGGGGGGGCAGATTCTGCCCCCTGCCAAGATCTCGAAATCTACCCGACCGATTTTTTAAATTCAAACTGAAACCAATTCCTCTCGCGCTAAACTCCATTTTGATAAGAAGTTCCAAAAGTTTGAAAATTGAGGGTAGGGGGCTCAAAATATACCAAATTTCTGTTTTTTTATTATCCGTAACTCTTTTCTATTATGCTTGGTTTTCACGGAACTAGTATGGATTGACAGGAAATTGCTTGGAAATGGTCATATATCTCATTGAGGCGAAGTTCAAAATTCAAGGGTGGTTCTAAGGCTAGAAATTTGGGGGGTAGTTATATGAATTATTTCATGCCTTCTTTTTTGCAGAAATGCACACGCCAGGTACTGTGTGATATCTCTGATATCAAGCAAAGTGCTCAAATGTCACAAATATGTCAGAGGCGGATTCAGGTAGGCAACATAGTGGGGTAAGCACAGATTACCCCACCTTTCAGGTATGGCTACTTTTCAAATTACCCCGCGTTTATCTTCCCTTGCCCGACCCGGGGAATGCTCCTGGATCCGCCTATGGATGAATTGCGTCCATTTGGTGTTCGGACTAAATGCATATCTACGATGCTTTGCCCCATTCAATGCAGACACAACACTAAAATACGTATGGAAGTTAGTGAACCCCCTAATTACGGTACCTGAGCACGCCTATGATATTATTTTATCATATGATACAGGAATGGGGTCAATATATCCTTATGTTTACCCCTCCCGTCCGTTCTGTAGACAGTTTATTCACTTTGGAATAGTTCGAATGGATAACATTGTAGACCCCATTTCGAGTTACTGGAACCGCCTATCGACAAAAACATATCGAAATACACATCAAGCCGCCCCGGTAGCTCAGTTGGAAGAACGTTGGGCTCCGGCCCGCTACTCAGAAGCATGCAGTGGCAGTGCATGCCCAGGCTTGGGATCGGTTCCCTGAGACGCTCCGGTGCTCAATAGTTTACCCGACGTACAGGTCGGCTGGCAACTGACTGGTGAGAGGGTGACCTGAGCGGGGCGGCCGTCCCTGTGCTTTGTGGGACGTTAAACTTTGGCTTCTAAATTAACCCTCCATTGAGGGAGTTGCTCGTTCGGGTGGTGGGGTCGGGGTCTCCGTGACAAGTCCCTTGATGACTTTAGTGAGACTCCGACCCTAGCAGCCTTACCAGGAACAACTTGAACAAAATTTATAAAAAAAGTGTCACCCCAAATCTCATTTAGTGTTAGAACTAAATGCATAGTTACAATGCGTTGTCCCATCCAATGCACACACAACTGTTACCAGAACTTGAATGCTAGTGAGCCCCCTAATTATTGTACCTGAGCACGCTTATGATTTCCTATTATCATATAATACACATATGGGATCAATGCATGCTTATGTTTACCCCTCCCGGACATTCTGTACGCAATTTATCTACTTTAGAAGAGTTCGGATGGATAACATTGTAAGCCCCTCATTTTGAGCTTCTGGAACCGCCTATGGCCAAAATTATATCAAAATACACATCAAATGTCTTCCTAAATCTCAGTAATAACATTCAAACATTACAACTGCCGCCAATTCGTAACATACAGCTTTATTGTAGGACAAACGCAACGCCGGCGGCAATGCTGGGCGGGGATGAGGTGGCTTAGTGGATAGCACCCTTGTATTCTAAGCCACCGGTCCGGGGTTCAAGTCCCGGCGGAGCCTCTGAATAAGTCGATCTGATCCCCAAAATCCCTTCCAACAGGGTGAGAGTTGGCGACGCCGTATGACCCTGGCAGTTGGTGCGTCGTTAAACCCCAACAATTATTATTGACAATGCTGGGCTTCTGGATGAAACCCCCAAATTAGCGAACCATAGCTCCGCCTCTGGCAAATATATATTTTCTAAATTTTCAGGCAATACGCACCATTTAGTTTGAAGAAAATTCAAAAAATTTCAAGAGCCTATCTTAAACTGTTTTGGAAATACCACAGAAAAACCTGAGGGTTGGGCAAAATCTGCCCCCCTGTTGGAAATAGGGTTAAAGGGACAAAAATAGGGACCAGTTTGTCGAGTTTCCAGAAAGCATAGATAATCAACAAAATTGGTCTAAAAATCAGGAAACCACATTTTTTTCTTCACTTTGATACGCTAGAAACAAAAATATCTCTTTTTTCTGTAAAACCACACAACGCTGCACGTCATACTGCACAGCCGCTGCACCCTCCAATCAGGCACAACTAGCTGGTCCCCTCCCCTTTTATGTGTGAATTGCCGTAAAAACAGGCTGAGGAGCAGCTTCCCACTCATATGTCAAATCGGGCATGGGTTACGTTATATGCAAAGCCGACTGGACTGCCCACCGCTTCTGAATAAGCTGTGTTATCAAGGTGAATCTGCCTTAAAGGCTGGAAAGAAGGTTTGATTCAACCAGGGCCCCCAAAGCTTAATTCAGGAAAGAACACTCGGCCACGGAAAATTCCACCTAACTAACTGACAGGTTAAAGGTCTCCACGTCTGGAGGTAAACTCTTCCGTTCGTCAACGGGAAGTCTGTTGCAGGCTCGACCGATGAATAACCTGTCGTCCCTTTTAGGGGACGTACCACCCCATGGCAAGGACCTCCCTACAGACCTCATGGGACCACCAAAAATCAATTTAAGTGGCACTAGGCTTCTGCGATAGTTGAATGGCATTACAGTAGTTAGATGATCCTTGTGGGGAACGTGTCCCTCCAGGGCAAGGACCTCCCTACAGACCTCATGGGGCAACCCTAATCCAGGCTAAAGCTGCACTAGGCACTGTAATCTTGAATATAATAATTTTTGGGGCTTATCGACGCACCAACTGCCAGGGTCATATGGCGTCGCCAACTCTTTCCCTGTTGGAAGGGTTTCTCGGGAGCCAGCTTGCTCCTTGTTCAGGGAAGCCGCCGGGCCTTGAACCCGGGTCGGCTGAATGGAAGCCAGCTACGCTGACCACTCCACTACCGCGCCCCCACACTGTAATCTTGAATTGGCATTATAGTAGTCAGATGATCCTTGCAGGTCGACTTCAGGGGAGGAAGTGGAGTGGTGTCCTGAATCAGTGCTATACGGCTGCCACCCGTAATCGGAGGGATGGGGCTCGTATTAATGAAACTCTACGGTGGTGGTTCAGTGGTCGATTATGCAACGCTCTGCCACGATTTGTAGGCGCGACCCTGTTCGGTGTATTTTAGGGGATATTGTTGGATGAACTCGGTCTCTCAGCTCAAAGCACAATGAAACCAGCGAGATCAGCTTTTGCAGTCATTATTAAGGCCAAAAACCAAAACAAAGACAATCAATACCCAAAACCCAGACAAAGACGATCAAAAGATATGGTCAAACGGTCAAAAGAATCTTTAACATACGTTTACAATACAACCACACCCGTAAGCGGTACTCACCAATCCTCACGCATGCGGGGTTACCAAGCGACATGTTGCGGGCAGACGATCGTTGCCTAATCTGTGCACCCACTACACCATAACACTTTGAGTACAAAGAACCGGGCAACTGGTGAGGGGAGAGCTTAGTGCACTTGCGGCGGACGCTAGAGAGAAATACCGAGCTTCGTTTACAGGCGAAGGACGAGAGCGCGTGAGCCCAGTTCAGGAGCCGAGGACGGTATAGATAGCCAGAGAGCCGAGAGCCGAGAGGCCCGATACGCGGACGACGCAGCTATTTATGGGCCTAGTCGCCCGGTGACCTGGAAACACCGTAACACACTATGAAGGAAGGAGAGGGGTAAATTTAAAGGCTTACTTACCGACTTTTCCCCCGTTTTCAGTGGACTTGGGAAGACGAACCTCGTTGAACACGAAATTTCTACAGGCTCTGCTCGCCCCATCTCGCAACATTACAGACAAACACCTGTTCACTTGAAGTCAAAAGTGAAATCGCAGCTTGATAAGCTGGTACAGCAGGACATTCTTGAACCCGTTCAGGAATCTCAGTGGGCAAGTCCTTTAGTGCTGGTGAAAAAGTCTAATGGGGATATCAGGATATGTGGTGATTTTCGAAAATTGAATAGTGTGACGATTCCGTCGGTTCAGGTCATTCCAAGGATTGATGACTGCTTGAACAAGCTCTCTGGTGCATCATGGTTCACCACGATCGATCTCAATCAAGCCTATCATCAGATCCCCCTAAAAGAATCCGATAAACCGAAGTGCACTGTGGCTTCAGAGTTTGGATTATACAGGTACAAATCAGCACCTTTTGGATTATCAGGGATTCCCCACACTTTCAACCGGGCGCTAGCCCTGTCTGGCATAGACACTAAGATCTTTATTCAATATTTTGATGACATACTGATTCTGTCGACAACGTTACCGGAAATGTACGAAAATCTGAAGCAAGTGCTGTCACATTTGACGGTAGCTGGATTTACGGTGACCTTGGACAAGTTGCAACTGTGCCAAAAATCTGTCAAATTTTTGGGCTACGTTGTCTCCCAGGAAGGCGTAGCTTGTGACCCTGACAAAACTCAAGTGATCAAGGACTGGCCCGTGCCAATGTCTGTGAAAGACGCTCGGGCCTTTTTGGGCCTGTGTTCGTACTTGAGAAAGCATATCAGGGACTTTGCATCTATCGCAAAGCCTCTGTTTCGGCTCACGGAGAAGGGACGCCGCTTTTCCTGGACTCCAGAGGCGGAGGAGTCATTTCGGACGTTGAAATATAGATTAGCTTCTCCCCCTGTCTTAGTTCACCCGAGATTTGAAGGCGATGCTCCTTCATTTGTCTGTGACACTGACGCGAGCGGGATGGCTGTCGGTGCATGCTTGCTGCAGAGCGGCAAGGTCATTGCTTATGCCAGCCGCGCTCTTAGCAAGGCTGAAAGGCAGTACTCGGCAACGAAAAGAGAGCTTTTAGCCATTGTATGGGCTACTCAGCATTTCCGACATTTTTTCGTGGGCCGTCGCTTCATTCTGCGTACAGATCACTCTGCTTTGCAATGGCTCTTTTCATTTAAAAAACCAGAGGGCCAGCCTGCCCGATGGATGCTGCAGCTTTCGGAGCTGGACTTTTCCGTCATACACCGAAAGGGGTCTTCCCATGGTGATGCTGATTCACTGTCCCGCTATCCACACGCAGGGGAAGGCAGTGAGGTGACGTTTAAGTGGGTCTGCGTTCCAGTGGGCGCAGATGACATGGACGAGACACCAATCGGTTGTGTATCGGGCGCTGGTACCGCCCGCGGTTCTAGCGCGGAACCGAGTGATGCTGCAGCACCTAAAATGGTACGAGCCCTGATCAGCAACGAGCCCCAGAAAGGCGTGGTGAGTTATGGTGAGAGTGTTTCACAGGCTGATCTTTCGTTGGAACAGGACCGTGACGAGGGAATACGGGAGATAAAGGCTTGGAAATCATCCAGGCTCAAGCCTGAAGCAAAAAACCTGAAAACTGAGGGAGGGCGACGTCTGTTTAGGGACTGGAGGAGTCTGATTTTGAAAGGGGACGAAAAACCGGTTCTATACAGGCGAGTTCAGCCTCATCGTGGTGCTCCTTTCTGCTTGTTATTGGTTTTGCCCTCGCATCTTAGAACTGAGGCACTCGATATGCTGCACACAGGAGTCGGGGGGTGGACATCAGGGAGCCGCCAGACTGGAGCGCATGGCCAGGGAGCGCTTTCACTGGCCAGGCCTTCAAAAAGATGTAAAATCTTACTGCCGGGAATGTGCTGTGTGCGATAAACGCCGAGACCCACAAACCAGTCCACGTGCTCCATTGGGCTCACTTCAGGCTGAGGCGTTTCTTGATAGATTAGATGTTGATTTAGTGTGCGGTCTGCCGGTGACTGAGCCGGAGCAGTTTCGTTACATTCTGATCTGTACTGATGCTTTCACTCGGTTTACATGGGCCATCCCTATTCGTGATCAGGAGGCTGAAACAATTGTGAAGGCCATGATGGATCACGTAATTAGTGTAGTGGGAATACCCAAATGCATTCATAGT
Source organism: Lepas anatifera (assembly GCA_034440635.1). Taxonomy (NCBI): domain Eukaryota; kingdom Metazoa; phylum Arthropoda; class Thecostraca; family Lepadidae; genus Lepas; species Lepas anatifera. The sequence continues at coordinate 380,514 of JAOTON010000041.1, forward strand.
GACTTGGGTAGAAACTTGACTGGAAATGTAATGCAACTGTTCTATCAGACCCTGGGAATTCGTCAGTCCACCACGACTCCGTATCACCCTGCTGGTAACGCCTATTCAGAGCGTGGTCATCGTTTCCTCCTGGATGCTGTGGCTAAGCTGTGCGCAGAGCATCCAAAACAATGGTCACGCTACCTCCCAGCTGCTGTTTTGGCATGTAACAGCAACGTCAACCGATCTATTGGCTTCTCTCCTTACGAGTGTGTTTTCGGCAGGCCTCCAACCTTGTCTGCTGATGTCAGGTACGGTGGGGAGAGCTCGCGTCCGGCCAGCACTGGCGCGGTGTCTGCGAGCACCCTTGACTATGTCCGAGGTCTGCAGCAAACTCTCAGGGCGACGGGCGAGATGGCCCGACAGGCCAGTATGGCTGCACACGAGCAAAGTAAGGCGTTTCATGATGCTCATGTATGCGAGAATGTATACAACTCGGGAGACCGAGTCTGGCTTAAGAAACAAGCGTACAAAAAAGGAGAGTGCCGGAAACTGTCACCGGGATGGGAAGGGCCTTTTAAAATCGTACAAAAGTTGACTGACTGGAACTATCGCATCCAACGGGAGGGAGGTGTCAGCCAAACGACAGTACATCACAACCGCTTGAAACCCTGCAACTCTGTACCTGTTTCACACTCTGACCGACCCTCACGTAAAATGAGCTTCCAGCCTGGTGCTCTCTCTGAGTTTAAATATTCGGCTGGGCGACCCTCCCAACTGAATGTTCAGAACCGCCGCGCTCCACTCAGCTCCCACGCGACACCAGGGGCAGACCTTCCCCCGGATTCTGGTCAAGTGGATTGGTCTCCGTGGGGGGGTTCAGACCGCACGGGACCATTTGAATAGAAGTTGGACGCAACCAACTCCTTTGTCACCAGCTGTCCATCAGTTTCAGACAGGTTGTAGAGAAACTCCATTGATTGCGGTGACGGATTCTGAGACCCCACCGCCTGCTCCTGTGCGTAGATCGGAAAGGGTACGGAATAAGCCGAGAAGGCTGGGAGTTGATGATTTTGTTTAGTGCTGGCTGAAGTCTTCCGCGTGCAGGACATTGCGTTTTTCATGTACATTGTACGATGATGCTGTGATGTATGTATTCAGCTAGGGTGTAACGGGTGTTTTGGTAATGGTGCGATAGACAACGGTGCACACGTTCTGATGATTATGGAGTGTCGTTTATTGTCGGGGCGACAACTTGTAAAGGGGGGAGTGATGTTGTAGGTTGAAACATATTATTTATTTGCGTGTCAGTGGTGCCTCGGGCGGAGGGTTCGAGGCGGGGTGACCTAGTCAGAGGTCACACCACCGCTGTGCTCGCCCTGATTGGCTGGCCGCCGGTCACCTGACTGGGCGGTGACGGGGAGTCGCTGCGAGGGTGGAACCGGCGGGGAGTTGGAACGAGAGCGCGGTGTCAAGAGGATTAGGCTGTTGTGCGAGAGTTAATACATCAAATGTGGATCTAAGTTGGACTCTTGGCTGTGAGGTCGGACTCATAAGTGAACTTACGAAAAGAGCATAGATGACGGCCCTCTAGACCACTCTCAACTTCTTGAGCACGTACCCAAGTTCCTAACGTCAATCCCGCCCGCATGACGGGCGCACTTCAGCAAAAATAAGTACTCAATACCACAATACCGCCGGCTAGCGGTTGCGTGCGGAATCGGTTGCGGTCCTCTGCTCGGAAAGTGCGTCGTCATGGATGGTTACAGTTGAGTGAGTCCTGCTGACGTGCCCTCGCGGGGATATGATAATTCTGCCGTTGCGCCTCTACCACTGTTCTAAACTCTGTGCTTTTAGATCTTCACCTCGCGCTTCTAGATTGGCCGGCCCGTATAGTCACCGTCAAGTGCCTCACCCCACCTTCTCAGCAGCTGGCCCCAACGTTGCAGACGTGATGGACGGACTGCAGTACCACGTGGGTGGTGCAGCTCCAAATATCTTTAACTAGTCACTAGTCGTGAAACATGCGTTTCCGTCCTACATGCCATGGGTTTTAATTCATGCGCTTTGAACTTGAATAAGTCCATTTCATTCCTCAATTTGGTCAAAGCATCACATACGCTACTGTAACTGTCATACGCATCTGGTGTATAATAATCCGTTTTTTACTCAGAAGTGTAATTTCTATGTGCTGGCAACTAAAACCGCCGAGTTTTGCGCTGGTGTACCTTAGGCGTAGGCAGTTGAAAGTACGTTTTCATATATTTGGTGCTTTTTCGATGTGGCAATAAGCACTGAAGGTCAACGTATTATTTCTATGGTGTTTTATAACAGAAATTCGTGTGAACTCAGCTCCTCCGTGGTGTTGCAATCTTAAAACGAGCAAGCTGAGTCGTCCTGACGTGGCGTTTCCGGGTTGAAAACTTTCATTGGTGAATGACTGTTTTGGCAGCAAACCTCATGAGTGAGTCCAAACTTTCCTATTGGAAATGTTGCGCTGTGTTGAGCTGCAATACCGGTAATTAATGCCCGATATCACTATTTCATTGATAATATGTAAAACAGCTGCTTTTAGCTTGATTATATTGCCAGTTTCATGGCTGCTTTATAACATTTGCTGTAATAAACCAGTCACGTTAAGGTAATGCTTTTTGTGGGGTGTGTGTGAGAGTGACGCAATACGTACAGCTTCGCACATACTCAACGTATTCTAATTGAACCAAATTAGGTTTGAAAACGATGAAGCAACGGAGATTAGCAGTTCCAGGTGACATCGATACGAATAACATTTTCCGAAACTTTCCCATATCCTAATACAGAAATGGTAGGTATGTGATCTAATAAAAACGAACACAACCAAGATGTAGGAATTTATATTTGTTATGCAGAGAAGCGAATTTCAGTCGAACAGATTTGTCCTTAAACTCCACCATCATAATAATATTGCATTTAACTCTGCTGATTCGAGCACAGTATCACACGGTTTGCATTCAGCGTTCTCCACGTTCTGAACGTTACCCAAAGGATGTATTGTGAAAATGATTTTGAGGTACGTTGTTTGCCACTTATTTATATAAAATGCACGTTGAGGAGCCAACCAAGGGTAGATTCAACTCAGGTATTTAAAGCTCTTATCAGGAACCAGCTTGCTGAAGACTCCATCGGCGCGTCCAAAGCATGAGATTGAGATGACACCTGCCACCATCGGCACTTCCAGGCCAGCACTGGGGAAAACAGTCACAGTACACAATTGTTAGGCAGGTCAATAATTTCTGGTTTGGGGGCTGATCGACGCACCATCTGCCAGGGTCATGTGGCATTGCCATTGTGTTTAAGAAGTTTTAGAGGTAACTTCTTATATCCCCGTCAGAGAGAGAGAGAGAGAGAGAGAGAGAGAGAGAGAGAGAGAGAGAGAGAGAGAGAGAGAGAGAGAGAGAGAGAGAGAGAGAGAGAGAGAGAGAGAGAGAGAGAGAGAGAGAGAGAGAGAGAGAGAGAGAGAGAGAGAGAGAGAGAGAGAGAGAGAGAGAGAGAGAGAGAGAGAGAGAGAGAGAGAGAGAGAGAGAGAGAGAGAGAGAGAGAGAGAGAGAGAGAGAGAGAGAGAGAGAGAGAGAGAGAGAGAGAGAGAGAGAGAGAGAGAGAGAGAGAGAGAGAGAGAGAGAGAGAGAGAGAGAGAGAGAGAGAGAGAGAGAGAGAGAGAGAGAGAGAGAGAGAGAGAGAGAGAGAGAGAGAGAGAGAGAGAGAGAGAGAGAGAGAAGAGAGAGAGAGAGAGAGAGAGAGAGAGAGAGAGAGAAGAGAGAGAGAGAGAGAGAGAGAGAGAGAGAGAGAGAGAGAGAGAGAGAGAGAGAGAGAGAGAGAGAGAGAGAGAGAGAGAGAGAGAGAGAGAGAGAGAGAGAGAGAGAGAGAGAGAGAGAGAGAGAGAGAGAGAGAGAGAGAGAGAGAGAGAGAGAGAGAGAGAAGAGACAGAGACAGAGACAGAGACAGAGACAGAGACAGAGACAGAGACAGAGACAGAGACAGAGACAGAGACAGAGACAGAGACAGAGACAGAGACAGAGACAGAGACAGAGACAGAGACAGAGACAGAGACAGAGACAGAGACAGAGACAGAGACAGAGACAGAGACAGAGACAGAGACAGAGACAGAGACAGAGACAGAGACAGAGACAGAGACAGAGACAGAGACAGAGACAGAGACAGAGACAGAGACAGAGACAGAGACAGAGACAGAGACAGAGACAGAGACAGAGACAGAGACAGAGACAGAGACAGAGACAGAGACAGAGACAGAGACAGAGACAGAGACAGAGACAGAGACAGAGACAGAGACAGAGACAGAGACAGAGACAGAGACAGAGACAGAGACAGAGAGAGAGAGAGAGTTCTATATTGTTGAAAGCAGCAGGAGGCTACAGACAGAATTTGTAGTTTAATTATTGTACGAAAGGTAAATGCCTCAATACTGACTACTTTCTTAAACGTGCATTGACGGGGGTCTGAGCCTCCTTAGTTTGATGGGGGCGTGTACCCGCCCCCCTAGGAATTCGAGAACGACGCTAGACAGCGAAAATCGATAATTGATTTGGGTATGCCATATAACATGAACATTTGACGGGGGAAGGCGGGTACCTGCCTCAGCTCGGTTTTTTGGAGACAGAATAAAAACAGTGGCGCATGAGCCGCCGTACTTGGAATAACTTTACTCTGATAATTTTTACAGCTTTTGACAACATTTTAAGATTGGCTCATCTCAGGTCTGGTCACCAGTGCAAGTCAAGTGACCTCACCTCAAAAAACGTTTAGGATAGCATAACTCAGAACAGGCTGGACATATCCAATTGAAACTCGTACCACATAATGGCCCCACCAAGTTGTGCAAAATTTTCTCCGGTATTTCTTATCTCGATGACCTAAGGTCAGGTACGAGTCATCACCTCTCAATTGGGAATACGTGGGAGCAATTGTTTGAATGGAATAACTTAATAATGGATGACGGTAGAACATTTATTTTAACGGTATTAGGTCTGCCTCATCCTGGCAGTTCTCTTGATATGCATTTTGACCTAATGTGATGTTTAGCTGACCTCAAGTCAGGTCAAATATTATTTGACCCAGAAAGGTTATATTATATATCATTCCATTCCTCTTGCTGCGAGGATTCCGATGGCCGAGATTGTTTTACCCTATTTTTGCTAGTTCAGATGTAATGAAAGAAAACCTTCGCCCACATGATATCCCTATGATGGCGTGCCTTGACCAAAAGTTACCTCAAATGTGACCTGACAAAAATATTTGAAATGTTTTCTATCGAGAACTGAATGGGTTATCCACCACAGTTTACCGTTTTTCGCTATCTAGCGTGGTTCTCGAGATCTTAGGGGGGCGGGTAACCGCCCCTCGTCAAAGCGAAGGTGGCTCAGACGCCCGGCAATGCACGTGTTCATTTTGCATAGAAAACATTTGAATAGTTTTGTCAGGTCACGTTTAAGGTCACGAGAGGTCCGGGCATGGCACCACAGGGATAATATGTACATGAAGGTTTTCAGTCTTTACATCTGAACTAGTAAAAACTGAGAAAAACAATTTGGTCCCAAAGTATCTTCACAGCAAGCCAAATCGAATGGTATAAAATATAATCTTCCTAGGTCAAATTTAAGATTGCATTTGACCTGACCTGAGGTCAGGTCAAGGTCAAATTAGGAACAATGCATGTCCTGAGAACCGCAGAGATGAGGCAGACCTAATTCCGTTAAAATAAATGCTCTACTACCATCCATTACTAGGTTATTAAATCTAGACCATTTCTCCCCAAAGATTTCCAATGAAGAGGTCATAGCTCGTACCTGACCTTAGGTTATCAATATCAAAATATCGGAATATATTTCGTGGAACTCTGTAGGCTCATTGTGTGGTATGACTTTCAATCGGAAAGGCTGAGACTGTTCTGAATTATGTATCTTAACAAATGGGACATCAAAATCTCTGGCTTTTCCTGCCCTTTTCTTCCCAATGGGTGTGCCATGAGGGAAATTTGGTAGCCAAGGGCTGTGGTAGGGTATGGTTTATGACAAAATAGAGGAGTTTTGTTTGTGAAGATTTGACAATATCAATAATTATCTGCAGATCAGATTTGTTAGGATAGGACTTGATGGGGCCAATCGATCTGATTGCTCAAACATTCTTACTAGTTTCTTTTGAAGGGATTTAAAAAAAGTTAATAAACAAACCACAATATTTCATATCAAAAACTTACTTTACCTTAAAATTTTTCCAAAAATGCAGATAGAGTAAACTTGGTATACCATTACCTGTTGCAATAAGAGTATGCCAGTGAGAAATTAAAATCAGCATACCACATACAAAACCTGCAAACAGGAGCCTAATGGAGGAATAAAAATAAAAATGGCCAATTTTTATTGAACTTCATTTGCTTTTTTAATTAAATTTGGGTATTTCTGAGCCTTTTGAAAGTCAAGTATTAAGAGGTTGATCACAGAAGCTCACACATCTTAAAAAGGAAACACTGCTCTCTGAATCCTGGGCATAAAATACCATTGAGATTATATATTTGGGCACAGCCCTTCATTTGATATGGAGTAATAATCAGAGACATGCTGGAGCAACCAGACATATATTCCATGTCTAGCCACATTATGAATGATAATTTGGCTTGACCTACCTGATCCTGATGGACTGTGCCCAAATACATAATGGGCTAAAAATATAATATAATGTATAATCATCAAGTGGTATTTTACATACAGGATTTGGGGAGGCAGGCCAGTATATACCTGTCAACTTTTAATCATGCTTCTTGCCTCAGCACTCCAAAATCTATCAACATTGGAAATCACTTCATCAAAATATGTTATGCATATAACAAAATATTTACAAGCTTTGTAAGACATCCAAATATTGATATAATTTTTGGGGCTTATCGACAAACCAACTGCCAGGATCATATGGCATTGCCTACTCTTTCCCAGTTGGAAGGGTTTACAGGGAGCCAACTTGCTCCATGTTCAGGGAAGCTGCAGGTGTGGGTGCCGAAAGTGGGGGAGGGGACAGGGGGACGCATCCCCTGTTGACCAACTAGGGGACATCCCCCCAAAAAAATTTGGGCCAATGGTCATAAAGGCTGTCAGGTACAGAATATGCTCAAAATTCGCCTCCCTCAGTCAGCACCAGCCCAGGTCCATTTCCCCTCCGAAAATTCTACTGCAGCGCCCCTGGCTGCAGGGCCCTGAACCCGAGTTAACTACAAAAATATTAATATCGTAGCATGTGATCTTCATGATGAGATCATACCATCCAATTATCTTTGCTGCACTAAACAATATTGAGGATACACCTTCATTTTTAAAGCTAGGGTGTGTTGAGATTCATTTTCTTTAGTCTTTCTATCATGCAACATCTTATTCCTTCATTATGGGTTTAGAACTTAGATAGCCTGGTTTCGAACTGAGATGGACTGCATCATCATTTACAGTATCTATGTGTGGTGGAACTGCGTGCCGCGTTGCCTCTCTCGCTCCCTCACACCGACTGGGACTGATGAGCCATGGAATGGGCAGTAGGCTGTCAGCCGACTGAAACGGGAAACAGGATGGTCAGTGTGATGAAGCTGACCAACTCTGGGATGATACCAGTCTCGAAGTCCGACGCAATATAAAATCATGATTACCATCTCACCAGCCGGCTCACCGTGTCGCCCGGCTGCTATATAATGCTGTCGCAGGTGCACGAGTAAACTGTTGACGTTGCACATGATTTAGTTGTCTGTCTTTTTTAGTTTTTCTCAAGTATGTTTCCGGTATCTTCTGTATTTATCTCCTCTTTTCTGTTTTATATGTGCCATTATTGTTTTTGTTTCGCTTTTGGTAGTTTTTTGGTTTGTTGGTTTGATTTTACTAACCTCATAATTTGTCTCGCTGATCAGATGTGAATATAGACTTCAGTTTGATCTGTGCTCATTGCTGCGGAAGCCCTTGCTCTTCGTTCTCTAGTAGGTAATTATTTTTTGTGCTGTCCTTGCGTCCTTATTATTGCATCTGTTACATATGTGGGCCCTTGACTTGGAATTATCCTTGTTAAAATATTTCTGTGCTTCTATTTCTACTTTGACATGTATTTAACATATATTCAGTGCTCATTGCGTTTTGTATTTGCTCGCTTCTGTTTATTTTCTCTTTCCCCTTTAAAGGTTGTGGTGGTGCCACAGCCGGGGAGAGCTCTGTCGCTGCTGTTGGGTGCCCTGTTTGTGTTGGCTGTGTGCCTGTGTGTTATATGAAAACAATAAAAAATGTATCTCTCTCTCTCTCATCAAATACATACAAATTTATTGTGCCCAATGTCCAGTTCAATCACATTTGAATTGTATTTTAAGAACCTTCATTTTAATGGGATTCCAGAAATTCCCCTGCCCGCCGCTTGCGTCGGCCGATGCCCGCCGCCGTTTCCGTCGTGCGCCGCGGATTGCGCTGTCGCCGCGCCATTTTCTTGCCCTGCGTCCGTAGCGTCTCTGCCCGCCGTCTGTCGGGTTTTCTCCTCAATAACCGTTCCTAGCAACCCGTCTCCTCCTCTGTCCAGAATCTTATCTCCGCTGAGCTATGAGTGTTGGTGTTGGCGTCCGCGACCATGGGCCTGATGGCGCCCAGCTGCTGAGTGGTACGTCGCTGCCTGTGTCCTTGATGGTGTGAGAACATTCCGTTTTTATTGTCTTTTATTTTTAACCTGATGTGTTGAGTACCTACCTAATAAATGTGTGATAGCTTAAATTCCGTGGCGGCCCCCTGTCTAGTATTTTTGCCTAGTATTGAGTGTATGTTTTACCATGTACTGTGTTTTTACTGTTAATATCCTATGGATCCAAACCAAGACAGAACACTGTACCCAGAGATGGCAATTAAATTATTATTGAAAGGAGAAATTTTAATTTCAAGTTTTTACTATTTCATTTTTCCATATAAACAGGTGAAGAGAAGCAAAGTACATGAACAGCAGATAAGAAACATGAGAGAGGCAAGCAATAGTCATACAGAACAGTACAAGTGAGGCAGGTGAGTATGTTGTGAAATAAGTATGTTATGAGATTGGGACAAATAATAATAATGCTGGTCAGTAGAAATAACACAAAAACAATGCAGAAAAGCAAAAAAAGAGCAGCAATACAAAACAAAATGAGCAGACAGATAATCCGAAACTCGGCTAACAAAACAAAAAAATGACGAAAATAAAAACTAACAAAATATTATTATTAATTAGTTTGTAGTTGTCGGCCCACATATGCTGATTATGTTAGTCACAAACGAATAAAACACCCAGGTTCACATACATTGTGCAGGATAAAAACAAATAATAGTGGCAATTAATGAAACAAAAACAAAAGCAACAAGCAGGAAACCAAAAGCGCAAAAACAGGACGAAAAATATAATCAGACAAAATGAGAGCAAAGATGACACTAAGTACCAAGCGAAATGACAGCAAAGATGGCACTAAGTATGCATAAAGCAAACGAAAAAGGATAAACAAAAGTTCAAGTTAAATGGAACAGCACAAGAGCAGCGAGAAAAGCAAAAAGAGCAATAAAATAACGAAATGAACATTGCAAGACTAAATGAGATCATGCAGCATGGCACGATGCTTGCTAATAATAATGCTTAAGAATAATTAATAATGCTTAGGTAACTCAATATTCAGTTCATCATCATCATCAATTTATTTCTTTTTTAATTATGATAGCAAGACAGCAGAAATGAGGAGCAAGCAGATAGAGGAAGAGCAAGCAAAACAGAATCATACAAAAACAGCATAATAAGCGGAACCACATGTGATATTAACTTTAATCTGAGCAAATCCCGGTCCCCAAAAAATCTCAGCATCTCACTACAATCTGCAGACATGTCAAGCTAATAAAACTATAAGCATCAACAGAATAAAAAGTGAGTAGGTACGTTCCTTCTTTTCAGAGAAGAAACTAGAAAGTTCCTCTATTGGCCTCGGTCATCGAAAGTGTTGGCACCTGGCGCATTTTTTGAAAACGCCAGTAGAGCGACTGACGTCTGGCGCGGCTGCTTCATATCCGGCGCATTGTTGAACGCGATATAGATTTTGAACGTTTATTTTCAGTCGTGGTGAACTCGTTGCTGTGAAAAAGTGTAGTTCATGTTGGGTGGACATGAATATTGAAGACTGGCGTTATTTTCTTGTTTGTTATAATCTTGGAAAGTTCAAAGAAAATGGAGGTGAGACGGATAACCATTACATCCAATCAGAACTGCTGCGTTCCTCAGTGTGTATCCTTCCGAAGAAATTGTCCAAGTCTTAGCTTTCACAAGTTTCCTCAGGATAAGGTGCTGTCCAAGCAGTGGAAGTCGAAACTGAGAATTGGGAAGAAGATGGGCTCAAATGCTGTTGTCTGTTGCAGACATTTTCAGCCATCTGACTTCCATTCACATCCACCTGGTAAGCGGCTGTGAGGCCAGTGTGAAAAGTATGGCATTTTCGACGAGATCTCGTCCGTGCGAGTTCCCTTGGAGACAGGACCGAGTGGTGTGAACTTTATCAACCTGGTGCGAATTTGCAGGTTAGTGACACTTAAACTTAACAAATAATGGCTGAATGGCCATTAAGACACAGGAGGTACCTTATAAAAAGTCCTTAACTGACTAATGATTGAGGTAGCACTGCATTGTAGGGGTAGGAATGGGTGCATTTTTTCCCTGGTATGTGGCAGATTGGTGCGAATTTTCGGAGGCTGGTGGTGCGAGAATTTAGATGGCTGGTGCGACTCATCTGGCCTGCTGCCATACTTTGCAGACTGGCTGTGAGGCAATCTCAGTTCCGCTTATGCCTCCTTCCACTCCCTTGAGCCTGCTTCTAGCAGGAGTAAGCCTTAATCCTTGGGCCGTCATCATAGGCGGATCCAGGATTGCCGATCAGGGTACCTTCCCGGGGGCGGCGCACTATTCTTGACCGGAAACCCTATCGGATAGAGCAAAACCCTATCGGTGGGAGCCGACTTTCGTATCCTGGGAGGGGGTGGTGTGGGAAGCGAAATTTCGGGGCGTGGCCATTTCAAGGGCGCCGAGGGTCGATGGTGGGGGCACATACTCCCTTTGCCCCTGGATCTGCCTATGGGGCATTGCCCACTTTGCCGTCCCCTGGATCCGCCTGTGGCTGCATTCCCTTTTAGCCCGGAAAACTGACATCTTGAAATAATTCGGTAGATATACGCCTTTATTTGTTTCAAGCTGTCTGAAATTCAGTTTGAATGTACGATGGAAAATGCGTTTCAAACACAAGCGTCGCCACCGGCAAAGAAGTGGGGGCAGCAAACTTCATCCTGATGCTGACTACAGCTTTGCTCCTTGGGACCAAAACTCTTCGAATTTGGATTCTTTCTGTCTTCCGCAGTGACTGGTTATAAGCCGCTGTCACATACCAAACACAAAACACGTATAATTCACCGCTTACCATGCTATTCCGGGTCCACTAACGTTGTTTACCTCTCGAGTCCCTCTTTCCGGCCATCTTGAGGGCACACTAGCGCCGCTGGTGAGCGTGACCGTCAATTAAGTGGACGTTTTGTGGCCGAAAGAAACGAATGTGTTGCGCCAGCTTTGTCGTACCTTCAAACGGGCATATCGCAAGCTGGCTCACTCGTTAGCAGGACATTTTCCGCTAGTGGGCTGGGCTCATGGCCCTGTTCCAGCTGTCAGCCAGTTTTGTCAGCACCAATCAGCGGGCCGCGTTGCGCCTACGTCACAGGATTGTAGCCTCTCCCCGGGAACTAGTTCTAGAGGTTTTACGGGCTGATGGCCTGCTGTTTGCGCTGATGAAAATAGTAAGTGCACGAAGTGGCAGCCTAATATTTTTTAATGGTATAAAGGATTAATTTCCCTTTGCTTAGCACAAACAAGAGGCGATTATGCCACTGATGTTACTTTTCTAGGAGAGGTTAGAGGTCCTGCTGACAAAACTGTGTGACAGCTGGAACAGGGCTCATGCCTGAGGACCAAGCCCTGTTCCACCTGTCAGCACAGTTTTGTCAGCACCAATCAGCGGGCCGCGTTGCGCCTACGTCACAGGACTGTAGCCTCTCCCCGGGAACTAGTTCTAGAGGTTTTACGGGCTGACGGCCTGCTGTTTGTGCTGATGAAAAACCGTAAGTGCACGAAGTGCAGCCTAATATTTTTTAATGGTTTAAAGATTTGAGTTCCGTTTGCTTAGCACAAACAAGAGGTGATTATGGCGCTGATGTTACTTTTCTGGAGGAGAGGTTGGAGGTCCTGCTGACAAAACTGTGCTGACAGCTGGAACAGGGCTCCAATCAGATTGTTGCAACCATATGAAAGGTATTCCTTTAGGGTTTGAAATAAGCCAATAGGCCCTTTAATTTGAACTTTAAAGTGTGCGGAAATTTTATACAGAGAGCTTTGAGTAAAACGAAATATGCCAAAAGTGATTTCTCAACACGCTCTACAAAACTGCTGTCTCAGTTCAAAACACGTTATAAAAGTGGAGCACTCAGTCGGGCACCTGACCTTGACCGGTGCGGGTCGGTGCCAGGGTCCGGGGGCATGGTGGTGTGAGTGCGCGGCCAGTGGGAGGTCCCGGTCAGAGCGAGCAGTGATATGTAGACAGAGTCAGTGCAGAGTGAAACTTATCAGCTCTAGTGGAATGCTGTCGTGAGTTTTGAGAGTTTTTGAGAGTAGGGAGGCCTTGAGCAAGTGAGTTGTGATTGAACTGTGATTGGTGAACATGTCTGACACTGAAAGCGAACAGGAAAGAGACTCAGTATTTACCGACGCAGCCTCTGGACCTGACAACAGACGAAAGCGGCACCTATCTGTAGCTGAGATGACCAGAAATCTGGAGAGGAAAAGGTAAAAAATCAGTCACAAAGCTCGGCCAAAAAGCAACACAGTCCAAAGAATCGCCCAGTGGAGCTGGCAGAGGTAACTCTCGACGCCATAGAACGACGGATTGAGGCTAGCATCAATCGTGCAGTCGCCTCTTTTGAGGCTAAATTCGCACAACTGGAGAGAAGGGTAGAAATTCTAGAAGCGGAGAATTTCAAGAATGATGGTGTGATTCAGGACCTGAGAAGTGAAGTGGCCAAGCAGAGATCTGAAAATGGTGACTTAAAGGAGCGACTCAATAGCTTAGACATGAACCGGCGCTTATCATCACTCATATTGACGAGTGATGATTTTGGTGCAAGAATTCCAGGAGAAGATGTGCCAGAGAAAGTGGTTCATGTCTTGAAACGGCATTTTCCTGACCTACGTCTGAGCGTTGACGAAATCCAGGTCGCCCATCGCCTACAGGGTGACAAAAAAGTGATCAAGTTCCTGCGGCGCCACACTCGAGACATCGTGTTTGAACGGAGGTTCGAGCTGTTCAAGCGGGAGAGGCGAGGAGCACTGTTCATCTCCGAATCGCTGATCCCAGAAAAGCAGCATTTAATCCAGCTGCTCCTCGCCTCCCGGCGCCCAGAAAACGGATCAAAGCTCAGGTCAGTGTTTAGCCGTCGCGGGAATGTTTACTGCAAGACCGTCGTTGGGGAAACAACATCCATGTTCCCGACTTAAAACATTTGCAGCGACTGTTGGGAGGAAGGCTGCCACCTATCCCTCAGAATAACGCGCGTCCTCGGGACCAACGCAGTGGCGCGTGGGGAGGCTATCCCCCCAGGAGAGAGCAGCGGCAGGTCCACTGCCGGGACAGAGCGGGGAGCAGCGGGGCGGCCGTCAGCCGGGCGGAGAGCAGCCGCTGTGGGACTGCCGGGAGCCGAGCGGGATGGAGCAGCCGCAGGACACCTCGCGACCAGTCCCGCCACTCTGCAGAGAAGTGACTCTGCTGTGGGGATGGAGTAAGGAGAGGATGGAAGGCCTCCTGCGCCGTTCGGCATATATCCAACGATCGTCGCACTTACAGCGTTTTCGTGGAGCGTTGTCCTGCGAGGAATGATTTCTTAGTGTCAGCTAAGTCAGCCGTCGTTCAACCGCCTTTGTCCGATGATCTTCGTCTGGTGACACCATCATCAGCGGGTGGGCTACCTGCTGGTGCTTACGGTTCTTCGCGAATTAACTTTATTATATGGTCGCGAATTAACTTCATCCACACTTGGTGAGGTTAAATTTGGATGTTTTTTGCGGCTGTTTTTTCTACCATTTATCTTTCTTAAACTTTGAAGTGTGAACGTAAAAGGTATTACCAAAATCATGTTCTATTATTTGAAACGTCGTCAAGTGCTGCCGAGTTTTCTTTACTAACGTTCAAACGACGCAGTCTACACAAGTAACATAACTCTTAAATCGGAAAACGAGTTAGGAATTCCGAATCCCATTTTGGTGTCCACTGTTACGGTAATTAGATATTGCATTGATGAGTGAGTGGTCAATCCTTCTTGCGTATGTACTTTGTGCCGATAGGAAAAAAGCCTGCTGTCGCGTTCGGGTGCGCCTGGCGGCTAATCAGACGTCGGCGAAGCAAAGTTTCAGAAAGGCGAAAGTTCCATAGAATATGTAAGTAGTCCCAACAGTTACTGTCGCCTTTATCAGGTGGTCGCCGGCGTACCTGGGCGTGACCGGCGTCATGGTACACCCTTTGCAGAGGTCAGTATACTGGATGGGGATGGATCTGAACATTACTTTTGTGTTGTGCAGAGTGTTCACGAGAGTGGTTCTTTCGTCAATTGTTGGGTCATGAATACGGTTACATTATGTTTGGAATACTGCGCAACTAGCGTAACATAGTTGAAAAGCCGATTATGTGCTGCCAACGAAGCTTCAATCGTACGACCATGCAAATATTAAACCCACGCATTGCATTAGAACAGTTGCGAACACATGCTGCAATGCTTCAATTTGTTATGTAATTTTGCCTCAGTTGACGCTGCAGGCTGGTGACTTTTATTGTACTTGGCGATAGGTGGCAGGGCGGTACAATGATGATGTATTTAAATTGGACAGAGTCAAATGCGAATGATACTGTGTGGATGCTGTGTGCTTGCAGGATGTGGGGTGAAGGCTGGCGCGGCTGGGTCCGGCCGGCGGCTAGCTGACCAGCGCGCCCTGGCGGAGACGAGAGGCAGGAAGTTTCGCCTTGGCTGCGAGATTCCAATCCTGCGGGGACCTGGCGTGGCGGCTGCTGGCGGACCTAGTCGCGCCCGGTCACCTCCCTGCTCATTCAGAAACGTGTTCAGGTCGATAACGTGTTCTGATATTTTTTTCTGTTTGCCTACTCTAAATCAGGTTAAATCAGGATTATGCCATTGTGCGTACACAATACGCTTTTTTAGGGGTCATCACGGAACAACATTTTGTCTAAGAGGAATGCAGACCCTATTTTGTATCTTTCGGGGTCTTGCACCGCCGCGAGATGCCGGATTATGGTGTGTAGCCTTTTAGTTGAGATAGGGCTTGAAGGCGTTGGGTTGTTTGATCCGGCGCGGATGTTGCGCACGTTAGGTGGGTGTAGTGGGGGTGGATGGGGATCAGGCCGGGGAAGGGAGGGATATTCTCACAAAACAATGTTGATTTGGGAGGCATTATGGTCGATCCGCGGTTTGTCGGTGCCAGGTAGTTTGATAATATCGAGTCGGACTGCTCAAACTTACGTGGTATGCGCAAGGAGCAAGCACATTTATAAACCGTTCCTGAAGCAAAGGGAGCCTATCCCATGAACATTTATGCCTGATTTGAAAGTCAAAACATTTAACGTTAGGGGATTGCGCGAAGCAACAAAAAGGCGGGCAGTATTTAGGTTTCTCCACTCTCAATACCCAAATTATGTTGTGGTAATGCAAGAAACACATTCTTGTTGTCGTGATATGACGTACTGGCGGTCGGAGTGGGGCTCAAAAATTTTGTTTTCACATGGTAAAAGCGTGAAGGAATGTGGGGTCTCAGTCTTATTACCAAAGCCCTTTCAGGGAATCGGTACCGCTAAGCTGGAGTATGCTGCGGATGATGGAAGGCTTATTGTTGTTGATATTGAATATGAGGAATGCAAAATTAAGTTAATTGGTGCATATGCCCCGAATAAGAATACAAATAACTTGCAAGTAGATTTCTTTATGCGGCTTAAAGAAAAAGTTGAAGTCATTTCGGATATAGAAAAATGTCATTTAATCCTTTGCGGTGATTTAACCCTCGCCCCACCGGGGCCATCGATGGCCCCCCTAAGGTTTTTCCGCGATAGCAGAAAAACGACGAGGCGCAGCACCGCGGTTGAGGGCTCTGCCTCTCACTGCATCATTTTCCCATCATCCCTGAAATTTTTTACCCCGTGTCACCTAAGGTCAGGTCACCAGACAAGGTCAACCAAGGTCACCTCACTTCAACTTTAGAGCTCTGTAAGAGCTACATTTCAAAGTCGATCGATTTGAAACTTCCTACACTTTATGACCCCTCCAGGGTCTACAAGGTGTATATCTGGGATTTTTCGATTTTGTACCCTGAGGGCAGGTCACGAGGCGACCTCTCCCATTGGAAAAGCATGGGGAAAACCTGTTTCATGATATAAAAGCCACAAAAATGATTGCAAATACTCAGACTGCTCAGAACAGCGTTTTTGGACACCCTTTCACGGATCTCAGGGGTCATATATACCCTTTGACTTTTCCAAGGTCATCCAAGGTCACCAGAGGTCAAAAACAGTATTTTGACAATAACTATTGACCTAATTAAGCTAGAGCGGTGAAACAAACACCACCGTGTTTGTCTTGTCACTGGCTTTCATTTGATATACAGCAAGGTCACTTTTTGACCTTTCGTGACCTGAGGTGACCTCTGGAGGTCAAACCACTGGCGAGAGGTCTTTACGTTCCAAATAGCGGAAAAAGTACTGGCAATTTCCTATCAAATGTACTTTACCAGGCCTCAATAGCTCTAATGACCTAAGAGTTATGACCAGTTTGCTTAATCATTGCATATTTGAGTGAAAATAGCCGATCTTGACCTAATTTGACCTCTGGAGGTCAAACCATTGACCTGAGCACTAAAACATGCGAAGTAATTTCTTACTGAATTCACGCGAGCTTTCTATTGCACTTTGCAGATTTGCGCTAACGCCCATATTTTCGGAGTTAGAGGGGGGCATCGATGGCCCCCGGTGGGGGCGAAGGTGGCGCCGGACCCCCGGCGGTGGGGCGCGGGTTAAATGTACACTTAACCCACCGAGACACATCCAATAGAAGCTTCCGCATCACAGTTGCCGCCAAAGTTCTGCTGGACTTAATTGGGCAGCACAACTTAGTTGACTTGTGGCGCAATAAGAATCCAGAATTGGTTCGATATACTTGGAGGCGATTTAATCCATTACAACAATCTAGAATTGATTACATAATAGCAAGCAAACATTTAATAGACAATAACGTTATAAAATGCATAAATATTCGAACATCAATTCTAAGTGATCACTCATTATTAGCAACAGAAATAGTATTGTTTTCGCCTGAGCATGGGCCTGGACTTTTTCGTTTTCGTAACGATCTCTTACAAGATGTTGTATTTGTTGATTTGGTAAAAACAGAAATACAAAGAGCTACGATGAAAAGTGAGATATATTCTGATACTTCTGACTGGGGTGTAATTCTAGAGCTGCTCTTAAGCACAATTAGAGTCATAAGCATTCAAAGATGGAAAGCAAGAAACAAAGAGAGGCGCGAACAATATTCTAAGTATGTGCACCTCCTAGAGGAATGTGAAGCCAAAATGAGTACCCAAATTAGCCCTAGTGTACTGGAGAAATACCACGAGCTAAAAGGCTTGGTTAATGAAATAGAACTAGAAAAAGGTAAGAGAGCAATGATTCATTCCGGAGCTAGATGGATTGAAGAAGGCGAAAAGCCAACACGCTATTTTTTTTCAATTTGAACAAAGTAAGAAATGCCAAAAAAGCAGATCAATGTACTACAATCAAATGACAGCCAGCTTATCACCGGAAATTCTAATATACTGCAATATTGCAGGAATTACTTTAAAACGCTTTATTCTGGAAGTGTAAATTACCAAACTAGCAATGAAGAATCCGTGGTCGAGAAATTTCTCGGCCAGGTGGAATGTCCTAAACTTAGCCAAGAGGATAAATATTTTTGCGACGAGCCTTTCACAAGCGCAGAGTGTAAAGCAGCATTGGACGGACTGAAGAATCAAAAAGCTCTCTCCGTTTCAGGATTTTCGAAAGAATTGATAAAATTCTTTTGGAGTGACTTAGAAATCATAATCTTGAGTTATATCACACAGGTGAAGGAGAAAAAACAGTTTTTCGTGACACAAAGACGTGAAGTGATCACCTTAATTCCTAAACCGGGCGACCAAAAACTAATAAAAAATAAACGAGCGATATGCTTACTCGGCATAGTATACAAGATAGTAGCAAAGGTATTGGCAAATAGAATAATGTTCGTCATTTCTAAGTTAGTGGCTCCAGATCAAACAGGTTCTATTCGCGGAAGGTATATTGGGATAAATATTCGAACAGTCGCAGACGTGATGGAATATTGTGAATCAGATGGATTGAGCGGCATTTTAATGGCCCTGGATTTTCAAAACGCGTTCAATAGGGGAGGGTGGGGTGGGTTGTATCAGTTTTTACTCCAGGTTCATTAATTTCGTAACTACTTGGGATGGCCCCGTGATTTCAATACCATCTCGTAGCTGCATCCTTTGGCTTCCTTTTGCCGATATATTTTTTTCTTAATCTTTACTGGTTTGTCTCCTTCTGCCCGGCGAATGGACCTTTTCACTTGATACAACTTATCCCACCGGTTGGGTGAGTTGTATCACATGGTGGGTTAAGTTGTAACAGTGTGTCACGTTTTGGAGACTGTGCCTGCTACCGATCATGGCCGTGGGAACAACCTACAACGAATTTAGAATTTAATTATAAACTTAACTTGCATTTTATTGAACCTAACTATGGCCAATTCAGTACGAAATTCTTGGCGACAAAAAGCGCAAACGAAACATCAACCGTCCAAGTGTAAAAGTAACCAGTTTGGAAAAAGGAAGCCAACACGATGCGTCGAAACGGGAAAATTCTTGACTAGGTACCAGCAGACTTAAGCCAGGGCTAAAGTCTGTTCAATCTGCAACTGTTGAATCTGAAAAGCCTAAACGTATTAGTTATGGACTTACTAAGTAATCCTCTCACAATAGTTACGGGAAGGGTTGTATCAGGGATACGGATGAATTGCATGGACGTGGGAAGTGGGAGGCGGGGGGGGCGAGCAGGGGTGTCCCTCGAATTTTTGAAGCGAAGGTGGGGATGTGGCCATAACTTCTCGGGACTTGTTAGACTTTAATTTTTGTTTTTGCTTTCATTCCATCAGCGCGGCCTGTCTTGTACTTATCCTGGCCCGCACTTTTTGCAGAAAAAATATTTTTACCTATTTTTTTTCGTTGTGGCTACCTGTGATGATATAGTGTTTTTTGGAAAAAATGAATCTGTGGCAACATCCCTAATGAGCTGTATAGGCAGCGTGGGGTGCCTACCCATTTAAACGGGTCCTAAATCAGCTCAGGGGGCCAAAACTAGCCCAGGGGGCCAACCTTCAACTCATGGGGCCTAGACACGCTGAGGGGGCCCAAAGGAGCTCAGGAGGCCCATACAAACTAAGATTGCCAGACTAGCTGGGTGTCTCGACGACCTCATAGGGCCCAGATACGCACAACGGGCCCCATACAAGCTGAAGGGGTCTATATCAGTTAAACGAACACGATACCAACCCAGGGGGACCCTTGCCAGCTCAGGGGAGACTAATCCAGCTAGGGGCCCTATGATCAAACCAGAGGCCCCATAAGTAAATCCTATCACGGGTCCTAGACCAGTTCATGGCTGCCACAATAATTTCACCTACAGGGTTATTTTTAGCTTAGGGGCCCAAAGCAGCGAAAGATCTAAGGCCAAGCCAGTAAGCTCCTGTGCAATACTCTTTCACGGTCTCAGAACAGCCCAGGGGGGGCAACCTGAAAACTCGCTCTCAGATAGCTAACAATTAACTCAAGAGGGCCCAGGATCTGTTGAGGGGGGCCTACACCAATTAAGGGACCCCGAAAAGCTCAGAAGGCTCCAGTGGCGACACATTCAAGTTCAATGTGAGGTCCTGGTTACCTAAAGCGGTCCCAGGTCAACTGAGGGGACTCAATATCAGCTCAGAGCAGCCACCAAAAACTCAGAGGCCCAGGCCCGCAGAGGCTCTGCGGCCTCTGATGCTTAGGTTAGCGTCAATCGGAGATTTCAGTAGGGACTCAGCGTTAGGCAAAACACTGTATATCACAGACTTAAGTTCAACAAAGTTCACTGTATTCATTGTTAATTGCGCTTATTGTAGCGTCAATCGGGGTTTCTGTAGGGACCCAGCATTAGCCAAGACAACTATGATATGTGGATGTGGTCGTTACGACACCTCAGTTTTCTTCCAGATCGAAGTTAGCTGTATTATTTGCTCATGATGCTTCAGTTAGCATCAGTGGGGGCGTCCAGCTTCTTCTACCAATGTACCAGTCATTACGTTCTGGGCGAAACCTTGCCGGCCCGAAACATGTTTGATGGTAAACGTGAACATGTTTCACTGAAAGGTAGCTTTCATGAAAATAAACATTTACAAATACGTTTTTTAAACCCGTTTTTTCTTCTACACTGACCGCCTATTGGGTGGTAAATTGGCGCCCCTCAGATTCCGCGCCCCCAGGTTCGGCGCCCCCCCTCAGAGCCTGTCCCCTAACGAAATCCTAGATTCGCCACAGGACTTGTTAGACTTTAATTTCTTGCTTTTGCTTTCATTCCATCAGCGTGGTCCGTCTTGCACTTATCCTGACCTGCACTGTTTGGATAAAAAAATATTTTACCTAATTTTTCGTTGTGGCTAGATGTGACAATGTAGTGTTTTTTGGAAAAAAGAATCTGTGGCGATACCCCTAATGAGCTGCATGAACATTGGGGTGAGTTGTATCACTGTTACAACATACCCCACCTGGCCTTGATACAACATGTACCACCCTCTCACATTGGAAAACACGTCCTCGTGCTCAACAACCAGTGGCCAGCCGAGAAAATCCTTCTCACGCACGAAGCCTTAGAATCTACCCTTACCACTGCTACAACGATCCTTCCAATTCGTGATCATCTGAATGACAAAAACACACATTTCCTTACGACGAAAGTTTACAGAATGACACCCCGAAAACGCATTTTCTGCACTCACCGCGAAACGCGCCAAGCCAAGCAGACGGCAGTATAAAGAAAGATGGCGGACCGCTTGCCGCATCATCTGGTCGTGTCGGGAGCGCTATCTCTTGGATAGTTTTAGAAAAAATCGCTCTGATACAACTTGTCCATGATACAACTCTCCCCACTCTCCCCTACCGTTGAGCATAAATTTATCTACGATACTTAAGCCAAATTCAATTTCGGGTCAAATTTCATTGAGTGAGTGAAGTTATTGCATAAAGATACCGAACTTTCTGTCATTAACAACGGTTATACGTCTAGATGGTTTAAGCCTTCAAGAGGTCTGCAACAAGGTTGCCCGGCTTCAGCTTTGCTGTTTTGCTTGACTGTGGAAATTCTTGCGATTAAAATCCGTAATACGCCTTCTATTCAAGGAGTAAATATTTCGGGGCACGAAGTAAAGATATCACAATACATCGATGACACTACCCTATTCTTAAAAAATGACGACTCAGGTAGAACTGCATTGGGTGTGATTAAGCATTTCGGGACGGCTTCTGGTCTTCAGCTGAACTTGGCCAAAAGTCAATTTATGTGGCTAGGTACCAAAAAGAATTCCCAAAACCTCATTTGCGGACTAGAACCGTGTATAAAGATAAAAATTCTGGGGGTAAAATTTTGTGCTTTGTATTGTTGCGACGAAGAAAATATTCGATCAGTTGATACTAAAATACAAAACACTCTGAACCAATGGTCAAGTCGGGATTTGTCTTTAAATGGTAAGATAACAGTGACGAAATCTTTAATTCTATTCCAATTGGTGTATATAATTTCGGCTGTGCGTATCGACAGAAAACATTTGCAAGCAATCCAAAGTAAAATAATGAAATTTATTTGGAGAGGACGTCCACCAAAAGTTGCCAGGAACACCCTATATCAGGACACCGAAAGAGGGGGATTAAATGTCCCAGACGTGCTAAATATTTACAAGGCGCTGCGAGTATCGTGGTTTGGAAGAACTTTATTAAATGTTTATGCTCCTTACTAAAAAATTATTCAGGCTAGATTAGGTATTAGAAGTGAGCATCTATTACATATGAATTACGGAAATAAGTGGATAAATTCCCAAAAACATTAACCCTTTTTATAAGGAAATGTTGCAGTAGTTACGTGAAGCAGTTCCCATTACTGAACCAAAGAATGGAAGATAAGTAAGAAGACAAGTTATCTGGAATAATTCAGCGATACGTATGGGGGGAATATCTTTGTTCAACCGAAGGCTTTATGATATGAACGTAATATTGATAGATGACTTTTTGGATCAAAACGGAAATTACATGAGCTTAGAACAATTCAAAATATGCTATCCCAGAGCAAGAGTAGACCATTTGACTTATAGTGCATGGAAGCTAGCAATTCCACGTGAGTGGAAACGGTTGCTCGCGGACACAGCAGCAGTAAGCGTTGGTGAACGGGAATTATGCACTACAATCAGCACAGGAGGAACAGACATAGATATCAAACACACAAAGCCAAAAGTATTCGCTGCTCAATGGTTGAATGTTACAACTCCAAATGCTCAAACCAAATGGGAATGTGGAGGCATCGACTTCGAAGAAAATTGGCGCAAAGTGTTTGCTATGCCATTTCAAATAACCAATTCTACTAAGCTTCAGAGTCTTCAATTTAGAATAACACACAGATTTGTTTCTACAAGACGTTACTTATGTATCAGAAATATTGTGAATGACCCATTTTGTAGCAATTGTAGCGAGGCTGAAACGATGCAGCACCTTTCCCTTACATGTAATGATACTCAAAAGTTTTGGGATAACTTAACAAGAAAATTAAATGAAAGGCTTCCAGTGCAAAAACATATTATTCCTAATGTTAAAAATGTAATTTTTGGTTCACTTACAACGTTAGACATCGTTATCTTTATCGTATTAAGCGGTAAACAGTATATCGCCAATCAGCATTTCCGTGATGCTGAGCTCAGAGTCGATACGTTTATAAAACTAGTCACTAAAAACTTTAAAATGGAAGAATTTAACGCAGTTAGAACTGGTCAAATCCTCAAATTTAGGCGGATATGGGCTCCTTTTATTGATGAACACGGAGAACTTGGACTCTAAAGATTTGATATGATGTAATGATATGGATAATAATATAACGATATGCTACACCGAAGAACTGCGGGCCGATCAATGTGCTATTACAATATCGGATATGACCGTGGATGAGAATGCCAGGGTTGGGGAAGAATTACTCACGGTCGCATTGTGCTGCTTGAAAGTTTTGTGTTTTTTTAGGGACCAATCTGCGGTATCGTGAGGTATCCTTGTATTAGTACTTAATAGTGGAATGTTTTTTTAGTTTCGTGCTCTCGGGTATCATTGCAGATGGCTCTGTTGTCTTGCGTTCGGCCAGAAGGCAATAGAGCAAGGACTGCCGATGACACGGTATTGTGATACTGTTGTGATACTTTTGTTCCTTTTTTTATGAAATATACTGAAAAAAGTGGAGCACTCCCTTTATAGTCCAGTCAAGTTAGCATTTTTATAATGGGAACATGTCATAAAATTCGGACCACACCATAAGATACACCATTGTGTTTGCAGTTGATAGGGGCGTAATATATAAAAAATTCGCAAAAATCTACCGAGCGTATATTTTATAACGGGGGTGCAAAGTCCACGTGCCAGAGAAAAACCAGAAATTTCAAAGTATAACGTTGTGGTGTGTCGAGCTTGCAACATCGTCCCAATGGCTATAATTTTTGGGACGCAGGTACATATGATACTGGCCAATTCAAACAACCTTAGCTGGTCGTAGGCCTACCCTCGGTTTGCACGTGCTGCACATGCAAAGTCAAAATTTTGCAATTTTGCCCTTATTTACATTGCTTCCATTAGCTCTCTTATCGATGTTTATTGTCGGATTACTGTTTTTGTTTGTCATTTCATTATGCAACATGTGCTAAAGAGACACACAAAACATTAGGTTTCTGGCTGTAACGGTTTGCTGCTGAGAAGCGTAACTGATGAGACATGTCGGGATCCTTCACTTCGGGGATACAGCATACTACAAGGGTTTTTGGGCCAGCCAAAGCCGTAAAAATATGCATGGGGTGGAAAACGGGATACACATTTCAAAATAGCATAGAATTGGACGGGATGAGATATGTTTTCCAGGTTTAATTCCGAACTGGATCTACTTTTAAAGCTTTCGAGCTATAACGAAATGGAATGGGACGAAACGTCTTTTAAGGGTCATATTCTAGGACAGTATAATGTCCGCTAATATATTGGCGGAACGGACTAACTGGATGAAATAATTTGGATGCCAACATTTGGTGTATGCTGAGATTGCAAATATATAAAACTTCATATTTTATTCGCTATAAGTGATGGAGCTTTGCATTCCCGCAGGGTTGTCATCGTGACTCACGTTGTTTCATGGACTCTTCTTGAATTTGTTACTCATGAGCAGGGGTGGAGATTTCTTTTCAAACCAGGGGGGTGGGGGTCCCGGTCTGGT
Source organism: Lepas anatifera (assembly GCA_034440635.1). Taxonomy (NCBI): domain Eukaryota; kingdom Metazoa; phylum Arthropoda; class Thecostraca; family Lepadidae; genus Lepas; species Lepas anatifera. Next base: position 405,214 of record JAOTON010000041.1, read on the forward strand.
CGGGGCCGCATAGGAGTGGATGTTTTTCGTAAGAAAATGAATACACTAAAATTCGGGCAATGCCTATAAATACCATATGAAACCGTATGATGGTAGGGTTTTTCACGAGCCGGATCATGACCTTCTCGGGAGGTAAAACCGACATGCACATTTCAACAAACTTTGAGCATGTATTCAGATTTTTTCCAGAAACCCAAAATGAGATACGGGTGTAAACCTATGCCGTTGACTCGGTCTTTGAAAGGATAGTGCTTATAATGTACCGCGCGCTTTTTAATCTAGTTCTCAATGAAAACGTGTTAGCAGCAGATAACATTAGCGTGTGAAATCAAAATACCTTTCAATGCTCAAGTCTAGCGTATTCCCTTCTGAGAAGTCTTATGATCAGAGCAGTTGGCGCATCATTATAGCTCAAAACGATAATTACAATATAAATATTTTGATGATATAAGTAAATCACCCAAAAATTTTGAAGCATGCTATAATATGGCGATAGCTAGGTCCAGTATGCTGTTTCCGTAAAATTGACTCATTGCCTAAGCTCTTTCTCCTCCTCCTCTCTCTCTCTCTATCTCTCTCTCTCTATCTATCTATCTCTCTCTCTCTCTCTCTCTCTCTCTCTCTCTCTCTCTCTCTCTCTCTCTCGATGGTTTCTCCCCTTAATTCCAGACAAAAACTGCACCATACATCGAAGGGAATTTTATAAAAAGAAATCATGCCACTAAAATTCGTTCATTGAATGTGTGCAAAATTCAATAGCTTTCATTAAACGACTTTCTTAATACTTTTTCGTGTATAGAATCATGGACTCCGCCGCTGGGAGACGGGGAGACGCGTCCCCCCACTTGGGAGAAGACGGCAGGGGCGTAGCCAGAATTTCGCTCAGGGGAGGGGGGTGGCGCCCCGAAAAGGGCCCCTGCGACAGCGCCAAAAGGGCCTTGATGGGTAAAAAGAGCCCTGCTTGTTACTTAATCGTGTCCTCAGGGGGGGGCCTTGGCTACGCCCTTGGAGGACGGAGTATATGTTGTCCCCCTCCGCCCACCACTTTTCACGCAGGGTTCCATCACGTTGTCCCGAGCACTAAAACCATAGCAAATAACAAAGATCGGGCCTCCTGCAAACACACCAATTACGACTACAATGTCTTTCCGATACATAACTGTGGGTACAGACGCCCAATTTGGTGGTCTCTTTTTCAGACTTGGGTCAATAACTGTGCAGGAAATGACGATACAACTTTTATTTTTATACAACTTTTATTGCTACTACGTGTCGATTGATGTGCATATTGACTATGCTAGATTAGATAGTGACCTTGACCTGACCTGATGTGTGACCTGATGTGTGTGATCAATGGTCGGGAATTATTGTCACCAGTTGAAAAAAGCAAATTTATAAATCAAAATCAACCGACTTCTAATTTTACAGGCCCAAAAATGTGTCCGTGACTTAGACTATCCACCAAAAGGTTCCAACCTCAATTGACAGCGATTTGGTGAAGTTATCGTGGAATTCTTTCGAATTTGTAATTTTTAAGTAATGTTTGGTCGTTACTTTTTCAAACATTATCACTTTTATTTAAATTTTCAAATTAAAGCAAATCGTTACCCTAAAAATCCTTAGTACCACGATCGAGATCACTGGAAGGTATCCCACCTCACATCGTGGGACTCCAACTGCCTCGAACCGGACCACACCGGCACGTCAAATTCTACTATTTACTGCTACAAAATAATAACCCAGGACTTATAAATCTCGGGGCTTTAGGGCGCTTCAGCTGCCAGGGCTATATAGGAACTTATCAATAGGGGTGTGACTTAAAATGTAAAGTCAGAGGTTTCCAAATTCACCCTGTTCCAAAATATGCTATGTTGAATGCATTATTCAAATCTGGCCTTAATTTGGATCAATTTCTTCGATAGACCCCCTGTACATGGTGTCTGAAGTTTCAAGAATTGACTCTGGAATTAGCAAGTGGCTTTACTGCAGGACGAGTAGTTACTGCCCAGAGACGAGTTCTGGGGGCCTCTTCTTGCGTAATATTCGCTTGGAAAACATATTACTACATGTCAAAATAGTAAACATCAATCGAAGGGTGGGCCTGCATAAAACGAGTCGGGGGATTCCAGCCTTGATTAAAAAGTAAAAACGGTGTTTTTAGAAATTTGGTCGAAATCGTTCAAAAGTGGGTAAAACGTGCCTGCTTTGAGGACCATGGTCAAACTGGCCATACCAGTATCCGTAAATGCACCTATAAGCATGACCAATATGCACCCTGAGAAGCAGTGTCGTATACAAGGGGCCTTGGGGGCTCAAGCCCCCCCCCTCCCATCGGTTGCAGACTACCTATAGAAACTGCATAGCCGAAGACTGCTCTGAAGCAATTTCGGGGTAGCCCGAGCCCCCCAGCACCCCCTCCCCAAATGAAGAATTCGCCACTGCTGAGAAGGTTAAGCACTTATGCAATGCATTATGCACTATTGCACTATATGCAAGAGTGTCCGAGCTTTTTCCCATTTTAAATGAGATCAGGAAATTTTTGGCCAAAAAGTGGGGGGGACAGGCCCCCTGGCCCCCTCCCCCGTGGCAACACCCCTGCAAACAAGTGCCAGGTGGACCATTCACCAAAGCAGAACGCAGCATTTCCTGGATGCTAACTCCTTATACTAAGGAGTTAGCCGGCCAGAGAAGCTAGTGGAAGTCGGCTTAGGACAGAAAACAATGAGCAGCTATCCGAAAATGAAATAGACTCCCTTACGCTATGTTGAAGATTCACATTTATCCCGTTATGATTTACTGCAATTGCAGTTGCAACTGGCAATGTTACGTTTGGATTTTTTTCAGATTGCTATGATGGTATGAAGTACGCTATGCTCCTCTGTGGTACTGAACAGTCAAAGTATGTTCCTATCGCAATGCGAGGCTGTTAAACTGATCAGTGTTCAATATTTGGCCATACAGTGTGATGTCTTAGAATCACGACCATAAGCCACCCGGCCACTATAACTGGTATTCAGTCAGTAATGGTTTGACCGCAGTGGGTCCAGTGGGTGGTTTTGTGACAAAAACATGAAAACTTCAGACCCCATGTACAGGGGGTCTATCGGCGTTATTTTGAGAAACTAAAAACGCAGAGTGTCTTGAAATGAACTAAAGCACCTTTTTGTTGAACCGGGTAATCAAAGAGTTGGTCCTAAGTCACACCACTGTTATCAATCCCCGCCCTGAAGGTACCGTAAAAATATATATCTTCACATTGGAGCGATCATTACAGTAAACCAGGAACCTGTTGGCCTAGTGGTTCTTACTTCATTGCCAACCACTTCAAAATGGGACACGTGATGAATAAGCAACCAACTCACTTAATTATGCAGCCGGATTAAACGTTTTTAAGGTTAATTTGGCCTCAAAATGGGTGTTGCATGCGCAATCCATAAAGTGAAGGATCCCGACATGTCCTGGCAAATAAGCTCTTCAGCAGCAAACCGTTACAGTTTGAGACCTAATTTTGTGTGTGTTTCTTTAGAACATATTGCATAATGATATGACAAACAAAAACAGTAATCCGGCAATAAACATCGATAAGAGAGCTAATGGAAGCAATGTAAATAAAGACAAAATTGCAAAATTTTGACTTTGCACGTGCAGCACGTGCAAACCGAGGGTAGGCCACCGGCCGGCTAAGGTTGTTTGAATTGACCAGTATCCTATGTACCTGCTTCCCAAAAATTATAGCCATTGGGACGATGTTGCAGGCTCGACACACCACAACGTTATACTTTGAAACATCTGGTTTTTCTCTGGCCCGTGGACTTTGCACCCCTGTTATAAAACATCCGCTCGGTAGATTTTTGCGGATTTTGGATATGTTACGCCCCTATCAATTGCAAACACATTTGTTTGTATTATGGGGGGCTAGAATTTTATGACATGTAAATGCTAACTTGACTGGACTATTAATGTAGTTTTTTGATGCCCGGGTGAGAGTATCAGCTGTGTGGAATTTGTACAGACTGAACGGTTGCGAATTCCGCTGTGTTGTGCTCGAGAAAATCAGCACTAAAACAAAAACTTTGCTGGCTCTTACGATTGCAAATAATCAGTGGATGTATTCCTAACACTGAAGGTTTTCCCAATAAAAACCCTGCGTTGAACCTTGTGCGAAAAGATTCAAAGAATTCTTCAAAGATGTTTCGTCCCAATTTTGGTGGTTGATATCGTATCAGATGTTAAAACAAACTGTTTTTCGTTCCAGTTTTGTCGTTTGGTATTGTTTATGATTGCATATTTATTGCCGCAATGCGTACAACTCAAGACCAATTATACCAAAGGGAAATGTCATGTTCCATCCACAGGATCTTTAGATGTGCGAATCATCTGGTAACAACAAACTTTTTTATTTAGCCCGTTGTTTCTTCTATCCATTGGCATCAATTTTGATTAATTTCGATCAGCCACTTTTAAGATACAAAATTAGTTATGCTTCAATGTTTGCGTTGACCTCGAAACTTTGATGACCTCTATCTGGTGACCTCTTTGACCTTGGGACCTAAAAATGGGCCCAAATTTGTATTTTGTATAGGAGACCTTGGGAACAAAATTTGGTTGAAATCTAAGGGGTGATGGTGAACTCGCCTGGAAGATTTGTCCTGCAAAGCCCATATCATAAAAGACTAGGCAGGCAGGTATTATGTGCTACCCGCCATGTACCATGTTTTTGGTAACCCCTTTCACACACATAGTTACCGGGGGCAAGTGCCAATCCGCAGTATGTTTCCTTTTCACCGTAAATCACAAAACAGCGGCGTGCCACGCCGCTGCACTTGGCATACCACTAACTAGCAGCGACTCCAGGATCGCATTATGGGGGAGGTGACTAGTGGGCTCGAGCCTACCTCCCCTTCCATAGTCTGGGCACAGCCTCCGGTTGTATAGCTTCTATGGGCATTCGGATATTTGGGGGGGCTTGAGCCCCCTTTAGCTCCCCTTGTATCCGTCATTGCCTGTGACTCACCCTTTTTAGCAGCTTGTACCAAAATCTTAGGAGCAGGTCGTCCAAGGCCATTCCACCATTCCACGCAAAGTAAACTAGTATAAAAAAATGTTTAGAGAGATAGAAGTAAAAGCGGACTTGATCTGGTATTCACTTCATATAATACGCCACAGATAAAGACGCAATTGGCTAAAACATTTCTTGCATAAATGAAATAACGCCAGGTAAACGTTGTCACGTCTCTTTCGGAAATGCAGACGAAAATTGTTTAACACCCGCACTGGAGGGGGTCTGGCACTATCGCGCACTGGAAGGGGGCCTGGTAGGCCCCCTTAAGATCTCGGAAACTAAGTGGGTTAGAAAAACGCCACTTGGTAGGTGGGTGGGGGCTATGGTGATCTACATGATGACCAATTTTCATTGACCTAGGTCAATATCTTTAAGGTCAAATGAGGTCGTAAAGGTCAAATATTGGCCATGCTGGGGTCGATTGGTAAATACTGTGATTATGCAGGAAAATGGCGGGAATAAGTTAAGGGCGGACAAGGGTCATGGAGAAAAGGTCTCAAAGAGGCTTCCCCACAACTTTTGGGTCAAGGTCATTCAAGGTCATTGACCTTTGAGGTCACTATATGGTATACTACTTATTATTTACACTTTGACTAACACTGTAGCCATTGTTTGGCGGGAAATGAGGATTGACCTTTCCCAATGACCTTTCCCAATGACCTTTCCCAATGACCTTTTACCTTGACCTTTGACCTTGACCTTTGTATTGGGGTACCCTACCGATGACGTCATAGCATAATATATGTCAGACGGGGTAACGTCATTTGGCCGGACGCACAGTGGCCAGTGACCTTGAAAGTGCAGATATGACCTTGACCTGTGACCTTTGACCTTGACCTTGACTTTCATGTGAAGTGACCTTGACATATAGTCCCACTTATATGACGTTATGACGTCACTACTCGGTCTTCAATGCAAGCTAACTGGTCCGACCGCGCGTTTACGGCGATCTCAAAATGCAGGTCTGACTTTGAAAGCCTATAAGTCAAAACATTTTCGGCCGATTTTCAAAAGTCTTCACCAATCGACGCGCTATTAAATTCTGTTAAACGTGGCCACGTTTTGTTTCTCGGCTACAAGCGGTTCTCCGGCCACCTCGGAAAAACAGATGGGGGGTGCCTCCGAGGCCCCCTCCAGTGCGCGTGTTAAGTTCGACTGATTAACCCTCACCACGTTGTTGGGTTTGTACACCCCTCCCCTCGGTTTTTTTCTGGCGGCACAAATGAATGGCGGCGCGATGCGCCGCAGTACTTGCCACACTTTTTACTTGGCCAATACTAAAAATTGTCCATTTTAAGGCTGGGTCATTTCAGGTAAAGTCACCAGAACAGGTTAGGTGACCTCACCTCCAAAACGTTTCAAGTGACATTAATAAGAAAAGGGTGAATCTATTGAATTGAAACTTATCCCACGCCCCGGTGGTTCTCCTAGCCACCTTCGCCCTGGTGGAGGTGTTTGAACACCCCCTCGAACTCGGCCCCTATACGGGATAGCGAAAAAACGCGAGAGCTGGTGGATAGTTCATACAAATTCATGAAGAAACTATATTTGTCACTTTGTGGCTCAGTTCAATATTCAGGTCATGACAGGTCAAAGAAGTTGGGATTCTGAGCAAAGTTTGTGGACTATAGCATTCAACAGAGTTAAGGGTGCGTTACCCTCGACACATGCGCCACACGACATGACCCAGCAGAACTAATACCCTGTTTCCCCAACAACAGATGTCAGGTCATTCGTTCATTCATCTTGATACACAGATCGCCCACGTGACACGTTGGTTGTAAACTGTAGTACGCTGCGCATTCCACGCATTACGACCCTTCAGGTGACCAAGAACCGCTGCGGGCAAGGTCAGACGCGTCGCAGTAACAGGTGCTCTCGCAGAGGCGGGCCCAGTATTTTTCCGAGGGCAGCCTGCTATTGGGCAAATGTCTTGATTTCTCTAAATGAGAAAGCGGTTGCAGCTCGCACCATTGTCACCTGGGATGGACCAAAGCTAGCCAAATGGCAGTTCAAGCATGGCTGTGGATTGGCTACGCTATTTGCGCTAGTTAGCAGCTAGTCAGCGGTAGGATCCGCGCCCATTTCCTACTTCCCACTTCGGCCACTGTCGTGACGAAATGTTATGTTCTTGGCCCGCCTTGCGTCGGTGGGTCGTCATTCTCCGCGCGTACACACACATGCACATACACATGACACATGGGCCGGGTGCCCGCATTTGTGACCGCCTTGGCGTAGCTTAGGGATCCCCCGCCTCGTAGCGGTCATGGAAAGGGGTTTACTGACTCACTCACCCACCGAACCCTGAGGCGCGCAGCTCCATGTGTTTAACACAGAGAATTTTTAGTACCATCTGTACTACTTGAACTCTTTTTATAACTCAGTAGCCTGGGGCTGCTAAGCTAAGTCTTAATCCGGGAGTGAAATCGGACACACCAAATAAAGTGATTCACCAAAGTACATTTTACAGTGTCAATGTATTTGTCATGTTTTTGCTCTCCAATCGATACTGCATGGACTCTATGGCTATATTAGATTAGAGTACTAACAACATGCAAGCAAGAGGTAAGATAACCGTTATCTTAGATCAGTACCCTGGTGGCTCTTCATCCAGTACCTAATTGGAAAAATAAGAGTTTCCTAACACCAGGTGGTACTACATCTAACATCCAAGTTGGTGTAAGTAACCCCTGATCAAAATTTTGGGTACTTAATCTAGTACCTATTTTGGAAAAGGAGAGTTTCCTAACACCAGGTGGTACTGCATGGAGCATTCATTCGATATGTTCAATCCCCTTTGGAATACTTCGGTGTGAAGACAAAAAATGGCGCCAACTTTAGTGCAATAAAGGTGGTAGGTTACCCTCTATTGAGTTCTTTCTTTGAACCAAGCGACTTTTGCATCTTCCAGCGCCATTTTCCTGCAGTGAGTGGCAGACGGAAGCTCAGCCCGTGGAACATTTGGCAAAAGGTGAGAGTTGGCATCTGTTTTGTGATTGAACAGGGTTAGGTGCATTAGGTACCAGTTATCTCTTGACATCCTTTGTGTATGGCACCTTCATCATTAGACCAGCCAAATTATAAACGGCGTAATTGTGTATACAAGCACGTCCATGAAACCTAAACTGAAAACATGGTAATGCTTCAAAGATTATGGTTAGGTAATGCATTTGACTGATTTGCCTGCTTCTGGATTGAATGCAAAATCTGAAGCCCACGTAACTTCCATTAAGAGTTTTTAAAGTTCTACATGGAGAAACCATTTCTGGTAGGTGCTCGGTAACTATAAATAATGTTGAAACTCCAACAATATTTAAAACTTCCTACAGGGCAGAGATGAGGATTCTATTTCTGTAGGGGCATTTTACAATCACCCAGCATTTGTTATTTTAAGATCACATGCTTCTATTTGGCTTCCTGATTCTAAGAAGGGTGTGTTTATTTAGAAAACAGTTAATAATACAATACAATTATGTTAAACTGTCAGAGTACCCGTTTTTCTAATTCGAGCACCACCGAATAAAAAATCCCTACCCTTGCTTGTAGCTAGACTCATAAGCGTAGGTACATACGTCCAAAACATTGGGGATGAAGTTTTATCTTAGATATATTTATTTTCAGTCAACGCTATTTATCTAATAATTAAAAATAGTTAATATTGGGGCATGGCCCCTTTGGGTTTCTACTCTTACGACTATAGGTAAACTAGGAAATGCCGCTATGTTATCTTTGTGGCTCTTGGTATTGTTTTAAATTTGGGCACCCCCAATTATTAACCCGCGCCCCGGTGGGCCTCCGAATCACCTTCGCCCTGGTGATTATGGGGGTTTATGTTATGGGGGCCAGAGCTGGTCTTGAATTTTTCGTAAGGCCCCAGAGTTTGTCTAAGGATGCTCTAAAAGTTATTGGTGGCCGCCAGAACTGGTCTGGGAGCGTTTAAGAGCTTGTGCCGGAGGGGGCAGAGTTTATTTGAGGGCCAAGGTTGTTTTGGGAGTCCCCAGATTCGGCCTCGGAGTCCTCCAGAGTTGGTCTCGGGGCCCCAAGGCTTGATCTCGGGGTCGAAAGTTTCTCTCGGGCGTGGGGCAGATTTTTCCTCAAGGGGCCAACAATTTTTTCAGAGGCCCCCGAATTGGTTTCGAGAGGGGGCAAGTGCTTATCTCGAGGCACCCCAGAGATGGTTCCCGTGTCCAAGGAAAATAATAAAGGGATAACACGTGTTTTTTTAGCTAAATAGATCTTGAAACAAAGCAAAAAATAGGTAAAAACAGTCAATATAAGTCATGTAAAGTCACGTCATACGTTATATTCATTTGTATTGTCTTAAACCCCAAATTCTTCCTCTACATGCATGATGTTGTCGGTCACTAATACGCCGCGGTGTTAAGTTAGTCTTATTTTGGCCACTATAAGGAACGGTTATAGTGCCACGTGGTGAAAGTGCCGGTGCAAGGCTAATCTCTGCAGCAAATAGCCGACTGTTTGCCTTGCGCGCGGGCCCGGACGTCGAATCATTTGAAGGATGCTCCACAGAATCCTGAGGAAGCGGGAAGATTTAAGGACGGCTGATTGGTTCTGGACAGAATTAACTCTCTTTTAATATCCATCGACAATATGCAAGCTGCGAGGTCAGCTCAGCTCAGCTGGGGCATGGAATAGAGATACCTGGAATGGAGACCTCAATGCAAACCCGCCCCGCTTTTGGGTGCCAATCTAGGACATGAACAAATCCTTCTGTAAGTAAAGCTCGGTAAGGACCAATGTAAAGTCTATGGGAGATGTGGTGGCCGATGACTTTGATGCGTCATAACTTATAAACCGTGGCTTGCACAGGAAAACGACCATGCATTTCGGAAGCCCAGTCTGTGGTGCGTCCGCTAAAGTACATTTTAGGCATGAAATACCTAAAATCCTAGAGCAAAGCGCAGGAGAAATCAGAATCTGATACTGCAGCTCAACTTGTATTATAACATGTTTTAAGGCGCGTGGCCCGCACCGTAATAGCGGGTGTGTTAATCCTCGTCTAGTAAGTGGAAGATCGCGGGTTCGAATCCCACGCGTGGAACTTTTCATCTTCATAATGGTAATTCCGTCGCTCAATAGCGCAGTCGGCGCATGCTTGTCTAGCAATCTTTGTGTTCCGGGTTCGAATCCGGCTAACGCTGATTTTGCATTCATATTTTTGGTTATTATGCAATTATTTAGGTTTATATTGGATAAATAATACCTCAGTAGTAGCTGTTTCCTCTGGGTTGAAGTAAGGCAGGCGCAGGGCCTGTTTTTGTTGAATATTTTACTGCCGTCTATATTTTAATGTTCTTGGCTATTTACCCCATTCTTTTAATGAGCCCCAAAAGCATCCCGAAATCAACGAGCCTTCCGTTCCAGGTATCTGTATTCCATGGCTGGGGTGTCTTTTGTAATTTGCAAGACTAAAAATGTCAAGAAAAGACCATCAGAAACAATATGAAGCTCATAGTTTTGAACCAGCTTACTCTCATTCCAGTGCCATGTATATGTTGTCCCTTGAACGACAAAGCTGTTCCAGTGAGCCGTGGCTGCTTTTTTGTATTGTGCTGTATATGATTAAAGCTGTGCAGTGTTACCTTGATCGAATTATCGAATCACCTTAATATACTTCTTCAGTACCTCTTGTTTCACGAGGAGAGTAGGTATTGGATTGTATTGATTGAGTACATTTTAAGCACTACTTTCGTGCCCTTCGACACCTTCGCAGGGTACTAGCGTCAGTACCTAAAATGGAAGTACCCTAGGAGGCCTCATTTTTGGCACGGAACCAACGGCGGTACTAATTGCGAAGTACCCATTTTGGTGTAACTGCAAAGGGTACTACGGAAGTACAACCGCTGTAACAAAGGGCGTAGTAAAGTACTCATGTTATCTGACGAGTACCAAAATGTCCAAAGCGTTCATAGTATACTGAATTAAGTATCCGAGAATACTGATTTTGGACGAGCAAATGTTCCTGTTTTTTTTTGTGTGTACCCAAGTATTTATTGTGGAACATTTTTCTGGTGCTCGGAGAAGGGGTAGCGTTCTACCCCTGATCATGTGCGGAGTTTTCCTCACTGTGATCGAGAGGTGTTTCTGATTATAGGATAGTTTGTGTTGTAATCGACAATACACGTGTACGATCTCAATCCCGTCCAGACCCTTTCTGACCACATCAGTTCGACATAAACCAAAGCTTTTTTAATGTATTTCAAGCAGTTTCCCAAGGTATAGGCCCTGACCTAGGGCAGGATCAAAAGATGATCTAAACAAGAGGCCGTCCATAAAGTACCTAAGGAAAAACAAAGGGTGGGAAGGCAGCGACCATTTTGTTAGACGTTACAACAGGGCGTAAGAAAGTATTACCATGAGGTAGGGGGGCTAAAATCATAAGAACAGATGTTACGTAATTTATGGATAGGCCCTCAGATCTGACTTATAATTAACACTGATATGATTCAATGGAGTCCACACATCATTATCATTGAATTTTGGAATTTTTTGTGTGACCTTTTCATGAGGAGAGGAACCGTGAGAGGTTCGTGTGAAAACGTGTCCTGATGTCCAAATAACCCTCACATACCTCCAGTCACGAGGCCATAGTTCCCTGATGTTAAGAGCTAAAGGCATGTTCTTGCAAAACACGCACAATAAAAGTTGTATAGTCCGTACCGATTTTCAAGAACTGAACGACGTTTCTGCAATATTCGGCAAGCATTATGGGGTGATGCAACACGACTTCCCCGCGAAATTTCAGTGGGGTGTCATCGGCCTTTCAAGTAGTATTGTGATCATTTCAGGGAAGGCCCTAGTTCAATTGGACGAGAAAATATTATCTTACTGGAAATTTATAGATTCAAGAATGACTTTTATGGAGTTTAAAGGACACCGAAAATACCGTAATATGTCAGGGTAGCAAAAATGTGTCTAAATCACAGCAAAAGAGGAATACACGGTCATTTTGCTAAGGAAATTCCAACATCAGCAGCAAAAAATATTGCATCGGGCTTGAGCTTCAAGCACCGAGGGTGAAGACAGTTTACCGTTTGAAAATTCGGAACATTGAATGCGATAAAGCTGATGGACTAAGGAACGGGACACGCAAGTCCTCACATGGCCACCCCAAAGTGGGAGAATCAATCACGGATCCAGGGGTGCAAAAGGGGCACGTGCCTCCTTCGCTCGACCCTCGGTGCCCCCTGAAATGGTCGCGGCGCCCCTCTGAAAGATCGATGGCTCCCCCTGAAAGGACGCTAGTCAGCAGCCTCGGCGATAACAGGTGCTGGCAGAATATGACACAGAAATCTGACTCACACAATTGTTTGCCTTTTCTTATGAGGAGTGTACTATGGGGACACACTAATTGAGTGAATTTCTGCCCTGTGGTCGTCGTCGTCATTTTTCCACTCTGCTCCCGGGACATCGCCGCTTTCTTTTCCCCTGAAAGTTCTTGTCATTCCAGTTATGGCGGCCAGAAATTTTTCTTACTGATATTGGTAGAGCCTAGTGTTCTGCTGTTTGTATGCCTCTGACAGGAGAGTGTCATCCTTGACCATGGCGATGGAGCCACAATGATCAAAATCATAGAATGCTTAGTAGAGAATGACACCCAGACGCTCTGAATTTCCCATTTACTTCTTTCTTTCTCACTGTTGGACCCACTTTTCTAGTGGATTTATTTTGGCATAATTCAATAATCCTAGTGTATATAAAATCATCTAGTGTGGAAGGAAGGAAACATTGGATGAAAAATGCGCAAATCTTAAGTAAGGGATGCAATTGAGTTTAAACTAACTCCTACAATATTACACCGTTTGAACTTGCCACTCGTCTACCATATGTTCAAACGTGAATTTTACACTCAGTATCCCAGTGCAAAACCATTTTTGAGACACTGCGGAGTGGGGCGCTGCGACATCCCAAAGATTAGCCAGCATACTAAACGCTCACGTCGGTAAAAACACCGTCTTGGGTCAACTAGGCTATTTGACGCAAATCAGATATAATTTAACAACGTATTCTTCCTTTGTACTTTAACCCGCGCCCCACCGGGGGTCCGGCGCCACCTTCGCCCCACCGGGGGCCATCGATGGCCCCCTCTAACTCCGAAAATATGGGCGTTAGCGCAAATCTGCGAAGTGCATTAGAAAGCTGGCGTGAATTCAGTAAGAAATTACTTCACATGTTTTAGCGCTCAGGTCAATGGCTTGACCTCCAGAGGTCAAATTAGGTCAAAATCGGCTATTTTCACTCAAATATGCAATGCTTAAGCAAACTGGGCATAAATAACTCTTATGCCATTAGAGCTATTGAGATGTGATAAATTCCATTGGATAGGAAAATTCTAGACCTTTATCTGCTATGCGGAACGTAATGACCTCCCGCAAGTTTTTTGACATCCAGAGGTCACCTCGTGACCTTTTATGACCTGAGGTCACGAAGGTCAGAAGGTGACTTTGTCGTATATTAAATGAAAGCCAGTGACGAAACATACACGATGGTGTTTGATTCAGCGCTCAAGCTTATATAGGTCAAAAGTTATTGTCCAAATACTGTTTTTGACCCCTGGTGAACTTGGATGACCTTGGAGAGGTCAAAGGGCAAATATAGCCCCTTGGAATCCGTGAAAGGGTGTCCAAGAACGCTTCTCTGATCAAGCCGAGCAATTTAAATTGTTTTTGTGACTTTTAGATCATAAGACAGCTTTTCCCCATGCTTTTTCAATAGGAGAGGTCACCTCGTGACCTGACCTCAGGTCACGAAATAGAAAAATCCCGGATATACACCTTGTAGACCCTGGAGGGGTCATGAAGTTTAGAAAGTTTCAAATCGATCGACTTCGAAATGTAGCTCTTACAGAGCTCTAAAGTTGAAGTGAAGTGACGTTGGTTGACCGCGTCTGGTGACATGAACTTGGGTGGCCCGGGGTAAGAAATTTCAGGGATGGTGGAAAAATGATGCAGTGAGAGGAAAAGCCCTCAACCGCGGTGCTGCGCCTCGTCGTTTTTCTGCTATCCTGGAAAAACCTTAGGGGGCCATCGATGGCCCCGGTGGGGGAGGGTTAATTATACTTGGAACGCTCTATTACGTCAATATTATTTGAAAAATACACCCACGTAACTTTCCGGTAAGATTTTGATGAGCTGCGAATATGAAACATTTACTTCAGGCTGATTTTAGACCGCAGACGGTGACCTGATTGCGACGAAATTTTGAACGGATGCCCAAAATTAACCAAATAATGAACAATTTTCGGGGGCATTTTTAAACAAAAGTGTGCACACTATAAAGTCATATTGCTTATCAAAACACCAACTCAGCAACATTCCATATGTAAGAAGATTCATGAAGGCTCACATTGTCCAGTTGCAGAACGGTGTGCGCCATCCAGCGTCGGCCAGGCAGGTCGCAACTGGCCAGAAAGTAAGAAGGAACATACAATTTTAGCTTCCAACTCTGACAATACATTTTCCACAGCAAAACGGAAAGCTAACCAGATTCTGACCCATTTTTGCTACCAGTTAAGAACACTAGAATATTCCCTGTGCCCCCAAATCCGTTAACACGCACCCCGCTGGGGGGCGAAATTCACCCCCTCCTGGTTTTCCCAGATATCTCCAACATTAAGAGACGCAGAACAACAAAACTTACAGTAGCTTATCCCTGATCAATTTTACACATCTGACCAAATTTTTGAGTTAAAGTCATGTCAGGTCAAGGAGCTATTCAGGGTCAAGTGACCCGACCTCAAAACCTAAAATTACGATTTTGAAGCAGCGCCCAGGGAAACTGATCAGTTTGAAACTTCCACAATATGGTAAGGCCATTAGGGTCTACAAACCTGCTATCTCGGAATTGTGATTTTGTTGACTTTAGGTGGGGTCAATTTTTGGTCACCCCATTATAAGTCTAAGGTGAAAATAGAATGGGCTCGTTTACCGTAAATTCTGGATAGATAAAGCTGAAAATCCTCAAAACGTCCATTCTTACCACGATCTTGACCATAAAGTTGAGTTTTTGAGCATCTGACCTCTCAAAGGTCATATCAGGTCACGGGAGAAGAGAGAGAGAGATTGTTTCGCCAATAACTTCTCACTGAATTGAGATAAAGCTCCCATTTTGCTTGCATTGTGCTTATATTGTCACGGGGAGTCGATTGATATGCAACATGACCATATCAGGTCACTCAGTGACCCTGACCTAGGTCGAGGTCAGGTCATTTTGATTATTTGACCTAGCAAGGTCATATTATGCATCATTGGATTTGCCGCGATGAGAGGAATCCAATGATGCATAAATATTTGCTCTAGCACCCCTGAGGGTAGATCTAGAGAGGGAAACGTACACTGCTCTGTGGTAAGCCTATGGAGCCTTCTTTGACCTATGCTGACCTCAATATTGACCTGGCATTAAAATTATTCCCATAAACCTCTTCGTCTTGTCCAGAGCTTTTGAACGTCGCCTGTAATTTTCCTTTAGCTTTCGTGGGGAACGAGATACGGAGGGGGCGAAACCCCCCCAGCGGGGCGCGTCATGCAAGGGACCCCAGCGGGGCGCGTGTTAAAAACGAAATATAAATTTTTGCTGGAAGTGAAGTGGCCTAGCCTCAGCAGAGGCTCTTTTTGTGATTTCAGCCTTTTAGCTACCCTCACTGGTCCACAAGAGAACGTAAGACTTGAAAGAAAGGACGTGATTGAAATGTGGTCACCAGACGGAATGAGCTTCCGAGCGACAGCAAGGAATTGAACGCAGGAATGCATTTTACAAATTACGACTTTGTGCTGAATCTATTTTGGATGCCATGAAGAATAAACTCCACCCGTCCCGTCGGATCTATGGGACCAATTGGAACAAGTATCACATCGGGAGATTCATGATTTCCGGTATTGTTGCATAGACATAAAACCGCATCCATGACGTTGACGGAGTAGGGTCTTCACATAAGTGACTATTTTGGGGTTCAAAACATAACACCATGTGGTAGCCATCGGCTCAGTATGATCCTCAGTCCCTCTGATCATGCTATGATTTATTAGTCAGTCATATAATTAGATAATTACAGCAATCGTAAAGTAAAAATCCAGGTAGAATTCGCAAAGCTCCATTCATGTTTTTAATGTGACTCTTAGCATGGGCGCCGAAAGCAGGGGGACGCGTCTCCCCTGTTGGCCAACCAGGGGGATTTCCCCCAAAATTTTTGGGTCAATCGTCATTAATGCTTGCAAGTACCGAATATGCTCAAAATTCGCCTCCCCCGGTCAGCAGCAGCCTGGGTCCGTCCCCCTGCAAAAATTCAGTGGCGGCACCCCTGCTTCTTAGGAAATACAAATGTGTGATAACTGAAAAGTGTTGTCCCAATGTCTTACTCCTACCCAATTTCAAAATTGTTTTATTCTATCCATGGTGTGTTTTATAGCACAAAAATAATGCATGATTGTTTTTATTTAAAACACCAGTCCCATTAAAAAATCCGAATTTTGCTATGGCCTAGCTTCGGCTGTTTTCGACCTAAAAATCACCCCCTGAGCAAGGCTCCCCTGTACAGGTAAACACTCCCGTCTGACTTTTTGTCTCCCTCTTTTCTCTTTTCCTTCCTCCCTCTCTTTTCTCTCTCTCTCTCTCTCTCTCTCTCTCTCTCTCTCTCTCCTCGGTAGTTTAGTCATTCTAAAATTCCCACATATTTTTTCTGGTGAAGGTTTGCAAGCCCAAATCAGCTATTTTCGTCTCATTACCACAATATTATTTTATAAAACAAGTTGCTATTTCTCTGGGTAATTGAATACAGAAGTTACCGAAATATCATCAATCATGATTGGATAATTGGTCAGGTGAAGTCTGATGCTTTCGAGCTCAGTCTGGTGATTGTAAAAGCACTGATCGTGGTTTTTGAGGGACAGCAAATTGTTAGACTGATTTAAAATGATGGAACATCAGCTGCTAGATTTCACTTCTGGGTACGAGGAGGTACGAGGCACCCTTATAGATTGCTGGCAGTTTTTCAAAGACAAAAACTCATTGAAACATCATTGTAGCTGACCTCTCGCTTGCTTAGATTATCGATCCAATTAGAGAACACCTTGCTGAGATTACTGAATGTGGGGGGCGGTAAAAACCGAACCAGTTTTGATGCCCGGGATCATGTAATATTAGTAAGGGTCAATCCCATTGTTTTTCTTTACAATGCCTTCATATTTCCCCATTTAAAATACTTGATTTGAAAACACGGTAGTCAAAGTCCATGAAAACTCTATGGCTGTGACTGATCCAGAAGGGAGGGGCAAAAGGAATTCAACCCCCCCAACGGGAAAGCTCAGAATAAACTACGTCTTTGCCCCCCCCCCCCCCCACACACACACACACACACACACACACACACACACACACACACACACACACACACACACACACACACACACACACACACACACACACACACACACACACACACACACACACACACACACACACACACACACACACACACACACACACACACACACACACACACACACACACACACACACACACACACACACACACACACACACACACACACACACACAGTGATCGACCTCCTTTTGCCTTGACTCCTCTTGAGTTCATAAGCAAGATTTTTGTTCCTTCAACTCTAAACTTCAAACAGAACCAGTCAACTTTAGTGTAAACATTGGGCTATGGATAACAAAAACCAACCATCTTGTGCGTATATTTTTCACCCCGTCACGGTTTTGTTTGCCTTTCGCCTTGGATATCCCCAAAAGTTACCGTCAAGTTATATTGCAGCAACATTTTTCACAGCGTGACGTTTTTTTGTTGCGACTTTGGCTTGCCCCCAAACCGACCGGCTAGATCCGGCACTGCTCAATGAGACGTCCTTGTCCACTCAGCAGGGCCTGAGCAGCTGAATCATGTCCCCAGTCGGCTGCCACGTGACTGGCACGCGCCCGGGGCGCAGAGGCACCGGTCACGCCGGTAAACAGGTGTCCGTGTGCCAGTGGCGTGGCCAGGGGTGACCAGGCTATAGGCTCTCCTTTTGTTCAATATTTCCTATCAGCGTTCGTGAATGTATTCACTTTGACTTCAAACTGCAGATTCTCTGCTATCAACTACCTTCATGAATTTCTGGCTGTGCCACTGCTCCCGTCCCATTCACCAAAGCATGAATGAACAGACATACCACAGCGGCCACTCATGCGAATCCGGTACTGCCAGTGCCATCTATTGGGAAAGTTTTATAAAACTTGAAATAACTTTTTCGCCGAGCCTTTTTTGGTTTTGATTCTGTATGGAAATTGTATAGAGGAGATAGCTGCAAAACTCTGTTGTTTCCGTTTTCCGATTTTTACCCTGAATTTTTGGAAAACACTTTCAAATTTTAGCTTCTCATATCTTTCTTATAAGGCAAATATTCAAAAAAGTACAACAACAGAGTTGTGGAGACTGGCTCCTAGAACATAGGCCCACCCACACCATTTCAATGATTATATCTTGTAAAAAGTTATTCAAACTTTAAGTTTGAGAAATTTGAAAAAGAAAGTCAAATTGTACAAAAACTAGAAATGCATCAGGCTTGAAAAACAACTGTCGTAAGGATACATTTGTTATCTACTTCTGGTGAAAAAATCACGACGATAGCCACGTTACTTTACGAGATATTTCACGAAATATGCTCCCATAGGGTAAACATTGATAACGCACCCTTAAGGTAGAATCATTTTGTAGGTATCATCACGTCACGTTACTCTCGTCACGGCGAAACGAATGATGTATAATATGACTATATTAGGTCAAAACACAAAAATGACCTGACCTCAGGTCAGTTCAAGGTCATTTTTTGACCTAGCATAGTCGATATGCATATCAATCGACTCGCAATAGCAATCCAAATGCAATGGTATGAAAATAAAAGCTGTATTATCATTTCATGCAAAGTTATTGACCTAAGCCTGAAAACGGCTTAAGTAGCTTCAGATGACCTCTCAGAAGTCACAGGTCAGAAATTGAAACATGGACCTAGAAAGGGGCCCAGGATAATTCGATTTTAAGAATATGAAGGTATTATAAGCTTTATCTACACAAATACAGCTCAATTTCTGTTTTCCCATGTATTTCTAATGGAGAGGTCATGGTCCGTACTTGCCCTTAGACTATCGATATGAAAAATCCCGGAACATCTTTTTTAGAACTCGGTAAAGTCATTATGTGTGATAAGTTTCAATCAGATAAATTCACCCATTCCTTACTGATGCCACCTTAAACATGTTTTGAGGTGAGGTTACTTGACCTGCACTGGTGACCTGACCTGAGACGACCCAAGCTTAAAATTTGGAGGGAAGTTGCGGAATAAACCAAGGATAAGGTGTGCTAAGTACGATGGCGCTTTGTGCCGCCGTTTTTTCGTGCTGCCGGAAAAACCCGAGAGGAGTGTTCAAACACCTCCACACCGGGGCGAGAGTTATCCCACATATTAATGAGCCCACCAAGTACCACAAAGTTATTCCTGTATTTTTCATATCGTCAAGAATGGATCAGGTACGGATCATGACCTCTCCATTAGAAATGCATGGGGAGAACGAGAATTGGCCGAAAAATTGTTGTTTTTCTGTCGTTAACGCTTAGAATACCGTCGTACTTTCCAAATCGTGGTATCGGAGGCCCCTTTCCAGGTTTATGTTGCACGTTTGAAGCTGTGACCTCTGAGAGGTCACCTGTGCCATTATGCGTTTTAGACTTTGTAAATAACTTCGCAGAAAATGATGACAAAGCTTTTAGTTTGGTGGCATTGCGTTTGAATTGTTACTGTGAGCTGATTGATATGCAAATTGACTATCCTAGGTCAGACCGTGAACTTCACCTGGCCTTAGTTCAGGATATTTTTATGTTTTGACCTAGTACAGTCATATCATGGAATGCTATTATTTCGACGTTATTGTATAGGGGCTGTAACTGTAATTGGAATGCGTCGAAACCTATGTTGGCCTTGATAGCAAGATGGGGAGATCAGTTTTAGGATTCGACCTGAAAAGCTTATATGATACTTATGCGATTGCGCTTGAAGGGATTCCATTCGTGCTAGGCTTTTTCTTTAGCACTGCTATGTCGGTCGTTACGACAGAGAACTTAGATGTTCATTGTGTTCCAAGGGTATATTTTTTTCAGCCATGAGTGATCTCAGAAATGATGTGAGTAAAATATTGTATGCTCATTCTCAGTAGAGATCAAGATAGGCTATATAACGTCACTTTCAGCATTTCACTACCCAGTGTGATTTCTGAGAACTAAGGGAGGGGTAGCGTACTGTCAAAGGCGGCAATGGCGTCGGTACTAGGGGGCACCGGGGCACAGTGCCTCCTTCTTACCTAAATTAGAAATTTTAACACTTGCCCTATGGCGTTGACTGGAAAGAAGTGGGTTGGAAAGCCCATGGTCCCCCCCATTCAATTATAAAATTCCGCCGTCATTGCAAGGCGGCAAAGACTCGTACTTGTAAGAGTTAACCCGCGCCCCACCGCCGGTGGGTCGGCCACCGGGAGTCAGGCGCCACCTTGGTCCCACCGGGGTCATTGATGCCCCACCCTCTAACTCCGAAAATATGGAAGTTAGCGCAAATCTGCAAAGTGCATTAGAAAGCTCGCGTGAATTCAGTAAGAACTTATTTGCATGTTTAAGCGCTCAGGTCAATGGATTGACCTCCAGAGGTTAAGTTAGGTCTGGATAGCCTATTTTCACTCAAATATGCAATGCTTAAGCAAACTGGGCATAACTCTTATGTCATTAGAGCTATTGAGATCTGGTAAAATAAATTTGATAGGAAAATACCAGACCTTTTCCCGTTATGTGGAACACAATGAACTTTCGCCAGTAGTTTGACCTCCAGAGGTCACCTCGTGACCTAATATGACCTGAGGTCACGAAAGATCAGAAAGCAATCTTACCGTATATCAAATGAAAGCCAGTGACGAGACATACACGATGATGTTTGATTCAGCGCTCTAGCTTAATTAGGTCAAAAGTTATTGTCAAAATACTGTTTTTAACCCCTGATTACCAAGGATGACCTCAAAGAGGTCAAAGGGAAAATATAGCCCCTGGGATCCGTGAAAGGGTGTCCAAGAACGCTTTTCTGAGGAAGCCTAACATTTACCATCGTTTTTGCGACTTTTAGATTATAAGCCAGCTTCCCCATGCTCTTCAATCGGAGAGGTCACCTCGTGACCTGACCTCAGGTCACGAAATCGAAAAATCCTGGATATAAATCTTGTAGACCCTGGAGGGGTCATAAACTGCAGGAAGTTTCAAATCGATCGACTTAGGAATGTAGCTCTTATAGAGCTCAAAAGTTGAAGTAAGATGACCTTGGTTTACCTCGCCTGGTGACCTGACCTTTGGTGACCCGGGATAAAAAATCAGGGATGGTGGGAAAAAGATGCGGTGAGAGGTAGAGCCCTCATCCGCAGTGTTGCGCCTCATCGTTTTTCTGCTATCCCGAAAAAAACCTTAGGAGGGTCATAGATGGCCCCCGGTGGGGCGACGGTTAAGACAGTTTGCATATTTTCTACATGAAGTTCTCTTGCATTGGCAGCCATCTGTTTTATTAATGAATTTATGAAATGTCAAATTGATTTTTCTCTGTTGAGGTAGAACTCCCGCCACAGGTCCGGCACTGTACACCCGGATTTGTGCAGGCATTACGCTTCTTTGTTGTTGGCCGGCTCGTTTCATGGTTCAGCAAAATCATGGCAGCCACCTTCCACCACGCCCATGGCGCTCAGTTGTTTGGCACCGTCACTGAAATCCCCAGGTTTCCCCGACCTGTCCCACTTATTCGGACGGTAATTCAGAATTGCATCAGTGTTGACGCAAAAGGTTGCCACAGTGATTGACGTGTAGGTAACTAAAACCCATCGTTTTGACAGGGGCAGCGTTTGGGTGTCTGACGTTAAGGCGCAGTGGAGGGGTTCTAAATCTAAACTCCCCCTCCCTCTTGAAGATCTTGAAAAACCAAGATTATGGAAATACCCGTTTGAGGAAGTGTGAGGGCTATGCTACCTACTCTACACATCAAAGAACTCCATTGGCCCAGGTTGATATGTTCAAGCTTTAACAAGGTCATACACCTCAAATCTGGGACGTGCTATGGACAGGGACGTGCATTAGAGAAAAAATTGGGTGCCCCAACTTAAAAAATAGCATTAATACATATATCACCGAATGCGGTCCGATCGGAGTCCTAATCAGTTTTTCTCAAATAATTCTGAGCCGACTCAAATGAGACGCACGTCACTTTTCAGACCAATTTGACAGCTTAAAACAAATTAGCATCAGTTCACGTCAGGTCACAGAGTTAAGATAATTTCCAAACCTATGTAGGGCGGTTCTGTTCTAAAATGAGGCTGACCGAGCCAGGGTGTAACTCGGCTTCTAGAAGAGCTAAATTAAGTTAATAAACATCATTCAAAAGCTCCTGAAACGAACAATCTGCACGATTTCCCTCATGTGGAGGTTAGGTCGATACCAAGGTCAACAGAGATCACCAAACGTCACAGTTTTCGAAATTGTGTGTCTATAAATTTTGAACGAAACAAGGTACAGTATCAAATTTGTTATCATTGTGACAAGCGTGACCCAAGAATTCGAATGGCTGCAACATAACCTTGAAAGGTCATTATTTGACCTTGGCCCAAGTCCATGTTCATGTGGCCCTACAATGCCATGCTGTGTATCATTCGAATCATTGGGTAATTAAGAACAAATTGACGTCTCTTGTTTTGCTCTAGGTAGTATGGTTCCGGAATTGAGGGATTTCTAATTGGGGCTAAATTTGACCCCTTTTTGGGCCCACTGTGACGTCAAAGACCAACGAATATGGTTCAAACTCGGATCCAGAGTACAAAATAGTAAGGCGCTTCCAGTGCCTTTTCAATTTTTTCCCGTTTCGATTACTTTCGCCTCCCGAGATCGTATGGGTGGGGTTTCCGATCGTACCCTACAGGCGGTAGTGTGTACAAAAAGAGCCCAGGCGGTGCCGGGCTAACCTTCGCTCTGTTGAGGGTATTGCCGATCCCTCTCCCATCCCTAGGTGTCTGCTAAGTGGCTGGAAAACGGCGGCGCGCAGAGTCACTGTGCTTGGTACCTATAGCTGTTTCTTGATCCTTTTTAGCCTCTTTTTGTGTTAGAAGGTTCTTGGCCAAAACCGCTTCGCCTTAACTGGCTCCGGACAAACCAGGGAACCTCGGGTGATTGGGGCCAGAGTGATTAATTTATACCAATGTTTAGATTCCTTTAAAGCTCACATGGCTCATTGTTAAATTTAGCATAGTTCGTGAATAGGTGGAACAAACCATTTTTTTATTGTGATCACACAAAGGCTGGATCACTCAGGTCATAAGTTTTTTCTGATTTGTAGAGCACTTCCGCGAGTAAACTTGTTTAACAAACAACTTATCGTAGAACACATCGCACAAGTGAGTCTTTTATGACCTAACACGTTCTAGAACTGTCTGAAGCAGAAAAAATGCATCATTAAGTGTATTAAAACAAAAAATCCACCCTCGGAAGTCTCAAACCTTGCACACTCCTGTACAACACCACCATCCCGACGGACACGTCATGTACCACCCCTGACTCTCAGAGTTTCACGTCTAATCTGAAACCAGCAGCCGAACTGGACATACACTCGTACGTCTCCTGAGCCCATCCGCCAACTCCCCACAGATAGGGCAAACTCCCTCTAACCCTGGAATAATTTACTGAGTCAAAGAAGGCACTAGCCTAAAGGTCTGGACGTTTTATGCTAGAAATCAACGGTGTAAAAAAGAGATGCGGGAAAATATGCTGCCGTTAGATAAAGTAGACACAGCCGGTTTCAAGAATATCAACATCCATGTCTGCGGATAGTTCTTTGTAATTTTGGTAGCGATTGTAGAGGATTATAAGAGAGCTTTGAGCAAATCTGGGAAATGTGGGAGTTGCTCGTTCGGGTGGTGGGGTCGGGGTCTCCGTGACAAGTCTCTTGAGGACTTTAGTGAGACTCCGACTCCAACAGCTATACGCAGAACAACTTGGACAACATTTATATAAAAAATTACAAATGGCTGTACCTAAACCACAGGTTATGGTCGTCGTGAAATTGGCCACAGAACACTCACTGCCGTACAGGCAGCACAGAACATCACCTACGAAGGAGATTCAGAAGCGCTAAAAACGATCACCATGGAGCGTTACCTTTTCACAGCTGATTCTTCCCGGGTGGAAGTAACGGACAGAGTGATTTAGGAGTTTCAGCATTGAAAAGCACAGGTATCTTTCGACTAAAAAAGAAGACTCAGACCACGAAGAGGGACGCAATCTGTGATAATCACTTCAGCATATACCTCCGTGACGGGGGGGGGACACCAATAGTAGGCAGAAAACGTAACAAAGAAATAATCGACCTTGAAGTCGTCCTCCCAATGTTGTGATTCTCCAGCATTGACAGATGAATTACGGATATTAAAGGGCGAAGCCCACTTTTACAACGGGCTTTGAACTGCAATATCAGTTTTTTTAGAGCGTGTCGAGAAACTTCTATTCGTATGTTTCATTTCAGCCGAAGCTATTTATATTAAATTCCCGCACACTTTAAAGTCCACAATAAATAGGCTAGGGCGACAACTTAAGCCACGAAAGAATCCATTCCATCTGGCAACGCATCATGGCTCGGAACGTTACCAGCCGCAAGCATCCAGCCCAGCTGAACTTCATAATTACACTCGATGCTTAGGTCAACCCAGAATAGTAAGAAAAGAATATTTGTGTCTCTAATGATTAAAGGTAGAAATGACATGCGAACCTCCGATTTTCATATTTATTTTGTCCACACATAGTCTTTTTTAGAATTGCGACTGAAAAGTCCACTCCCTTTAACTCTCCATTTTTTTTAATTGATAATCGAGTACCCCCAACCACCTTAATTACTAACTTCCGGGCCCTAATTATTCCAACCAAAACATCCTCAAGGGTGTACACAAACCAGTGGATTCGGGGAACCGCTCCATTTCTGCAAACTGCACGGCAGATGGCGCCGATGAGGCAAGGTTTCTGGGAGACGTCGTCTCCCAACGGACTTCCGTATTCCATTTGCGTGATGATTGGATGAAAATTGGAATTTATCCATTGCACGAAAAAATGACACAGTACATCAGTGAGCAAGATCCCGTCGTTAATATGCCAAGAGTTGAAATAAAACTGACTGCTTCTAAGTATGCTTCTTACCACCACTTTTAGTAAGACACCACTGTATCTCCAACTCAAGACACAATTTCCTAGGTCAGGGTTCTCCACTGAACGATCAGGCACGCGTGAGGTTTTTTCGAGGCCGTCACACTTCCCACAGTAACTGACTAGATTCCAATTCGCCGGCAGGGACTCGGACTCAGAGTCACGACGTGCATGCCCCTGTATCATGTCACACATCCGGGGCGCATGGGCCCCCTACAGTTATGCAGGAGCCGAACACAGTAGTGAGGCTCGCACAACTTACAAAACGCACCTCCGATTCCCAAATGTTCCTAATATCAAAAGACAACGAAAAACAAGACGGTGGTACTTATAAGTCGCAGCATCTCAGATACAACTTATCACCTTAAGACAATCCAAATCCACTCTCCCCGATTTGCTCTCAGGCTCCACCTATTTAACCGGCACATCGGGTGCGAAACGGACAGTCGACACCAACTAGCCACTCACTGAATGCCCAAGACACCTACCACGCAATCGCGGGAACGGTACACTACGTAGCCTTTTACATTTTACCAAGCCTTCGAACCAGACGTTTCTTACACAAGTTATCCAAAATTTAGCCAATTTACACATGACACCCTTTTAGTACACGGTAAAAACATCAAACCGAAAAGGACACACTGTCCGAATGGACAGTGAACGCAGTATACACTGATTGAACTGACGCACTGACAAAATGTGGTTACCAGCTCCGGACGCTCTCACAACCATCACAGCCCAAGCTGCACCCACGCCAGCTACGCCTGACTCCAGCAGCCCCACAACCTGAACCTGCCGGCAGCTTCACACTGGACCAGCGCCGGACGGTGGACCCACGAGAGCGGTCCACCACGGACTAGGCCCACCCGCCGACGACCAGCACCGCACCACACAGTCACACACTCGACTGAGTCCGGCGAGGGGCGGACTACGCGGCCGGCCGGGTCTCAGCTACAGGCCGGGCTGGCCTCCCGCGATAGCCTCGCCGCCGCTGCCCCGCTGGGGGCTGAGGATGACGACCAGACGGCATGGCCCCGCTTCACCATCTCTTTACAGATGTCCACGTCCTGCCGATGCGTCAGAGCGGGGTCAAAGATGGTGGGACAGGTCTGGCGGGACAGCACGGTGCGGAGGGACGCGCTGCGCCAGATCTCATGGAAAAGCTGGAGAGCCTGGACGCTAAGGTGTGATGAAGAGGTGCAGCCAGATTCGTACAGATCACTAGTTATCTTTCATTAATCAATCAAGGATTAATTGAGTTTCTTACAATAACACAACGCGTAGTTTGCCTTCCCAGGCCACATCAAATTAGTTTATATAGAGGAAATAACTTCTTGTCCTCTGCTGACCCAAGTATATACTACGTTCCTTCCGCTGCATTTTACTACATTTTATCCCAGATCGACGCAGTTCAGAAGACACATTCAACGGGCTGACCCCCTTTATCCTCTTCATGGCACAGCACTGAACCGTGGTGCCCCGCCCGGTCCCAAGCCAAGTCCGCACATCGTGTCTTGTTCTGTTCGTTTTGTCAATCCGATTCATTGCAGCTCCTCGCGCCATTATGGGGTGTTCTTATACAGACTAAAACATTTGAACTGCTATAGTTAAATCAAAAGTCCGGGATTATTTCGCTCGGACATAGCCCGTCAAATCGGCTCCACACAGCGGGATTGTACAATAGCTGTAGTTAGCAGCACTCTCACCAGGGCGGCGTTGGTGTCGACCAGCTCAATGACCGGGACCTTCCGCCGACCGGCCTGCTGGTAGCGCACCACCTTGGCCATCACCGACTTCCACTGGGCTGCGTAGGTGAGCTCCTCGAAGCAGTCGCTGGCGGTGTCCGTCCATTCACAGCCGCTGCGGGCGCGGACCAGTGTCACCGATGTACGATCATACCCAGGTACATGGAAGTAGGCAAGGCCACAGACCACTGCAATGGTCGTTGTAACCTCTG